>CM021105.1:52266262-52866262 GCA_007115665.2 Sequoiadendron giganteum | reverse complement strand
GTGGCAATGTCCATATTATGCTATGAGATAACTAATTTCTGAAATCGTTTCTTGCATAAATCTGTATCGAATCACTCTTGAAAGTGATATCGTATATCAGTAAAACCGATTGGGATAACTAACTGTTCAAATTGTTTCTTCTTTAACCTATCATAATAATCTTTGGAAAGATAATTTCTAATATCTATGCAACCGCTTGGTAACTACTTGGTCACGAGTGGTCATCAGATAAGTAATTCAAGTCGCCCAATTTGGAGGATATAAACATGCTAAATTTGAAAGATGAAAGTGTTGGCAAAAGATTGAATGAAGTTAATTTGAGTAAAGAGGTTCATATTTAACTAGAGCATTGGTAGTCGGCTGAAGTAGAGTCTCAAGCTGTTAGGGATACTGTGTATCAATCACTTGTTTTGAGTACACTAGCAACAAAGTTGTGATTTGAACATTCCAGTAGAAGGAACTAGTGCAACAACCAAAAGGAAAAGAGAAAGTGTAGCTCGTTTGATCATGCCAAGTCTGAATACAGGCATGTTACTTTTCTTGAGTCTATTGTAGTCTTTCCTGTGTTATTTTAAGATTTCAAAGGGTTTACCCTAAACCAGATATAATGCATACATGACTGTATTATATGAAAGAGTGCGGGTGTTTAACTTAACCTAGTGTCTTTATTCTATGAAAGGTCCCATGCGGTTAGTTGAACTAGCTGAGATGCAACCATGGTTATACTCCTTTCTTGCAAGCATCTTTGTTGCTACTTTAACCAACCAAGCTGATTTAGTTTAGTTTAGTTTCGTGATTCTTGAAGAACACGATTCTTAATTGATTCTTTTATTATAGAAGAAATGGCTTAGTATCTTTTCAGTTGTGAGTCTTTGTAGAAAGCAAATGAGTTAAATAGTGTTCAAGAATGAATGCAAAAATATCTAAGCATTGAATTTCGGTATCAAGGGTTCAAAATTAAGTTGTAAAGCATGAGTATGAAGTGGTAAGGAGCCCTAAGTATAGCTAGGAGCTAAATATTGTTAAGAACATTTAACTAATAAAGAGCTAGAGTTGCTGTTTTCTTTTCTTAATGAAGGTTATGTGTATGGTTTTGTTTTCTTGAGAAAGAAGTTCTTTCCTGTCTTGCATGGGTAAACCCTTCAAGGGTTTTGTATTTAATTAAAATCCCTCTAGAAGGGTGTATTATGTGTTTGAAGTCACTATATAACCTTGTGAGCAGATGAGTCAAGTTGAATACTTGTGCCGACAAGTGAATAACAAGAAGACTTACTATGAGAGTAGAAACTCTCCTGTACTTTATACCTTGAACTAGAGGTGGTTGCCAAGGCCCGATAGTTACGTCAAGTAACACGAGGGTTCAAGAAAAGTTAAACACTTTACCAACTCAGTAGAGTTATGACTAGAAAGTCAGGGTATGCTGTGTAAAAGTTCTTTGTGATTATCCAATGGGTTGAACAGTCGGTTCAAGTTAACCTAGGTTAGATATGGTACTCCAAGTTGAGAAGGGTGGGTGAACAAACGACTTAGCTCGTTAGTAGCGATTGTATTTATAATACAAATACTCTGGCCAAAGTGAGTGTAGTTGTCTCTGCATGCACTTGTCGGTTCACTGTGACCCAAATACTTAGCTAATTAGAGATGTCGTACATAGTTGGAAGGTATCCATAGTTGTATGACGGTATTAGTTAAGTAGGGCACAACACCAGAGCTCAGATGGTAGACCTAGGGGGTTCTTAACTAACCCTTCGTTGAAGAGTAGGGCCACTTCCAGTTAGGAAGGTGTGTGGGGGACCATTGGTCCGTGGTTGGAGGTAAACCACCCGAGTGATGCTCTGCCTCTTGCAGATGACATGCCAAGTCTTGGAAGACAAAAAGTATCCAGATATGGGATCTCTGTCCTTGTTTCTCTATGCTATTGTTTTATTTATTTAAATGAAATCATTGAAGTTGAAATGCAAAAAGTGAAAGATGTTTACTCATTTTAGTTGAAAAGCATGATTAGATGATTTGTTATATCTTTATGGAATCAGTTATGCAAATGCATATTACATTTTTAAAAGAAAAAATTTATACCTCATTTTACCTTTGATGTTAGTTATTAACTAATTGGTAAATCATTCATAGTAATTTTTTTTTGTAAGAAGGAGATGGTTGTTACACATGGTATTAGAGCTACCGGGTTAAGCACTCGGACCTATGAGCTCATTGGGTAAGTTTGCATCCAACATTTAGTGACTAATGTTTGGAAACCTTGTGCTAGAAAATGGTGAGAACTAAGCAGACTGCTAGAAAATTCTTTGCTGGAAATGAAAGATATATAAAAGCAAAGAAGGAACGGCAGGCTCTTACGAAAACCATCGAAGGAACCAACATCGATAGAGAGGCATGGTTGGGTGACATAAAAACCTTCACCCATGCAGTAAGATGTGTTAAGGATGAAAAGGAAGAGCTGAAGCAGGCCGCCAAGGTCACTACAAACATATTGGTAGATGTAGCAACAAACCATCTCTTTCCAAACCTGTGCCTAGTGATGTAGCATGAATAATCCTCCAAACAAACCAGATGGGTTGGGAGAGCATTTGCAAGTGCGTCACCCGCCCAAAATCATAATAATTAGTTGTGATGAATATAAAGGCAATATCCCCCTTGCTCACATCAAGTAGATGTTTAATGATAAATTAATGCTATGAATAAGGATATATTGTATCCAGTTGTTGCTTAATGAATAAAAAGTTTGAAAAGCTTGTGCTCAAATCTCTCTCCTAAATTTACAATGGAATGTGTCATAAAATTATTTGGAATTGCATGAATAAATGTGATAATGGAACTAATTAAAACATTTACACTTTAGGTGAAGTAAAACTTTTAAAGATGGTATGGACTAGAAGTCAAGAAGTCGGCCAATCCTTTGGGAATGTAGAGGCCAAGCTAGATCAGATTCTAGCTTTGTTGCAAGAAATAAGGGCAAGGGTTAGTAGTAATACCCTAGAAGGTGAGGTCAGAGGTAGACCGGGTAAGGAAACCACCTTTGAAGATGAAACCAAAAGCCGCCATGTCCACACCAACCAAAGTGAGTAGGGGGAGACCCACTCGAAATCTAAGTTAGATGAAGAGAAGATGGATTAGTTAGCTAGAGAACTATCTAGGGATATGAAGAAAGTAACCCCTCCCAAGTTCGACGACACAATAAGTGGGGATGCCGTTGAGGCTTGGTTGATAGAGATGGAAAAATATTTTGAAATCCGCAACTATTTTGAGGTAACAAAGGCCGTTTGGGAGGCATACCAATTGGCAGGAGAAGCGTCCACATGGTGGATGAACAAAAAGATGGAGTTGGGGTTGAGCTCACTGAAATTAACCTAGGATGAGTTTGTGGCCATATTCAGACAAAGGTGGCTACCTCAACTATATTTTGATCAGAAGTTGATGGATTTCCAAAATTTAAAACAGGGTGATTCATTTGTTAATGAATATTGGGAAAAATTCACCCGCCTCAAATATGTCCCACAATATTAGAAGGACGAACGGTTCCAAATCTGAAAGTTTATAATGGGTTTGAATGCCCAGATTGGCGGGGAAGTGCATGTACATGGTCCAACCACAATGGACCAAGTGTACAAAAAGGCCATAAAACAGGAGGAGAGGCTCAAGTCTATGTCAGCCTATAGAGAAAGGAATTGTAAAAAGTACATTTGGACTTGATCCTCACAACCTTTCAAAAGAAGAGGTGATAAATAGGATTCTCATAGGAAAGGTGACAGGGGCAACCGCGGGAATTAGAATGAGGACCGAAGGGACAAGAGAAGTGGGGGCAATAATAACAATAATGGGAAGAAGAATGGGGAAAATGGTGGAAGGCTTGCTAAAAGGCGGGGACCACCAGGAGGGTGCTTTTCGTGTGGCGGTGACCCTTACGTGAACTAGTGTCCCAATAAGGCATCAGGGTCTCAACCCTGAGGGAATCTTCTGCCAACACAACAAGCTGCATTTCAGCAGAGAATACATGCAACATTGGACAACTGGCAAGAAAAATGTCAGATTACACCAATAGAAACTACAAGTATGTTATTTGGAGTACTTATTTCAATTTTGATTGATATTGGAGCAACAAAGTGTTTTGTATCTCCTAAAGTGTTAAGTAAAGTAACTAGAAAGGCTGTTTTCATGAAGAATTCTTGGTCAATAGAGTATGCCAATCAGTCAAGAGCTCAGGTAGAGCAGTGTCTGTTTGAGGCTAGGGTAGAATTGCCAAGTTTTTCAATAGAAGTCAATCTTTATGTGGCTCTCTTAGGGTCCTAAAATGTCATACTAGGAATCAATTGGCCGTGGAGGCATAGGGCGAAGGTGGATTGCTTTACCAAAACGGTAGATTGCTTAGATGACCTAGGAAATAAAGTGTTCTTGCAAGGAACTTCCAGAGAGGTCAAGCTGAGGCAGATATCTGTCATGCAATTGAAAAGGGCTAAGCAGAGAGGATGCCAACTCTTTGCGGTTAAAATGGAGATATAAGAACCTAGAGATAGTAAAGAGTTCGTCTTTCAAGACGATTTGCTATTCTATTAATCTTAGAAACTTTAGAGAGAAGGAGACAAAGAATCCATGGGTAAGAAGGGTTCAAATTTGGACAAATACCCATTCCTCCAAAATTTTGAGGACGTGTTCCAAGACGAATTGCTTGGGTTACCTCCAAACAGAGCTTTCGATTTCTCCATCGACATCATACCGGGATCAAAGCCAATATCCAAAGCTCCTTACCGGATGTTCATTGCCACGAAAGTGTTTCTGTTAGAAGATTAATCTTTACTTGGTAAAGGTTATTCTTTAATTATAATTATTTATTTTTAATTCCTTTATTGAGGAATTTTTTGAACCACCTCCTTAAGAGGTTCTTGACAACTCGCACACAAATAGATGAATGGTGGCATTCATTGAGTTGCGAGTTACTTTCTAATTCTAACTCCTTTTCTCTCACCTCTATATATTGAGGTGCCTCTCCTCTCATTCTTCATTCAAGCAAGCAAGCTTAAGGCTTATGTGCTCTCTCTCTCTCTCTCTGTATCATTCTTAGGCATTTTGCCTCCATTCATAATGTTATTTTTATAGATCAGATATGAACATGATAAATATGAAGTTGATGCCAAATCAATATTAAAAAATACTGATCATGAATTCACAACTTTGAATTCTCCTTAATGGTATTCGATCTACAAGAGCAGAACATTTATTGATTTCGATTTCTCCTATTGTGGGTCGGATCTGCATTAAATATATAAGGAAGAGACACATCCCATGAGCGGACATGTCTCCACAAAGTGGAGGCATGTCCGTTTGTGAGATGTCTCATGAATTGTGCCTCTTCATCTTAACTAAACACCCGATCTCTAATCGGGGTTTGTTTCTTAATAAACATAAATACTTACCAAGTTCGATCTGTATTTATCTTGCACAAATACATAATATCCAATCTGGAAATGATCACCGATAATGATGCTCGATCGGTATCCTATATGAAACATGAAAATATATACAATTAAATATATGTGTGCATACATATGTCAGTACATATTGACATATATATATACACACATATTATCAAATCGGTCATCATTTCTATATCTGACTGAAGCTACCATATTTCAACACATAATATTGGGGTTTTTTCTTGTTTTTTCCCTTTATCAAATTCTTGTGTCTCCTCTTGATGGTGGTGGTGCTTGGTTTGGCTACTCTCTCTTTGGTAATATTTTTCCTTCAAACAATGCTCATTGATTAGTTCTTTCCTTTTCTCAATTTATTTTTCCTTTCATGGTATTAGAGCTTGGTATTACTAATCTTTGTGAGCTACATTGTTGAAGGTTTACCAAATTTTAAAGGCACACCATTGGAGACACTCTAAGAGAGGAGTAGAAGAGCCAAAAGTCTAACTTGCTTCTTGTTTGATATTTGTTTTTCTGACATAGTTTTATGGTGCAGGAATTTCAGTTTTCTGTTGTTTTTTATTTCAAATAATTTGTTCTTAAATCTATTTGCATCTTTTGCAAGCTTTTAGAAAATCCAGTAAGGGTTTATTTTGTTTTCCAAATTTCAATTCAATTTTTTCTAACCCTTGTGTAGGATATATTTTATCTAAAAATTTCTAAGTTTTTTTAATTTCAACGAGCATTGTTTGAAGGAAAAACATTACCAAAGAGAGAGTAGCCAAACCAAGCACCGCCACCATCAAAAGGAGACACAAGAATTTGATAAAGGAAAAAAACAAGAAAAAACCCCAATATTATGAATGGAGGCAAAATGCCTAAGAATGCTTTAAGCTTGCTTGCTTGAATGAAGAATGAGAGGAGAGGCACTCCATGACCTTAGTTGTTTACCGACCATAGAAACTTATACATTTTTTATCTTAAATCCTTATAAAAAGTTAGACAAACAGTCAAACAAATCAACCATGTGTTAAACCTTAGGTGGAAGGTTGTTTCCAAGCCGAGTTATAGGTGTGTGAACTCACGACTACATTTCCTATGGAAGTGTTTATTTTATTTTAATACTTTGGCCAAAGTAATGCAAAATTCTCTACTTGCATTAGTCGGTTCACAATGTTCTAGATTGCATAATCCAGTTAGATTGGTTATACTTAGTTAGAAGTTGTCTAAACTTGTATGGTCGATTGGTTATGTAGGACACAACACTAAGATTTAGATGGCATTTATTTGTTGGTTCCTTTGTCTATACTCTTCGTGAAGGATAGGGCCACTTCTAGATGGAAGGTGTGTAGGGGACCACCGGTTTGTGGTTGGAGGTAAAACACTTGGGTGATGCTCTCCCTCTTGCAAACAACTTTATCGAGACTTGTGAGATAGATGCAAATTTCTAGATATGGAAGAATTTATAACACTTACCGTGTATTGTAAACCTGTTTATTTTAAATACAACTCATCTATGTATTGTAAAAGAGAATACTATCTTATTTTCCAAATTGTAATTATTGCTTTTCAAATTCAAAGTTGTAGTATTCATTTTATTATGGATCATGTTAAAAGAATGTTATTTGAAAGTTTAAATTTTTATTGTCGTATTTCTAGCATGTGATAATTAATTTTTAGTTAATTCATTAAGTAATTCCTATTTAGAAAGTTGAGTATGTTACAGTATTGTAGATCTCCACCACAATTTCGTTGTCGTCTCTCAAGAGTTTTAATTCCTCTTGGAATGCTCTTTTCAATGCATCCCATGTATTTTTGTGTTGCTTCCAATTCTATGTACTAGTCTATGGCTATCCCTCTGAGAGTTGTTGGTAATGCTCTCAACCAATACGCTTTGTCATCTTGACCGTTTGCTACCTAGATTGTCACACATGTCTTACAATGCCTTATAGGGTCCTCTGACCCATTTCTAGTGAACTTTGGAAGTTTTTATCGCTCTACATTTGGACTTGTTGGGGGAGTCACCATCTTGCCTCCCTATTGCACCCTTTGTGATGATAACCTAGTTGGAGAGTTTTGATTCGTACGTTTCGGTGCTTTCCCTGCACTCTAGGACATGCCGCAATCCTCCACTCTTCCCTCTTCAGTTTGTCACCCTCGAGTTGCCTTTGAGGTCCTTTCAATGCTCCCTTCGTCTTGGCATTATTGACTTTGATCTTCTAATGTTTGATTCTTCCATCAATGTCAATTTTTCAATTTGGCATATGGTCTTGGTTAAATCGTCCATAGGTTCTCCCTCGCCTTCCCCTTTGGTAGACTTTTATGGTACGAATGGTTCTCTGATGGTTGTGTTGGCAGGTTCTTCCTTGCCTTCCCTTTGGCCCAACGGTGAACCTCCTTCGATCGACAGTGATGGTCTGGACAGTTCGTTGATGGTGACATTGGTGGGTTGTCCTTCGCTTTCTCCTTCATCTGACGGTTCTGGTTTGGATGGTTCACAGATGGTGAGGTTGGTGGGTTCTCCTTCGCTTTCCCTTTCGTGCGACATAGATGGTTTGGATGGTTCGCCAATGGCGAGGTTGGTGGGTTCTTCTTCACTTTCCCTTTCGTTCGATGTTGATGGTAGGGACGACTCTCCGGCTTGGTCGGCGAGGTCAGTGTATGCTTCGTCAAGGAGTGGTAGGTGTCATACGATTTCTTCCCACTCTCCCTTTGTGCGTTCTCTTGTCGTGAAAGTTCTATTTCTCTCTCGACTACGACTTTTACTTACACTTCGGCTTCTTCTCTTGGGTGAACTCAAGCTTTCCCTTAGAAACCCTTCGCCTTCTTCAACTTCACCCCTCAGTTGTCTCCTTCGTTTTCTTTGTTCGATGATTCTTAAAGATTGCTTGATCTCTTGATCTTGACCACGTTGTGGTGTTTTCCTACCTTTATTGGGGTCTAAGGGCATTAATCTCTCAAATTTGATCCGATTTCTGTAAGGCAACAATGTCAAAGGTTTATTGCTTTGTTTGATAAATTAAATACATGAATTAATAATGGAGATGACAATGCATACCAGATACATGCGTAAAATAATTGTTATTCGCACTTGAAATTATTATAGAAGAAGACCATAGATGGTCAGCCAAGGATCAAAGTCGATTCGACTAGATCATACTACTCTCGATGATACACAATGTATTTAAAGGACCCAATGGTTGCCAAGAAGAGCACAACTGTCAACCAACTGATGCTTATAACTACTTGAAACCAACAATCAATTAATACAAACAATTAATACATAGTTAGATAACCAATACTATCAAAGCATAATAATAGACATTGTACATTGACTACAGAGCCTTGTTGACCATACAAGCAAAAGTTTGGTGTTGAGGTAAAGAAGCAATCCCCAAGCTCACAAGAGCAAAAATGGACGGCTTCTCAACTATCCTAGCAATAAAATTAGAAGCCAACACCTTAGAAGAGAGATGGGCAGGTAATTGCTCACAAGGGTGAGACAAAACAAGCAAGAGAGCCATAGATTCTTTCACTCGAGGACCACACACTGAGTTACTTGTAGTAGATGCCCCCTTACATGGGATAACAAAGGTGTTGTTGGCAAAATATAGATGAAGCTAAGTTAGATTGGAAGGTCAAGGGATGGGCTGAAGGAATCACGACATTGTCTTTTCCATTTTTGTTACTCGAGTATTGAATTTGATACATGATATGAATGTCTAAACTTGAATTTTGATGTCATGTATAGCTAAATTTGTAAAATTTTGAGATCTCACACACACACGCGCGCGCGCACACACACACACACACTTACACTTTACATATTTCCTATCTGCTAAAAATGGCCCTCTAGATCACCAAATCGTGGTGGAGGGGCAAATACAACTTGCTATCCCAAACTCTCTTACTATTAAGTCGACTGCTTGGTTTAGGAGTTTGCTTGTTGGGAGATATTGTGGTAATCGTTCCAACATTGATGCTGTTATAAGATGGGTGCTTTGGAAATGGAAAGTAAGAGGTCAAGTTGAGTTAATTGCTATGTGAACAATTTTTTATTATTTTTATTTTCCAATCTAGATGATTGCTCAAGGACTTTTCTGGAAGGTTCTTGGTTCCTAAGGCAAAATGGCCTATCTTAAAAATTGGGCTCCAAGATTTAACCCAATGAATGACAACACCATCAAGTTTCCCATTTGGGTTAGACAACCAGGTTTACTGTTGGAGTACTGGGACAAAGAGGTTTTGATGCTTGTTGCCTATACTTTTGAGCAGTACTTTCCCACTGATGTGGTGACTAAATACAAGAAGTGTTTGCTATTTCCTGGATTTTGTGTGCTTGTGGAGAAAAACAAGGTGCTCCCTACTCAGATTATCTTTTCTTCCAAATTTGGCGATCGGGTGTAGCAGATTGAATTCGAAGACTCTTCAGTAATTTGCCATTATTGCTGCAAAGTGGGCCATGTTACTGCTAGTTGACCGAGCAACAAGGAATACCATTGTGTTTGGAGGAAAAAGGAGCAAACACCTGTTGCTGCAGAGGAGTGCATTACCACCTTTGAGGAGGTGCAGAAGGAAGAAAATAGGGGGAAAACTCCCATTAAATGTATGGTGATGGATACCTCTTTTAAGCTTTTGGGGTTGGATGATGGATCTGCTTGTGGTTTTATGAATCCTCTTTGTTCCAAAAAAGAAGTTTAGGGCAGAAGGACTCTATGGTTAAGCAAAAATCGTTGGAAGAATTCAGCTTCAAACCACCCTGACTTTGGGTTGGAAGTTTGGAAGGTTTTGTAGTTTCCTATTTTAGTTGTGTTGTCATTGTTGTTCCTCTTGGTTGTCCTTTGCTGTCTTGTTATGCTTAATGTTTAATCCTTCTTTTCGTACAAGGGTTTGGGCCCTTCCAAAATTCTTGCTTACCTTAATAAAAGAAACACTACATACAAAACCCTTTCATGATGAAAATCAGATTGCAATGAGACATGGCCCCAAAATAGGTAGTTGGGAGACTGTTCAAACATTATTTGTCAACAAATAAAAAAAATCTGCAAGCAAAGATTACTAATGCCTTATTGTCATTGTTCAGAATTGATGGCTCGTAACTGCTAACCACAGCAAACTTATTGTAAAGTTTTGCAAGGCTGAGCTTTGACAAATTTCTTTTGTTCTTTTTTCCCAGTTTTGTTTATATAGTGGAAGCATCTGTAATTAATAAGAGAACATTTATACAAATATCATGAAGACATATTTATGTTGTACAAGAATGAATTATTTTTGACTGGAAATGCCTGTTATATTCCATCGTAGGACCGTTACAGAGGTATTGGTATAATACTACTCATAATATGCTGAAAGTTGGTTCTAATGGTGGCAACCTCTCAGCTCATACCTTCCAAGAGTTATAAAAGAGAGCCATCAATCTTTTCATTTTTATTACCTCACAGAATATTGTGTTCATTTCTTTGTTTACTTATTCAGATATTCTACCAAAATGGACATAAATAGTATGTATCTTCCTTTTTCTAGTACTGTTAAGAATACTTACAGTCCCCAAGTGGCTTTACACCATTGTGAAGAGATCACATGTTAGTCGTTTTGTTTGACCGAAAAGATAGTCTATTGCCAATACTGTAGGCTGCTGTAGAGTAATATTTTTTAATTTTGAGGATGTTAAAAAATGTTTTTTTTTGGGCAGAGCTGAAATTATAGAGCAGAAAGGATTGAAAACTAGAATAATGCATTCTTTGAAGAAAGCTGGGAAGAGAAAGAAAGGTAGCTGATCAAAGGAATTGTTTGCATGTGAGAACCATTAATCTTGTTTCATCAATTGTTCTGAAAGAACATGGATTGTTAAAAAATTAAGCATATTTATACCTGCCATACCTGATCTTGTGTGAAACAAAATCTATTCTGAATGGAAGACATGGCGAGCGATACGGATATACATATAGGATAAATGGAAGACAGATCTTGTGACTTATTTCTGACTTGATGGATCCCGGAAGAATGTGATGAGCAAAATCAAAAGGAAGAGGAATATATTAATATTAGTGCATGACTCTCAAAGGTCATCACATTGTTATTCAATCCATCACTTTTTTATGGACAATTTTATTTAAATCAAAAGGAATTATTTTCATTTATATGTGGTTTGAATATTCAATTTTTTTGAAATTTCTAGTCTTGACAAATCCTTACATTAAAAAATTACAAAACATTCTGATTCCTCATTGGGCCTAAATTGTGTTTGAAGATACGCATTCTAATGAATGATATGTGGTTGGCATTTGGAAAGTGAAAACAATGGAAAGGGATAATAACACCTTTAACAACATTTGTGATGAAAAGTTGCATAACCAAAAATCTAAAAAGGGCTTGAGGGAACCTAGAATGCAATAATTACAATTTATTCAGTTTCTCAAATTTTGCTATGGAAAATTATTGTGGAGCGCGATCAACACTTACGTAGTCCATAGCATGATTATCTAAATAAACTACTTGTAAATTTTATGCACTCAAAATGTAATATAACAATTTCTTTTTTATTTTATATTTTTATAACTTCAAGGACCTTTTATCTTTAGCAGAGATGAAAGAGACATTGCTACTTGCATAATATTTGATAATGACTGCGTGCTTAACACATGGTCGAGGCATCTGTGAGACACTGAAATGCCACTTTGTACAAGAAAAATGGTTTATCCCAAATATATCATTGGGTAAAATAAATGCCTGCATGTTCACATCATAAATATATTGTTCGCCTGTCTTGCATGATGGATGATACCCAAAAAATGTGCTTTGAGCATTGACACTTCGGGAGTGCTCATTCAGTAGGATTCGGATCAGAATATATTGGTATATTATTTTTGAAATGGATAGCATCAGGTACATAATATTGAACAGATTTGAGCAAAGAAGAGTTCTTGATAAGATTTCAAAGATTTATCTCTATAAGATTCCAGAAGCATCCAAAGGAACTCTTGATGATATGGCGTGCCTGAAAATCCATGTACTTCTGTTCCAAATTTTGAAGAGCCCTTGCCCAAAAAGACAGAACTTGGGCAATGATTGAGTTCATTCTTCAACACTTGAGAGGGTTAGGATTCAGTGGTTGTGAACTTGATTACATTCTATAAATTTTTTGTGACTTATGCTTAGACACATCAAGACTTAGGCTCTGTGGCTGATGTCATTTGTGCACTAGTGACTAGTGTTTCTTTATCTATATGTTTTGTAAATAGGAAATGGTTTTCTCTTTATATGGTAGCTTTAAGTGCTGTAAACTTGGTAGGTTTATTTAAATGTTGCTATATAGAAATCTTTTTTTGGCAATACCATCTACTTTTCTGCTCACTCCAAGAGCACATAACTTCTAGAATAGTATGTGAATAGTACAAGGAAACTTTGCATAAAAAATAATAAGTCAAACAATGTTTTACAAAATTTTGCACCAGAAGCAGGTAAAAAAATTTGAAGATTCAATTCATTTCCCTTTCAAACTAAGTATGCATATGATTTATGCATTAAATATCAATCATCTTTATATCTAATGTGTGAAACTCCACGTGCCAAAGCATGAATATTTCCTCTCTAGATTATAAGATTATTTGAGCCATGGTCAACAAGTATTACAAATAAAATAAATTAGGGATGGTGAGCTCATGTCTTGATATTTGATCAATGAGTTCTTACCTTGAAGTTCAAACTGGGCTGCTTAATCAACAAATTGAGTATTATTGCAGCCTAATGCTCATCGAGGTTGAAGTTGAGTATACACCAGAAACTAACAAACATGGAGGTTATAACCTTTTCAGAACGATTTTTTCCTTTTAACAGCAATATTGGCTAGAGCACTTTTATTTTATCAAACGAACACTCCAATATTCAATAAAAATGCGAAGGACAATTTGTTATTTGAAGACAGATGCTCAAGGTGGTAGAATCATGAAACACTATAACCCCGAGTGATATGCTTCAGTCAAAGCATCCGACTAGAAATTGGGGAAGACCAAGATCATAGGTTATACAAGGACTCAAAATCATTTAGGATCGTATTACTTCTAGATCCATGCTTTTTTGGGACATAAACAATGAGAAGGTTGTTAGCACCATTCCCTATCTCAATATCTCACACACCAATTATTGGTTGTGCTCCATACACTTCAATTTAGTGTTTGTTGAATCTCAAATATGGTTGTTCGCTCATAGTGTGATCTGCATATAAAGCACCAATATGGGTTAGGCTTGTTTCAAAGTTAACAATTATTAGTATGTAATTATGAATTCAATGAAAATAGTGAGAAACTTGATGATGCAACAATGTTTTATCCTTTCTAGTTAGGTTGAATTTTTAATTCATAAACTCATCCAAATGTTGGTAATAAGGATATGGCGACTACAAGTTTTAAGTCACACACTAAAAATTCATGTAAGGTTGAGAGCCCAAATATGGCAATGAGCAAGAAAAGTGAGGTGTAGGGATTTGAGCAGGAATAAATGTTTTGAATCTAGAAGTGGGAGTTTGGTGTTGGTAGAGGATGGGGATGGATAGGAGGATGACTACACGAAGATTGGCATTGGTGATGGTAGATAAATTGTTAATGAATGAATGGTGGCCTCAATAAGGGAGTGGAAGAATGTCTTGGATCTATTGATGGCGGCTTAGCAGTTTGTTTATACTCGTTTGATCTCCAAGTTTGTTGAAAGGGAATATTGATCTTTTTGACATATTACTTGTTCTTTCCATTGGGAGGAATGGTGGGGTATCAAATGTTGATGTTTTCAGGCAAGGATTGCACAAGGGTTTCCTTCTTCCTTCCAATTTTGTGAGGTTTGCTTGTGAGTGGGTGTTTGCAGTAGAAGATTAGGTGAAGGAAAGAAAGGCTATTTATCCATGGGCAATTTCTAAGCTTCTACCATGTGAGATAGAGGACTGGCTCCCTCTTTTGGTAAGGATAATGCTTGTGTAGGTGCCTTGTTTTCGATGGATGGGGAGGCTTTTGTTGGCTTTGGCTTAGCAATGCCTCAAGTTATTGTTTTTGTTCTTGAAAGGATGGGGATTGTGGTCATTGGGTGTGAGATCTTAGATAAATGTGGCTAATGTTAGGTCTTGTTTGGTCCTTGTTCAATCATGCCCTCTTGAACTATTTGTGTTCAACAATAGCATTTAGATAAATGCTTGTGACTTTTTTTGTGGAGAGATCTTCCTTTAGGTTTTAGAATGTCCTCATTTATAAGTTTTTTGGTTAGAGACTTGACATTAATGTGGTGAGATGTTGGGCTTTGAGGAACCATTATGCAATATGGAGATGTTAGCCCTACCTCATGAATTCCTACTTATTTCCTCTTTGTTGCATGAGGTCGTATCATAATTCTCTCCAATGGCACTTGGTTCATTGGGCATTTGGGGATCTTCCTCCAAATGTGGAAATTGGGCTTCAATCTTATGAAGGGGTATTTTTTAGCAAGGTCCCCATTTGGGTCAAGTTGCTTGGTCTTCCTTTGGAATAGTGGGATGATGAGATTATGATAGGTATTGCTAACTCTTGGGCAACGCATTACCATTGACCCTATGACTCATTCCAAGAAGCTTCTACTATTTGCTAGGTTTTATGTGAATGTTGATGCAGGCAAGGAGCTATTATCTTTTTTCTCCTTGTCTTCAAAGTTTGATGTTTGGAAGTAGATGATCAAGTTTGTGGTGGATGCAAATGTTTGTTAGTTGTGCCCTATGGTGGGCCGCTTGGTCACTACTTGCCTTGCCAATAGGAGAAAACATAACTAGAAAGAATGAGCTTCCTAAAGGGAATGATTTGATGCCTTCCCTCAAAATGGAGCCTACAAGCAAGAGGTGTATGGTGGTTGATGGGAAGGGGGTTGTTCGTCTTGAAGGTAGGGCAAGTCCTCCATGGGTTGCTCAATCTTCTTTCAAAACTCCTTGCAAAGACAAAACAAAATTTGGAGGGTATGAGTCCTTCTGGTGACTTGGGCATGAGAACTTCAAGTGTTCCTTCAAAACCTAAGGAGAGCAGTTCAAGGGTGAAAAAAGGGAGACTAGATCTTTGATTCAATGACTCAGTGAAAAGAATTAGGAAGCACTCAAACCTCTGTTGAGTTCTTTGGGTTAAACTGCTTGATTAGTCTCTTAGTTGGGTATGTGCAATTTCAATTTAGTGGTGGTGTTTGTTGTGTGAGTTTTGCTTGTCTTGCAAAATCCTAATGCTGCTTGTTTTCATTGTTGTTTCTTGATTGCTTTAGAGAGTTTCATTGGTTTATCTGTTTTGATATATGTAAAAGGGTTTGAACCCTTTCAAAAATCCACCTTTTATCATTAATAACGAGAAAAGTGATATGGTGGCAGAAAGTCAGGCTAGTCAAATGTACAAAATCTGCCAACTTAAGTCCTCTATATATAACAGCTCTATAGTAAATTGAAAACTTGAATGTTCAAGACTAATCAAACCTTAGTGGAACAGTTCATTGGCACATGGATGGGATGAGAATGATTGTAACTCAGGAAAAATTAGATGCAAACAGTAAGCAACTCAATGCCAGGGGCAATTGACTACAAAAGAGAAACGACCATGATATTTTCCATAGGGCAGATCATTAAACGCCCTCCATCAACCAAAAGTATGAAAGGTGCATTTGCGTATTAGGAAGTTCATCATTAGGCTCCAAAGACTTGAAGCCAAGAGCGATGCACTACATAAGAGAAAAATGATCATGGGACTGATACTTTTTATAGGTATTATTGTACTCCTACCAACAGCACGAAGTTAATTTAACAAATGTTAGATTTTCCCATATCTCATTAAATCATGATTAGATTTATGTAACCTTGCATTTTGGAGATGATGCCATGAGGCTGGAACGTACAGCTTCCATGTAAACAAGGAAAGACTTTAACCCACTTGGTTTAGCTCGAACATTTGCAAGGAATATCTTTACTCCTAAGATATGGAAAAAAGTAAAATTAAGATATCATTATGTCTGGGAATATCACCAGTCAACATAGAAAGTGAAAAATTGAAGAATGCCATTACAGGGATGCTTTTTATGTTGTTAAATGCTAGTAGCAATTAAAAGAAATCTGTTTTAAAAGTGATACAGCAAATGCTTGACCATGAAAACAGTCATCCTTATTAAAAAACTTATAAATCTGAAATGATCTACAATTGATATAAACTAAGCACAAGAAAAGCCAAAGCCTTTTTCATATAGAAGTCAAATGAGTTGACATGATTTCTTTGGCACGCTACAATTATGTATTACACTATCCAAAGTGAAATAAATATAAGATGACTGACATGATCCATAAGAAAAATCCAACAAAATCATAACCTTGTTTCCTAACAACATAGCCACATGGGGACAACTCTCATGGACGAAAGGAATCCCTTCAACTAGGATCAATGTTGTCATTTTCATTCAAATAATAATGGCTTTAAACCAGATCTGGGTCATGGTTTCATGGTGTAATGTTGACTTTGGCACCTTACAAATGTACTTGCCTGATAGGTTATTAACATGTCATGATACATTCTAAGTCTTTTATAACTATTTGTGAGAGAGTACAGATAAATTGAGAATACTAGACTGAGAAAAGAAGGCTAATATATAGAGATTAAGATAAATTGAGAATATCAGACTGAGAAAAGAAGGTTAACATATAGAGATTAAGATAAATTGAGAATACCAGACTGAGAAAAGAAGGTAACATATAGAGATTAAGATAAATTGAGAATACCAGACTGAGAAAAGAAGGTTAACATATATAGATTAAGATAAATTGAGAATATCAGATTGAGAAAAGAAGGTTAACATATATAGATTAAGATAAATTGAGAATATCAGACAGAGAAAAGAAGGTTAACATATATAGATTATGATAAATTGAGTATACCAAACCGAATAATGAAAGTGTGTATATATTTAAACCATTATATATATTGAAGGTTTGTAGTTTAATTGGTGGGGATCATGGTATGTTTCTTAATTGGACAAAAGGAGAATGAAAGTGTGTATATATTTAAATTATTATTATATGTTCAGGAGTTGTAATTTAATTGGTGAGAATATGTTTCTTGATTATGTTATCTACTAAGGTTCAAATTTTCCAGAGGTGTAACTAGATTACATTCAACACCTAGATGACTTTGATGGATTGGTTCTTTTTATTTATAACAGATTAGCCAAAAGATAACTTCTAATTTAAATGTATGTTTATTTATCATATTATAATTTACTTTAAAAATATAATCCAATTATTTATAATAAAAAATATTATCATAATTGACAATAAAATAATAAAAACACATTCTATTAAAAGAACAAGATTTTTTAATCCAAACAAACTAAGATTGTACATATTTTAAAACTATATATAAAATAAAGAATAAAATAATATCTTTAGAAACTTTTAGGGGGACTCTTTTACATTATATTGGTATCTATGAACTTTAGTGAGCTAAAATTCTACAGACTTAGGCCCCTTTAAAATGATGATTGTGATGAAGTATTCATTATTCTTGTGCATGATTTAATCACATCTTTTGCTCATGTTGCTATTGATTAGCTTTGGCAAAATGGGCATAAGAATGAGAGGATTTGAGACAAAGTTAACATGATTTGCCCATTCTGGTTCACAATAAGCTGGGCCTCACCTCAATGGTTATTAAAGTCCACAAAGCCACATTATACAAAATGATTGTGGTTATCACTTATAAGTGGAGCCAATAATAGGCTTCTTGACATGTATAAAAAACCAAAGATTGAGTGAAGTCCTAAGATTGAGGATTTAAAGTTCCATTGCAGTGCGCTATGAGGAGACTGGTCCAATTTAATAATGGGCCAAGTGACATGTGTAAAGGATGAGAAAAAGTGCAAGTCCACTTAGATAATCATAATTATAGTGGAGTTTATCAAAACAAATATTGAATTCAATTCTTAATTAGGATGCAATGTCTTAGTCAAGATTTGAAACTTGCTTTTCACTAATTACTTATTTAAAATAAAACAAGTTATTCTTTAATGCGTTAGGTTATTCTAAATGTTATTAAAAATATAATAATTATTTATCATTTTTATATTTGAAATGAAGTAGAATCTTTGTTTTAATATTGCAAATTTATATTAAAAATTAATTTTATTTAATATTATGTAATATTAGATGTATTTTAAAATAAAATAAAATATATGTTTAATTTTGTAAAGATAAATTTAAATTAATGTAAAAAAAATAGCTTATATGGAAATTTTTTAAAAACTACAATCAACAATACTAACGAAACATAAAGGTCATTACAAATATTTTTAATCACCAAGTTTTCATTGGTATAGTTAACATATTTTGTGTTTATTTTTAGAGAGGCAAAGGGTTTTAAAGATTTGGATAAAAAATTAAGATTGGTTACAATTTTAAGTAACCATACTGTTTTCTTCTCAAGATGCATGGTCTTCTTTTCTCTTTCTACCTGTGGTGAGTCATATTCCCAAGAGTTTTCTCATGTGGTTAGCATGACTAGAGAGTCTCACTCCTTTGGGTTCCTATTGGTGAGTCCCACCAACTTCCTAATCTAGTTGATTAGTGTCAATTTCCTCTACTCCTACTGTACTATTGGCTTTGGTGCCACATCTCGTTGTTCTTGAGGCGGTTTTCTAATGATTGACAACATTCGCTAGATGTTCCCTTGTTTCTATTATGCGCATCGATGAGAACTTTGTGGGGCATTCCCCCTTTCTCCTACATTTGAGGACTTTCTTGGACAATTATTCAAAGGTGAAGGAAAGGTCTTCATAAATCTATCTCCCAATCACACACTAGAGTGAAGGGTGTTAGATTGAATATGGTTGGGTCTAACATTTTTTAGACTAGATCCTTGGAGTACTCTTTTGTGCTTAGTAGTTTAGTTGTAGTTGTGTTGGTTCTCACTTGGAAGCTTGGTTGTAGTTGTGTTTTCCTCTCCTATGGGATTTTTGTGTATGCTTTGAGTTATTATATCTAATGTACAAGGCTTATGGTCCCTTGAAAACTAATTTACCTTAACAAAAACAATATCATGTTCTTTGGCTAGTTATTAATTGGTGGTCTTGTCATGTGGTAAGGTAACATTTATATGATATAATATATTAGGCTTAACACGATTGTGGCTCAAATTAACACATTGAAAATGTGGATTGCTCGACTTGGATAAAAGTAAACAAAAGGGAAATGGACACACATGCATTGCTAATACCTTAATAATTACAACCTAAAATAAGCTTTATACAAGTGCACATGAACCTATGTCCATAAAGTACAAACATGACATAGATATTTCCTACATTAACCCTATGGGGAATACTTATAGATATCAAACCTTTAACATTTTCAATGTAACATATACATAAACACTTAGAAACAATAATGAAGGAAGAATACAATAGAAGAAGAGTGACACAAATATACCCTAAGAAAACCCTTATGAGAAAAACCTAGCCTCCAAAGCACCAAACCAATATATTCCAGTACCAATAGTCACAACATAAAATCAAGCTCAAAGTTGTAACATGGAGATCAACACCTTGCTCCTCTAGAGAAAATTTGGTAGCATAACCATGAAAATAATATCTCATCTCCTTACATCTCAAGCATCTAATATATAGCCAAGACCAAAATTGAAAACCACCAATGGTTTCTTAAACCATGGGCTAAATGTGGCACCCAAATCACTATGTAAATCTCAATGCCCAAATAAAGGCGAGTTAACTAAATCTTAATTGGAAACTTCCTCTTCCAACTTGAGTGCTCCACTTTGGTCCTATCCACCTTTTTGGTGACATTCTCATGAGAACTA
Source organism: Sequoiadendron giganteum (assembly GCA_007115665.2). NCBI lineage: Eukaryota > Viridiplantae > Streptophyta > Pinopsida > Cupressales > Cupressaceae > Sequoiadendron > Sequoiadendron giganteum. Next base: position 52,846,005 of record CM021105.1, on the reverse strand, counting down.
AAAAATTTCGTTGATATTCTCCAAGTTCACAATTAACGCCCTCTTTCCACATCTTTCTAAATTATTGATTCTTACACACCTTACAAGTGCTCATAGTTATATTTTAGCAACTCCCATGAAAATTAAGTGATAATCACAAAATTCCAAATTATAAATTATAAGTGACAACTAGTGCCACTCCAAGTGGGACCACCAAAATATATGGGTGCATAATAAATAAATAGAATTAAATAATTAAATATGAACATTAGAAATGCAAGGCTGAGATACCTTTTCTCAACATTCCCCCTCTTGTCAAACACCTTGCAAGAGCATAATTGAAACATCCACTGAGGGTATAAACATGCTACACCAATTGAAATTCACTATGCTCTTGGCCTTCATAGAACCATTTACATCATCCACCAAGTAACTTGTGGAAACACTACCACTTGACTACAAGTGACTTGTAACAACACTACCTATCGGCTCCAACCTGATATTTGAACACACATAAAATTCAAAATTCCCCCAAAATAGGACCACATATGTATAGTACTCACTTCAAAAACTAGAACAATGACCATAGCTAGTCACTCACATCCAACCATCCACAACACAAAATAAGGTAACCACACCTACTAGTAGACCTATTTCTATTCAAATATCTAACCCAATATACAAACTTAAGTCCCTGTATATCCACTGTCGCGCTTAAGGTCCATCTTTCTTGATAGAAAACACACATGTGTGAAAAATATGAAGATGCTCAATACTACAATTCAATGTAACTTGTCCAACATGAACTTATATAACTCCTTGGGAATCCCATTGCAAGAGCAATGTTTGGTATGGTGCTTACCATAACATCCAAAATTCCACCAAAAACACTTACACAACGAAGTATGACTCATGACCTCTAAAATCATTGGTGTCAAAGAACACACACAATGATCTACAAGATAACAAGCAAATTTCTGTAAAACATAGCATACTTTATTCAAATTTTTCTATTCACTCTCTCACCCCTAATCTCCATAGCTCTCCCAAGTAATCCACATCACAAAGATAACTACTAAAGAGCCCACATACTCTAAAAAATAATGAAATTCCATAATAGTAAATGACCAAAATATAGTGAACAATTTCTCCACACAAACCTGAACTCTAATGCCACATGAATACAAACCTCCAAGAAGAAACAATAGACCATAGAAATAAACCTACAAACTATACCAAAAGGAATATCCTTTTGCTACTATCATTTAGTGCTCTTGTTATGACAAGATAGATTTCCTTCTAAAACCCTAAAAATAGAAAAGGCTTCTCAACATCTAATTGTTCAACCCCAATGTCAAACACAACATCAATAAGTTAGAAAAAAAACAAGGATGTAAGCCTCTCAATAAAAAAAAAGATCAAAATAATAAACATTCATATCACTAACGAATATTCCCAAAACCATCCCTTGCACTTCTTAAAAAATGTATTTTTGAAAAAAACTCATGCATATGAGAAGGCAAAAGAAAATAACACCATGCCATGAAATTCTCAAATAAGCCCTCTAGAACTAACATCTATTGCTCAAGACTCATTCAAATGAGAAATTAAAGCACAAAAAATAGAACACATCTAAGTAATAGGTGGAAAATATCTCTCAAATAATTCTCCACCAAGTGGATGAAGAGTGAGGAATGGGATTTCTCTATCCTTGAACAATCTTTTCATTAGGTTCATGTTGAAATCACATCCAATCAAGGTGAAGGATCCTTAGTCTTTCTATTGAAACCTCATCAAGAGCCATCATTCCAACACATGATCTCTAAATTCTAGATATCTCTAGCCTAACCCAAATCTATCTAGCATCAATAAGCACTTAATTGACCATCTCATGCCAATTGTCTCCAATTATGTTATTGCAATATCTAGAAGCTCTTAAATTAAAATGATCATTGCACTCAATACTAGAAGACTACCTCAAATCATCTCTAAAGATCCCTTTGCATGATTATTATAGAAACTAGCAACTCCTCGTGACATCATGATTTATATTTTCTTCATAGAAGTTCATGTGTTTGATAAAATAATTACTCCCAAGAGCACTCATATCATGTTGAGACTACCAAAAATAAAATATTTGGAGTCCTCCATGGCACAATATCACATCATTGCCAAAGCTCCCATTAAAATTTATCTAGAGCTACAATGACTTCATGATAAATATCTCTTAACTAAAGATGACCCATGACCCTCATAAAAAAAAAAAAAAACTACAATGCCAAGATCTCCCAAAGGGAAAAGTAAAACCATGATCTCCAAACCAAGAGAACAAGAATTCACCATTGACTATGTTCTTGCACAAAGCTCCCACTAAATTGTGATCTAGAGCCTCTCAAGCTAACATAGTCCACTACTACAAGTTCTTAAAGAACATGCTTAGGAAACAAAATTACATATCCAAGTGCTATAATTATTTTAGTACCTTTGTTGCAAGTAACCACCGTGATGTTGTACCCCTCACTATTGTTGTAGGTAACCATCATGATGCTACAAGTAACCACCACAATATTGTAAGTAACCACCATGATACTGCGTGTAACCCTCACTATGCCACAAGTAACCACCGTGATGCCACAAGTACAATAAGCATTCATTTTCTTATCCTTGCTAGTAAACACACCAACACCCCATGATAGCCAAAAAGATAACCAACCAAAATTTGCAACTCCATGGCATCCAAATAGTCTATAGAATAGTCTTGTTGCACACAAGAAACCATCAACTTTTCAAAAATCTATGGGCATAAACAACCCACATTTGAGTTATCTATGCAACTTGTGGGTATAAATAGTCCATAAAAAACACACAACTTATAGATATTAGAGCACATGGATGCACTAAGGAATGCATATGAAAGCATAAGAAAACTCAATTCCACATTAGTAATAAGTGGAATAGAGACAACATGTATATCCTTCCACAAAACCAATATCAAATCTAAAATCTAGATCTAAAATATCACAATTAAAAAATATGGACTAGTTGCAACTCAGGAGCCCAATAATGTAGGCTCAACTACATGGTGGTAGAATGCTCTCCTTGATCATTTGACCATGAGTGGTTCTTCTATTTTTGACTTTTAGGATGACAAGTCTCCTAGTCCCATCCCCTTGTTAGTGGATCACTATGTGATCTTGGAGGGTCCTTCTAAGGTGGCTTCCATTAGGAATAGTGTGACTTAGGTGTTTTCCTCAATCCCTATTAGGAATCCTCCTTTAGACCCACTTTAGGCACCTCCTTTGTTAGATCCCATTGTCCTCTAGGTAGGTTGTGATTAGATTCCCAATCTTGCTCTATCTATATATTCTGTGCAACATTTGACATCTTCAATTAGACATTCTTCCTCATCATGTGAGACAACTTTGGTTGAGGGAACAATTGAGGATTTTTCCTTCCTTTGTCCATGATCTAAGGATTTAGATAATGATGTGTCTTAGATGATTGTTCAATGAAGGAAAATACTTGTATTCCTAAAACTATTTCATAATCACATCCCAAGGTTAAAGGTGTGCATATTGCAAAGACAAGGTCAAATGTAGTATAGTTTGGTGATCATTTGGCGGTTGTTCTCTTGCAACAATTTTGTTATAGAAATAATTATTTGGACCTAGTTGTTGGACTGCCCTTGTAAAAGGTTTTAGGCCCTTTCAAAACCTAATTTTTTCTCCTTAATAAAAAAACTTAGAAACCTAATAAAGAGCAGAACACTCATGCACCAAAAAAGCTACAACCAATGTCCTCAAACCATGCACAAAGCATGCATGCAAAATTACAACTATCTCCATTCAAAAAACTTAAATAATAATCTATTCATAGATCTACAAAACTGTAGAGTTTGGTTGACATATAAAACCTACCAAATCATACATGTAAATCTAATTATATTAAAACATCCAAAACACCCACATATTCACAACCACTAGATCCATATTCCAAATGCTAGACTATCACAATTTTTTGACACATAGATCCAAAACACAATGAATCTAGAACATGTATTTGATGAAACCACACATGCAACATGTCTATCCATCCATGCAAGTCTAGTAAACCATATAATCGTAACATGCATTAGCATGCAAGCACATGGAATTGCATGCAAGCCACATTCAAATACATGCAAGAACATGCCAACCGCAAAGCAAGCACATGCGAGCATATGTAATTCATAAATCATCCATGCAACCAAAGAGGCTAATTAACTAGTGCTCTCTCATGTGACTAGGGGCTAAAACCAAGCACTCACCATAAGTGCTCTATACCCCATGAGACTAGAGAAAAATCCCATATTGCCAATAGGAGTTCCAAGTAAATAATATGCAACATGCAACCACATGACCAACTCCATGATCCATCTTCTCCATTCTCCAAGTGCTTACCATGATTTCTATCTTGAAAAAAATGATCAACTACAAAACTTCCACTTGAACAAAGATTAGGATCATGAGGAAGGAAAGCCCTTCTACAACCAAAACCATGACTTTGATACCAAATTAAAGGGAAATGACACATGCACTACAAGTACCATAAGAATTACAACCTAAAATAAGCTTGATACAAGTGCACATGAGTCTATGCCCATAAAACAAAAAACATGATAGACATACCCTACATTAACCATATGAGAAAGGACTTGTAGATATCAAATCTTGAACATTTTTAGTAGTGTAAATATAAACACTTAGAAACAAGATTGAAAGAAGAACAACACAAAAGAAGAGTGACATAGATATATGTTGAGAAAAACCTTACGGAAAAGATCCTATCACCAAATATCAAACCAAAATATTCCAATAACTATATCCACAATACAATATCGAACTCAAAGCCTTAACACAGAGATCAACATCTTGTTCCTCTAAAAAAATTTCTAACAGCATAATCCTTACAATAATGTCTCATGTCTCTACATCTCGAACATATAATATATAACCCACACTAAAACTAAAAACCACTAATAATTTCTAAAACCATTAGAGAATATCATAGACTAAAAATAACACCAAAAACTTCCTATTCCAACTTGAGTCCTCCACTTTGATTCTATCTGCTTTTTGATAACTGAAAATGGTGGACTGTTGCATCTAACTGAAAGTAAATAACCAAATAAACTTAAGTCTTGTGCTTTACATGGGCCCCTCTCCTCACCTAAATTACTACAGTGTACCAGCTGTTCACATGTTTAACCCATTTAGTGAATCCAAGCTCACTACCATAACAAGATAATCACAAGTAGATTTCATAATAACTTCTAATATTCATCTCTATTGCACATAACACTTCAACAATATTCCTTCCAAAAGACCAACAAAATCTTTTCTTCTCTTCACAATGCAGTGGGTATCAATCAAGTCTTCTCATTTCTTGCAGCAGGGACCCAGGGAATACAATAAGTCATTTTCCATGGCAGCTTTTGGGAAGCACAACCGAAGTCCAAAGTGTCAGTGATGTATTCTATTGCCTTCAATCAATTTCAAACAGGCAACTTTTTGGTTTCTGTAATTATCATTTCCACTCTTCTGCCATGAATCAATTACTATTGGCGTGAGAGTCAAGAAAGCCTGTCAATCACTCGTTCTGTGGAAGTCATATGCCCTCAAACAAACAGAAATTTTATAGTTATAATGATGACAGAAGCCGACAATATCATGGGATTGATCAGTTTCCCATTCTTTTTTGCTTGTGTAGAGAAGCAAACAGGTTCAGAGGGGTCGATATTCAAAATGAACAGAGCTGAGATGGGTCTAATGAGTAAGAAAACTTGAAATCAATGTTAAAGGCTAATCTGGGACACATTAGCAATTGTTACAAATAATAATAAATTGATAAGGTCAATATAATGTATCATAGCAAATTTTGAAATAGTTATTTACTAGCACTTGTATTTAAAAGAGGTTCAAGGAGGTTCAAGGATTACGCTGATAGAAAACTATATGTATGTTAATATGTTAGAGAGTACATGTTTGTACATACAAATTATAGTTGCATGTGGCTGGATTAAATAATTAATAATAAATGTTAAATAATGAAATGAAATAAACTTAGATAAATATAGATTTTTTCCTTAAAGACATTAAGTATTATCTGATTATGAAATATTTGCATTCAGATTTAAAACATAAAACAATGCAAATGTAAAAAGAAAGTTGTCATTTCTCATCCAGTTGTCAAATCAATATTTATCTGGCTTTTATGTGATAAGTGAGATTTTGGAGGCTTTTAAACCATTAGACGGTTGCTGGTTTACCATTGAACGACAGGTGAAACTTGTTTTCTGACGACTCAACAGTGGTTTGCAGGTGTGAGACTTTTTTCAGGCTCAAATCTCACATTATATGTAGCCTATTGACTAAAAATATTATAAAGAAATAAATAAATTAATTTAAAAAAAATATATTGAAAAATAATTATGTCCAGAGGTTTTTTATATTGATTAAGGTGAGGAATGATTTGGATATAGAACTAAAACAGATCAATATTTATTTAAAAAATTTAAAATAATATAATTTTTTTTAATGTGATAACATATAAGTATACAATATTTATTACACGTTTCAAAGATAATAGAGAGGACAAAAATTTACATAACAAATAATACAACTCTTCAAATAAAAAATAAATGTAATAAAATAAAATAATTATTAAATAAAAATAAATCTATGTGTCCATGTAATATATAAAATAATTTTTCTAGTGATTGGGCTTAATTGGTTAAAGCATTGAATTCTTATTTTGGAATTATAAGTTGTGACTCTTGGTCTTCTATAGGTGGTTTCCAATATGGTTGCTTGAAAGGAACTAATATTAATCTTATGATTGTGTTTGCAAGAACTTATATTGATCTCATGTTGAGACTTGTAAGAGTAGAATATTTGTAAAATGTTAGCAATAATTTTAAAACAATAAAAATAAAATAACTCTAACTCCAACATAAATAATTTTAAGTATGATTAGAGTACCAAACATGGACAACCTTGATTAGAGAAATAATCATGAACACAAAAAAGTTATTTCTTTGAAGATTATGGCTCTCTCGCCCTTTGTTGAAACCTTGGAATTTTCAAAAAATGACTATGATGAGTTGTTTGATGGAAGCCCTGGTGGTGTTGTGTTGGTTCGTGCTTCCTCCTAGACTGGTTTGTGGGGCGATCCTTTAGTTCCTCCCATTTTTGCTAGCAGATGTGCATCGATCTCTGATGCGATGTTTGTGGCTTAGGGGTGCATAAATTTTGTTGCTATTGTGGCAACTATTGGTTTAGTTGGGGTTGGTTAGAATTTTTCCTTCGTGGTATGGTTGGTTGTGCCCTCTAATGCTCCCCCTTCTTTGTATGGGAAGGCTCACCCCTTGCCTTTTTCTCTTACTCCTACAATTGTGGTTTGTGGCTAAGAGGTGGTTGAAGATTTTTTAACTATCTCCAAAGCTTAATATGTAGATTCAATGGGTCGTGGTCTTCTCTCTCAAACTTGCATAGGTGGGTTTTAGTTTCTTGGAGGCCTACCACCAAGGAAGCTATTGAGCTTTACCCTTGTACTAGGGGATTATTTATTATGATCTTTCCTTCTATTGAGGACATGGAGATAGTGTTGAACGATTAATCATGTTGTTGGGGAGAGAATTTCCTCTCTCTCAAATAGTAGTTTTTGTCTTTCAACCTATGGATTGAACCTCTCAAGTTTGTACCTATTTAGGTTAGATTGCCTCACCTCCCTCTCCAATTTTGGGAGGTTTCTTTCTTTGAGGATATAGGTAATGTAATTGGTCATTTTTTGAAGGTGGATGCTACCACAACTAACATTGGCCATTCAACCTATGCTTATATTTTGGTAGACACAAACATCTCCAAGCCTCTTCATGAAGAGTTTGTTTTGATGATGAAAGATACAAAGTGGGTTCAACCACTTGATTATGCTTGAACCTTTTGTTTCATTGTAGATGGTGTTTTACCACTGGTCATTTGGCTTTTGAGTGTCATCATCCTCATTGCAAGAATGCAAAATCTTCTTCATGGTGGGATAATGCCCTTCTTGAGCATGTGAATGTGGTTGACCCTGTTGTTTCTCTTGAAAACTTGACTGTGGATTCCCCTATTGCTCCTCCCAATTTGGTGGACATGGATCTTGCATCCCATTCAAAGGATCTTGTTGTGGCTCCTTTGGAGGCTTCCCCTTGGGTTGAAGTGGCTACTTCACTTGAAAGGTCCTCTTCAGATCCAATTTTGGCTTTGTTTAGTCTCATTTCCCAATTGGTGGAGCATTTGAATTCCTTGGACAATCCTTTTTCCTCAATGCAAGTAGTTTCTTTGGAGGAGGATGTGGTGGATGATGATGTCCCTTCTCTTCATTTAGTTGATATGGAAGAATACATATCTTGGTAGATTATCCAAAGAATGAAGAAAGGTCTTCCTAAACCAATTTCGAATTCCCATCCTAGGGCTAAGGGGGTGAGGATTGATAAGAATATGATTGGCATGGTTTAGGGCTATGCTTGTAGTTGTTGGGTTTTGGTGTCATTTCATGGTTTGTGGGCTTGAGGTCCCTTTGTTTTGTTTCTTTGTAGCTTGGTTGTAATATTTCTATGTAAAGGGTTTTAGGGCCTCTCCAAAACCCATTTTACCCCTTCAATAAAATACATAAATAATTTTAAAGCAAAACAAAAAACTCAATATATTTAACATTTTTTAGAGGGATGCATTTTTTTAATTTGGTGAAATCAAGTTTTTAACTTGGTTCAAGCCTATAGACACCACTTACAAGGATCTTTTCTTGGTGGCTTTATCATTAAGACCAATATTGGGGGGCCTTAACCTCAAGGCATTATCACTTAGTTCTGAACACATGAGCTCAATGAATCAAAAAAGGCCCACAACCTATGAGCACAACCATCTAGTGAAGACACATATCTTGTGAGCTCAATGGTTTAGCATGGGTCTTGAAATTTGGTAGCTACTGCAACAAGTTATGTCTTGACCACTACAATACACTCTTATCATCTTAAATAGATGTATTTAATATATTTATATTAATTCAAATTAAAAACATGTCAAAATTTAATTTTCACAAGACACTTTATTATATATTTAATTTTATAATTTGATAATTTTTATTATAAATTTTTATATAGATTTTTATTCTTGTATAAATACACATTTTATATAAATTTATATTTTTATATGGATTTGAGTAATTTCTTTCTTGAAAATTAAATTGCTTAAATTCACAAGTTACACCATGTTTTAGAATAACATGATATTCAAAAAGGAGTAATTACACTCACAATAACTTTCTTATGAAGTTAAATACTTACCCCAATATCTTTTTAAAACATAATCATCAAAAGAGGAGGATTTAATGTTTCTCCAAATTTTTTATTGTGAAAAGTATTATTCTACATCTCTATATTGTTTAGATTTAAAAATTAACCATATTTTAAAATAAAATAAATATTATATTCGAAAAGTAGTGATTGCACGCACAATGATTTTATTATCAAGTTAAATAATTATTTTATATCTAATCATCATGTATCTTTTTAAAGCATAATTATTTATAGAGGATGTAGTGTTGTAAAATTTCACCCCATGACAATTTCACACTTGCGCATTTGGCTTGCCGCATTTATGGCACCTAGCCGCATTTGGGTTCTAGCAAGAAGCTGAGCCAGTGTTTTACCCGATTTTTCAGAATTTGTCACATTTGGCCTTAAAATTTGAAGCACTTAGAGATGGAATCTTAAAAAAATTCAGTGATCATAAAATGTAGTACTCGAAGTCTAGTTTCCAAATATGTAATTTATTTTAATACCCAGATGATACAAATTGATTTTCAATAGACATTTCTAAAAACCACTATTTAAAAGTCACTTTTTTTTACCATACCATGCATGTGTACATCATCCATATTTTGGCCTAAATAATCATATTTTTCTAAATCCTTTTGGGAAAATATTTGTAACTCACTGAAGCACACTTTCGATATTTTTTTTATAATTTTTTATTGAATATTTTTTTGTTAATTTTTTATTGGCCATATTAGTTGTTTTGAAAAATCAACGTGTATGCCATACATAAGATGACCTAAACTTATCATTTTTTTTTTTTATAAAAAATTGAAAAGAATTGTCTAAATTACACTTTTGTACAATTCATTTTTCAAAAATTATTTTAATAAAAAAATATTAAAATACTAAAAAACCCTCATATTTCAAGTTTATGGACTAGTTTCATCAGAAATTAATTGAAAAATAGAAAAAATAATCCAACTTCAATTTTTTTTACATATTTGGAATCTACATTGTCTAATCTATAATGGGTTTTAATTTCATCAAAAAATTCTATAAAAAAAGTCTTTGAAGACAATGCCCAAAGTTAGTATTTTCTTGTGACATTGATAGGACTTTCAACTTGTAGGTCAAACTAGGTCCAAAGCCTAGGTTTGGGTCCCCAACCCTTTTCTCGAACCAGTTAACAAAGCAAAAACCTGACTTGAATTTGAAATTTTACAAAACGAGATCCTGTTTAGTAAATGAGATCTCGTTTCTTTAATAAACGAGATCCTGTTTACTAGACAAGATCTCGTTTCTTATATTTATTATTTTGTCCATTGGAAAAAGGATCGAGATCTCGTTTAGTAAATGGGATCTTGAGTTGCTTTTGATCATTTTAAAAAAAAATTACTGCTAACCAAGTACACTGTAATTTTGCAACTTGTTATGTACGACCGACAATGACAATTTCACTATTTTCTATCATATTTTGTCTTGTAGAGGCTCTTCAACTTGGCATTTTATTTTAATTTTGGAAGGAGGCATCATTGGGATAGTTTTTGAGTGGAATTGTCTTTGTTTGCTACTCGTCTGAAGGAGGAACAAAGAAGGAAGACTTTCACTATTGACATTCATTTGTACATTATAATTTTTTAATCATTGGATCACAATGTTGTAATAAGAGGAAAGATAGGAAGGAACTAACCCCTGAAGAAATTCTCTCTTTAGAGAAGGAGAGAAAAAGACAAAGAGATAGAAGAATGAGGGTTCAATCAATGAATAATGCTAAAGCATCCAATTCCACAACTATTGAAGATAAAAACATTGAGGAGACCAGGGTTGTAGATGATGCTAATTTACAAGAGGTTAATTTGGAAAATAATACAATTATACAAACTAGTCCTGGTATGTCTTCAAATCCCCCTTTCAATGCTATGGAGAATGTTTCAATAGGCACAAATCTAGGTATGTCTTCAAATCCACCTTTGAGTGGAATGGAAACTTTGTTTGTAGGAGTTTTACAAGAAGTTGGATTTAATGATGTTGACATTGATAATATTTGTAGAGAAGAAGATTTTAGACAAATTGTTGAAAATGAAATTGAAAAATGAAAATCATTTTGTTGTTGAAAATGAAGATGAAAATCATTTTGTTGTTGAAAATGAAAATGAAAATCGTTTTGTTGTTGAAAATGAAAATGAAAATCGTTTTGTTGTTGAAAATGAAAATAAAATCTGTTTTGTTGATGAAAATGAAGATGAAAATGAAAATCGTTTTGAAGTTGAAAATGAAAATGAAAATCTAGGATGTGATATTGAAAATGAAAATATAATTTTTTTAAAAATTGAAAGAGATGTTTTGGATAATCTTCCTGGTAATATTTCTTGGAGACAAATAAGAACGCATGCCAATAGATTATACAAAGATTTTTTCATCATAAAAAGATTTTATTTCAATGTCAACTAATGATGAAATTGATGAGAATGTGGAAAATGAGAAAAGTAATGAAAAAGTTAGGCATTTTTGTTAAATCAAGAAGAAAAGATCAATCACTAAAACATCCCATGTCTACTGTTGCTAGTGCCATTGAGTCTATTGGAAAAAAATAGTCGATCTAAGGATAAGAATGCAGCAAGACGAGCTATAACAACTGCTATAGTTAATATGTAAGCAACTTTGAATAAAAGAATGGTAAGCAATATTAGTGAAATTCTAAAAATACATCCTAGAACATTGCTAAGAGCGACAAAGAGAAGAGAAAGTATAGAAAATGATCCAATCAACCAATGTTGGAGTTTTAGTGGTCAAATCCCAAGGGCTGACATGAAAGTAAATGTTGAAATCAAATCTTTGATTGAAAAATATAGGCATGATAATACTAGGGTATCATCTAATGTTAGAGATTTTTTAAAATTAAGAGTTGGGTCCAAAGTTCGTGATCCTCATCCAAAACACCTATTAGATACAAGACAAATTGAATTTTATAGAAAATTTTGTAGTGATTTAGTGTTACCTAGTAATACTAAAATAAGTCAAAGGTCTTTTGAAAAATGTAAACCTTGGTATGTAAAAATTAATAAGCAACAAGTATCTTGTTGTTGTAAAACACATGTTCAATTTCGTTATTATTATGATATTTTTTGATATATACGCTATACTTTACATACTAACATGATTATGCAAGAATGTGGTATTAATATGCCACTTGAAACAATAAAGGAGTTTATATCAAGTTTGTTTTGTGAAAGATCTAATGGGAAATTATTTTATTTAAGTTCATGTATTTTTGGACAATGCACTAGTTGTGGAAATATTTCATTCTTAAGAGTTTGTATGTATGAAAGTGTTGAAAATAATTTTGGACAACAATTAGTGGATGTTAAAAGATTTAAGAATGTTGACTATTCTTTAAAAGATGGAAAAATTGGAAAGCGTTGTGATTTAATTACATAAAAATTTAGTGTACATGCATTCATATCAGAATTTAAGAGTAAGATTGTAGCAAAATATGTCAAGCACTTTCACCATGCTTGATGGATTGATGGACAATTTTGTGCATGTAGAAACACATTTCCAGTTGGAACTATACTATGTTTTGAATGTCTTTGGAAAATGTGATATGCTATTAGGGAAAGGTTATTTACTACCTATGTGAATTTGAAAATTACTTGTCGTTTCTAGTTTTGGAATCTCTATTTTCTTGAGTGTTTGTACATACTCCATATTAAGGAGTGAGTGTATATATCAGTATTAAATACTTCAATAGAGTGGAGTCTATATAACTAAAAGCTAAATTTGTGAAGATAGGTTATGGAAACACTTGTTCGACCTACTAGATGAGTCATAGTGAACTTAAGAGTATATAGGTTATTCCTAGGATTAGGTTGAATCCAATGAAGGGGATAGCCTATGCATATAGAATATGAATGGTGATAACAAATTGAGCTAGAATGGTGGATGGACGTGTGAGGTCCATTCTAAATTAGGGGTGATGAATAATTTGGCCAAAGTGGTGTAATTTGCCACTGGTTACATTGTCAGTTCATTGTGTTACCTTTTAGCATGCTAGTCCAGGATTTTCGTACACGTAGAATAAAGACTCTATATGGTAAAGTTCTAGTTATGTAGGACACAACACCAAGCTCAGGATTGGCTAGTATTTTGAGGTTTCCAGATCAAACTCTTCGTCAAAGGGTAGGGCCATCTCACCATATGTGGTAGATGTGCGGGGACCGCAGTAAATCCGTGGATGGCGGAAAAGCGCTTGAGTGATGCTTCTCCTCTCAACTAGCGAGCCAAGATTTGAAGGGGGATTTCTTGGATCATTTGAATTTCTAGTGTCAATGAAGCTCAAATGAGCTACATATGTATTGTAAAATATTTCTTTGAAAGATGGAAAATGTATTTTGTATCTTGTTTATGGAATCATTTCTTTGGAAAGATTGTAGATTTCGTTGAATGAAATGAGAAAGATGAATTATTGCTATATCAAAGGTGCATATTATCTTGTTTTGAAAAGAAATTTTTATCGCTGTGTTTGGAAATTTAGTTTATTCACTTGTGGTAAAACATAGGAGAAATCATTGAGTAGAGCAATGGGCATGTTACAAATGACAACAACTTCATACTTGCAACATGATTTTCTTTGTAGTCAAGACTAATCTTAATGAATGTTTGTTAGGGTAAAGGTTTTAACTTAATTATGTTAATTAAGTTACCTTTATTCCTTTCTTAAGATTTCACTTTAGTTTGCATTAAGTGACATTTAATAATTATATTAATTATTAAATGTTTTCCTATTAGGGTTTCTTTAAGGTTTTGCATGATCTCCTTCTTAAGGATTGATCCATTGTATATTCATTATTCTTTTTTGTTCTGATAAGATAATTTCTCCATTTTTCAGAGCTTCAAACCCTTGTTTGTTTTTTCCATCTATTCTCTTCCTTGTGACAGGTATCCATTTGCATGCAGGTGTTCTTGGACTTTGAAGTTGGTTTTGACAACTTCTACATGGAATCAGAGCCTTCCTGCTGCATGCTTGTTCTTGTTTGAAGGTTTTGGAGCTTCAAGGGTTTGGGGTTTTCTTTTTTGATCCAGGGAATCATCTGCAATTTCAAAGCATTTTGAGTCCAAACGGACCTCGCCATTGAGTCCGCAGTGGTCCAAAAACCTTAAATAAATTGTTCATTCGTCTAGTCTGGACAAAGTTGATTTGAGAGGCAAATTTTTTTACTTGTACGACCGTTTGCACGCGGATCGGAGAAAAAAATTAGCCCTGGTAAAAAAAAATAATTTTTGAATTAATTTTGTCAGAATTTTTTTTTGTAAAAGTTTTTTTATTTTTATTTTTAAAATCAAAACAAAAAAAGCCTTTTAAAGGCTTGCTCAGGCCTCGGTACAGGGTACCCGCAGGTACTTGTGTACACAAGCCTGCGAGCCTCATATAGCATGTCGTTGCGTCAACCGCCGGTGACAGAATTGCCCAGACCGCCCGTTTTTTTTAATAAAAAACAATTTTTTTTGTAATAAGCCCTATTGTGCATGTGCGGCGACGACCATTTTGCCATCAAATTTAGGCCTAGATTTTTGCTGCGACGACTGTATGATCGTTAAATTTAATCCAGCACTGGTTTTTTGTCCCCTTTGGAGCTATTTTCGTCTAGAGGCTATAACTTGGGCATACGATATCGGTTTTTGGCAAACAAGATATCGTTTGAAAGCTGGTTCTGTCAACTTTCCAGTGGTGTGGGTCTCATCGCTTCATTTATCTGTTGGTGCATTCTATAGCCAGTTGAAGTCAAAGGAGCTGTTTTCAGTCCCGAGCTCGTAACTTTTGACCCGCTTCTCCATTTTTCGTGATCTCAGCGACCTTGGAACCATATTTCAGAGCTCTTCAGTTCCATCCATGCAATATTTCCAGATTTCCCTCCAGGTATATTTTATTTAATTTTTTGTGTTTTCACACTCTGGTGAATTACTTGGACATATTAGCTCTTGGGAACTTCTCGTTTGCATGGGTTGCTTCATTTTTTGGCTGTTCTTCATGTATTTCCAATTTTTTATCCTTTGTGAGCATTCTGAGCATCATTTGTAAGCAATCTTCTATGTAAACGCATTGAGATAAAGTGCCACACTATTGTACATGCATTTTGGGGATTTTGCACATAAGGTTGTGCCATATTTTGTACTTGCACTGTATTATAAAGTGCCATGGGGGGGTTGTGTAGTGCCTTTGTTTTTGCCATCACATCTGTGTCCGATGAGTGTCCCTCCACGACGAAAGTGGATCCATATGATTCCAACCTCATGCATGCATGTTTTGTTTTGCACACCACTTTTTCAGTTGCAAGTGCTTTCTTGTGGACTTTCAGATGTTGTTTCTTCTCCTTCATGCACTACAGGGTGTTACACAACATTTTAGTGGATCTTTTAGGGTCTCCCAGTTCAGTATTATGGGGGGGTGTTATACTATTCGTGCTAATGCTTCCTTGGCTTCGCCTTGGAAGGAACCTTCCATTCTCAGTTGATTAGTGTTTTTCAGACTATTGGTACTTGTGCCATCTGTATCTTCGTTCTAGGTGTTTGCATTTGTTTGCCATCTGATTCGAGTAGTGTCATTTGGGGTACTCATGTAGATTGTTGTCTTCTTGATCCTGATCATCCTATCTTCATAGGAGGCTCTTCAACACCATAGCAATCATCTTTTGACAGTTGTTTGCAGCTTCTTCTGCTTCAGTGATGTATTTCATGGCTTTTAGCATCTCTTTTTGGAGTAGAGTTTTTCCCATGAGGTTTTCTTTATTTCTCCACTTTACATAGATTTGGTTGTATTTGGGTACCTGATCAGGCCTAGTTGCTGGGACCCATGTTTACTTTCATGCATTGTAGTTACCTTTGCTTTCTTGCACATGTTTGTAGCTACACTCTTGCTTATCTTAAGGGAGGGTGTTAGGGTAAAGGTTTTAACTTAATTATGTTAATTAAGTTATCTTTATTCCTCTCTTAAGATTTCACTTTAGTTTGCATTAAGTGACATTTAATAATTATATTAATTATTAAATTTTTTCCTATTAGGGTTTCTTTTAGGTTTTGCATGATCTCCTTCTTAAGGATTGATCCATTGTATATTCATTATTCTTTTTTGTTTTGATAAGATAATTTCTCCATTTTTCAGAGCTTCAAACCCTTGTTTGATTTTTCCATCCATTCTCTTCCTTGTGACAGGTATCCATTTGCATGCAGGTGTTCTTGGACTCTGAAGTTGGTTTTGACAACTTCTACAATGTTGACCTTTGGAAATTGACATTATCATCTATAATTCCATTTTTCTTCTCAAATTTTAAGCTTTAGTTCAATTAAGAATTGTTTTCTCCAATTCCTTCCTCAAGGAAATAATTTTATATTTCAAATTTTCATAGTTATCTTCCTTTGTCCTTAGTTAGGTTCTCACCTCCTCTTCTATCCTTTTTGCCTCTTCTAGTTGAATATTTAAGTTGATGACATTATTTTTTGATTCCTTAGGGCTTTGTGATAAATTTTTTTGAATCAAATTTTTCTTCATATTTTTGAAGCTACAACTTCTGTTTCAAATTATTTTTCTTAAGCATCTTGATCTCACTTAAGACACAAATGAGTTCTTCTTCAATATCCACTTCTCCTTTAATTTTAACATTTTATTACATTTCTAAATCCATCTTTTATTTTCCTTTCCACAAGATTGTCTTCATCTACCATGATATCATTCCTTGTCTCTATTTCCACGAAGAGAGTTTCTTCTTTATCACTAGTTGATATACTTTCATCACTTTCCTCAGATGAGCTACTATCCATTTAGGAATACAAGATTTTATTATGCTTATCAAAGATCTTCTCATATCTACTTTGTTTGTAGCTATTTTTATATTGATGATTTATACTCCCTTTCTTCTTGTTATGATCTTCTTTATCATCACTATTTTTTATATGTGCACAATTAGAAAAAAAGTATTGTTTCTCCATAGTTAAAGCATTTGAAAAGTAGTTTACCTTTGTATTTACCAAATCCTTTCTTAAGCTTTCTAAGAAAATGAGCTTCCTTCTCATTTGATTCATTACTAGTGTTATATCTTGATTTGGGATCTTTTTTCTTTACCTTCTTTGAAGCTTTGCAATTTGCTTCTTGTTTAGATGGATTCTCTTTTATAGTCCTCATTTCATATTCCATGAGGATTCCATGCAACTCACATTGGTAATCAGTCTAGGTCCTTAACTTCTTCAATGAATTTTTTTTTTCGCATCAAATCTTAAGGGAAGTGACCTTAGCACCTTTTGTACGATTGTTAATTCTTCAAAATTTTCACCAAGTCTTCTAATGGTGTTAATAATTTCATCCATAGAAAGAAGTAGGTTGTAACATTTTCTTCATATTTCATATTTAAGATCTTGAATTGTCTTCTATGTTTGGAGCTTAGCCTTCTTAACTTTGTCATCACCTTCATAGATGTTTTTAATCTTGTCCCAGATTTCTTTTGCCAAGTTACAATGCATTACCTTGACAAACTTTGATTCTGATAGACCACACAAGATAACATTCATGGATTTTACATTATTTTCACTAGCCTTCATTTCAGCCCGATTTGTTAGTAGAGATGATGGAGCTATATAACCCTTCACCACTGATTGCCAAATATCAAAACCAAAATCCATTAGATAATTTTGTATCCTTATGCTCCAAAATGCATAGTTTGTTCCATAAAAAAATGAAGCTCTATTTGAGGATAAATCTTCTCGAATAGCCATGTGTGCTCTCAAGATCTACCTTTCAATAGTTAGACTATTGAAGGAAATCACTCTAATACCAATTGATGAGCACACACTTATACTGAGAGGGGAGGTGAATTGGTATAAGTTAATCTTTTTCTTTTTTAAAATTTAACAATCACAATAATAGCAATCACACAAGATATAACAAAATTAAGAACATAATATTTGTGTGGAAACCCTTTCGAAAAAACCACAAAGAAAGATTGCTCTGATCTATTGTCCAAATCTAGTCACAAAATAAAATTATCTTACATAATTTGTAAACACCAATCCACACTACTAAGCACCAAATTAGCAAGAGACACCAATCTCTTCTTGTAGGAGGCACCAACCTCCAAATAAACAATGTTTCACCTTTTGGATGTTGCTTCTTCGACAAATGATGAAAAATTTTACTTTCCTTAAAAAATATTCTTGCATTAGAATGATATCATAATTTTCTCATACACATACTTACTCAAACTCCAAAATCCTGTCTACTTTTTATATCCCATCACGCCTCTTCATGGAGAGGGGTGATTTTTCCAACGGAAGCCATCCCCTTTCAAAGAGGGACGCCCCTTCATCTTTTAATTTTAAATTGGGATAATTTGTCCCAAAACATGGGCACCACAACTTGGGGGTTGACCAATCCTTTCTCATGCAATAATCTAAATTAAAAAATAGTAAATATTTCCAAAAATTGAATCATGGTCGGTCAACCCTTTCTATTAGCACATGATGATAATTAAATCATTGTGACATTAACTTTCCTTTGACATCAATGATAATATTTCCAACAATAAATATCTAAGAAAATCCATATGTCAAATGTATAGACAAAGTGTAACCCAAGGGTGGAAGAGAGGGGTTAGAAAAAGAGCAATCAATACAAGTCTAAACTCTAACAAAGATATATCTATGATACACAAATAAGGCTAGATCTACACCCCAACTAAATTTGATATAAAGTAAATGTGATTAGAAAATTTGATTAAAAAACCCTAAACAACAGAAAGATAAATCCTAAGGCCAAATATTGTACATTGATAAAATATATTATTTAAATTATTGAATATTGACATGAGATTAATACATCTATATAGTTTGTGATTAAAATAGTTAGAATAGTAAATTGGACTACATGATTAAATGCTAAATATACATATGTTAATGATTTTCACTTGTTAGTTTAATAGTTTATTTTTAGCTAGAAATAGTAATTATATGATGTATCTAACTCACTAGATTGCCAAGTTATTTTGCAAGGTACTTTTTCCTAATTAGAGGGATATTATAATGAGAGAGCGTAGCATCATGAGTTTGTAATGCCAAGGGTAGAAGTAAGAAAATCTAGTTCATTAGTATGTTAGTTAAACTAGGTAACCATTTAAGTTAAGACATTTCTTGTTGAATGACATTTTGGTCAATTGTAAGAGTTTACAATTGTGACAATCCTTACTACTATTGATTTAATTTCATAATCCTTGAACTTGAACAATAGTTCATAGCTCAATCTTTTTTTTTTTTTAAAGAGTTAACCTGGATTTTGTGTTGTCCTTGTTAGCTAAAATTATGTGTATTGTATAAAGGTAAAATCCTAAGAATGATTTGTTGGTTAGAAGAAAAATTAAAAAATATATGAAATATGAAAATAAAACTACTTATTTTCCTCTATGAATATGTCCTCCCCCTAATGTTTCTAACAAACAACAATAGAATGGTTTTCCTTGTGGAAAACTTGGCACAAGATTGAGGAGCCTCCCTAGCCAATCTGTTGAGCACATATACCAAATTTAGATGATGAAGTAAGAGAAGAAGGGAGCACTAAATCTACAATAATATTAACACAAACTTTGGTAAACATTACAGGTTTCATTGATTTAGTCTCGACATTAACATCTATGAATTGATTGATAGAACTAGGAATACACATCAAGACTTCCTCCTCAAAATATTCCAATGACAAACCAAGGAGTCTCACCCAAACATGAACCCTATTGATACATTCATTCCCAATATCGAAACTAAATTCCCAATTCTTCTAAAGAAACCCCTAACTTACCCAAAAACCACAAACTGCCCCTATGGATCCAAACATTACCCTTCTTGGATGAGGAGATAACAAAGAAACCATTTCTCATAGCAGAAATACTGAAATGGCTGCAAAGTTACATTTTCTCTAGGCCCAATTCCTTCAAACATTTTGGGTTTTTTCATCATACGTTTAGATTTGTGTTACGGTTTGATGAGAATATAGACTGTGACCAGGGCTGAGTGTAAAACCATTTCATTTTCAAAATCAAGATTTCTGGATTTGATTATGTGAGAATTTTTGCATCGTAAATTTTTTCTTCACGGGAGAGAACTGTATTTTAAATGTGATGCAAAAATTCTCACACAATCAAATTCAGAAATCTTACTTTTGAACATTATGAATTGTGAAAACTTGATATCATTAACCATTTCATTTGTCGATAACTATTAGACCATGGAATGAAGAAAAAGGGTTTGAAGAGAAAATAGAAGAAAATAAATTTTGAGAGAGAGGTCGAAGGTGTTAGCATTGGTTTTTGAGTACTAAGTGAGGAAATTTTTATAGAGCTCCTGGGTAGACAAAGGCGGCGCTTGGACACACTGTAGTAGGTCCGTGTGGGATACAAATCTCTTGGAGTATCTACCTTTGGAGTTCGGATGAAGACAACATAGGCATTTGACTGTGTACTTGTTCGAATCAAGATTGAAAATCTTTGCCAATTTCTAAAATGATTGGCAATCAAAGAAAAGACCAAGTAAATCATACACTATGAATACCTCATGATGATAATATTTTGTTCTATCTCTTACATAGATTTATAAATTGGATGCATACGATTTAGCTTGTCCTTTCATAATTATTTGAAATTCCTTCCAACTTTAGTTTGGATTCCAGCAAATATGGTAGCATGCATATTTTTCTTTCATAGGTTCCTATACAGCTAAAACAATCATATTCTAATAGAATTAATGTAGTCCTAGAGTTTTTTAGGATACTCATATGATTCTTATAACAGTAGTATTAGTACTTGAAATAGTTATTTTAGGTTATATTTTATTTTTTATGCTTTTTTTTTATCTTTATGATGAATTACAGAATGTGATCTATTGATACAAAAATATATATACAATCTAATCCAGAAACACTCAACAACATTATTCATAAATTGTAGAAATCTATCTATTATCACTAATATAACAGTTATTAGATTTTGTTACAACCACAGCATCTTGCCTTTGGTAGTCACCCAATATTGTTGATATGACATTCATTTATGAAAGTCACTTGATATGTGATGATCATTCGGCCGTATTTTGAAATAGTAATTAGTGATGTGACAGTAGTTGTAAAGAAGTGTAATAGTCTATGCATACAAGGACTAGGTGTAACAGTGTAAAGAAATAGTTCCATTTTGTTTTATAACACTTCAAAACTGTACATCAGATATTTCTTTTTCTCATGGCTAGAGGAATATATTTGTATTTCGGTGTAGTTATTGGCTTAGAGGTAGATTGTCGTGCCAAATTTTCTTTGGCTATTACAGGCTTTCCTTGCATTGAAATGAATTGTATGATGGAAGTCATAAGCACTAGCAACAACTTAGTACTAGGTGATAGAACATGGTTCCTTGGTACGCTTCAACTTCTTCCATGATTGGTGGCTTTAGACCTCTTGACAGTTCTGATTTGAGGCTTTTAACAACCATCCAAACATACATACAAAACTTGGACTCATTAATGTTGAAATCACTTATTAAGGTCATTCTATATGGAATGCTGAATAGTTAAGAGAACGTGAGATGTTTGGTAATCTCACCTATATGATCATTTAGTTTGTCTTAAATAAGAATTCCATGCTTTTGGACTCTTCACACCATGGTTGTGGTCCATGGGATCTTCCTTTTCTCATGTACTTTCAACCTTATTAAATGTAATTGAAACTTGTATACTTTGAGAGGTTGGAGGATTAGTGGTTTCAAGGACAATGCACATGCCTCTATCTCTTACCTCTTGTATAAATGTTAGTGTTTTATAAATTATGTACATTCTATATTATATTATAGAAAGAGTTCCTAACTTTGGGTTATCTCATCTATTTTTGAGATGTATATTTGTACTTCATACTTGAAATCTTTAATTAAATTATTCCGATTTTGATATTGTAATGACATGTATATCACTTGTACTAGACACTTTTATCTTCTCTCCATGTGATTCTCATTAATGACATCAATCATGAAGATAAGGTCCTACCTATTCCTATTGTACATAGGGAGTCCATCAAGACTTCATGGATGGTAGGAAAGCAAACACTTGATTTCTTTTCCCTATAAGTGATTTCACTGTAGTGGTTACATCTATTGGTATGGTTGATAGGATTAGTGATTTTACTTTAGTAGTTATACTTATTAGCAAGATTATCAAGTATATTAGATTTTTTTTTTTAAATTTGACATTTGTAATTAAGCATTATCTATTTGTTGGTATTTATAAAAAATATACATTCAATAATAATGTGTATGTGTTGTACTATGATGCTAACAATGTAATGTAGGTTGTATCCGATTTATATATTTTTGATCAATGATGATTGACCTTTTTAAGACTCATTTGAAAAGAAATCTAATAGCAAGTGTTGTTTTTATAATATTTTGAACTACCATTAATTTTATTGTATCTTTCCTTATCTTTGTATTATTGAATGCCTATTTCACTAACAATATAGTGGGTTATTTTGGTGAGTTAGATGAAATGTACTTGTAGCAAAGAAGAATTAGATTTATCTAGATTGTTGTTTTATAACGATCATGTTGTAATAATTAAGAAACTTCTTAGTGATTATCAAATATATTTTATTCGGTTCTTATTATATGTATGACTCAACTTATGCATATATAATGTGATGAATTGGTTATGTGACATAAAATTGAGTTGATAACAATATCCTAGATTGTAGGTACACTTAAAATATTATAACAAATATACTTTAGAGGACTATGTAAGATAATTAGTTGGATGAACACAAAAAATATTGTACTATATTTTCTACATTTAATCTTCTAGTATGAGAGTGGATTGTGACACCAAAACTTGTGTGGTATAGGAATGTTGGGTTCATTAAAAATGAATGGGAATAATCACTTATATAAATATCTAAGAGCTAATTAAATAATTAAAATAAATACATAAACAATCAATATAAACTTAAGAGTAATACCTACAATAATAAATATAGAATTAAACTTATAGAAATTTTATAAAATAAATACAATGCTTAGACTAAATCCTTGGTGGTAGAATATGCTTTAGATGACACCAAAAATTGATTAACCAATGTGCTTAAAATTAGGGCTAAGTCTAGATAAATGTCTTGAAATCTATAAATTTATTGTGCTTGGTTCTAGTTTATATTCATATCTACAAAAACAATCAAATCTATGGAATTGAACTTGGACCTATTTTTGGCTTGACATGAGTCGTGAATTTTCACAACTCCACATTTTTTTGAGTTGTGGATTGTGAATTTTTACAACCCCATACAATCTTCTTCTTTTGCTTTAAGTTGTGAACTTTCACAACTTAATTTAATTTATTTCTTTTAATTTTCTCTCACTTGCTTTTATTTTCCCCCACAATAACCACTTATTTTATTTAAAATATGCATGTTAAAATGTAATCACTGAAGAACTTTGAACTCGCCACCACTATCAATGATTATTGCATGAATGATCACTAGCTGATAAAAATTTTAATGGATCGAGATATATCATTTTTAGTTACAAAAATATGAAAAATGTTTGATACACCTTTTGGAAATATAAATATTTTGTGAGCTCACTAATGGAGAAATTTGCAATAACTTTAGATTGGATACATTTTTTTGGATAAAAACTTTTGACATTATTAAGAACACTATTACAATGAAACCCAATATACGATATCTTTCCAACTCTCTTGAAATTTCCATTTTCATTATTTCCATAACTTGACACACTAAAATTAAAGTTTTAATATCTCACAATCTGTAAAGTTTTTTACTCAAAAATTGGCTAAATTAGGCAAAATACTACCAAAAACATTCTCATAAAAGGAATTTGTACCAACTCATATAATTTTTTAAAATTAATTATTTTTGTAAATCTCATCAATTTTCACAATTGCTCCTAGGCTTGCACTAGATCAACAAAAACCTTCTTTGAACTTGGCTTGAAATATTGGATTTTGGTACAATTGAAGTTGACTCATTTGAAAATAACAAAATGCAAGCGATCTATGACAAAGGCTTTGAGATTACAATTTCAATAAAATGCACGACCTTTACACCAAAAACGTCTAAGGAATTCGCATTTAGGAATAACTCATTTAGTCATTTTGGTACAAATAGTTTAAAATTGGATGCAATTGTTCAAATAAAGACAACAAACTAGAGACCCATATACTCTTATTGCTATGTTGGATTCCCAACTTAGGTACCTATTCAAGTGTAGCCTCAAAAGATCCATGATCTCTTTAAGCAACCTATCAAGCACAACACCTAGGTACTTCAATTTTTTATTCATAAAGAACTACTCAAACACCACATAGTTTGAATTTTGGCAATGCATATCCCAAATGTAAGTGCAACACTGCAGAGGGAGTTGGACATTGCTTTCATCACAAAATCTCAATTGCAAAGCCTTATCCAAAAAGTTACTCCTAACATAGAGAAAATATGGAATAAAAAGGAATACCACTTGAAATACACCATTGTTCCATCACTTTTGATTGCGACCAACTATTTATGAATGCCTCCTACCATGAAAGTGGAAAAATTAAATTATATGTTAATGATTGCATTCTAAATACTATAGGCATCATTGTGACATGTATTGGTATTTGGGCTCTAACATCAACACAAAAGACTTAACATAGAGAATAGCAAGTTTTAATGAAATATTCTTTAAAAATATCCACATTAAAGGGCTCTAGCTCCATAGGATAATATTTTAGGGCCTTCTATCCACACCCCAAACTCTGTGATTTGGAATCCAATTAGTTTTGTAACTAATTTTATCATTTTGATATTCCTTAGCCAGGGAATTGAAGTCAATAGGCTTATTAGATATTATATTTAAATCAAAGGCCTTTGAAATGTATTTCTTATCAATTCTTAGTAGCTCACTGCCATTGTTAGCTATAACAACCCTAGAATGAAGATTATTGTCTATAACAACTCTAATGAAGTCCACATCCACAAATAAATTTGGAACAATAAATTTTCCTAGGTCAAGGTTCCAAGCATTTGAAATAGGGATTTTTGAAAATCTTCTATTTAACCAATGCTTGAAGAGTGACCATCTTGTTTTGGAAATTATAGAATCCTGGACATCCCTAGCATTGTTTAACAACCTATCTGTCAGAATTTCATACCCTTGGGCATGCATTTATTTTCATGAAGACCCTTAGAGTTAAAACTTAAGGTCCCCATCCAATTCCCTTCTTAACTTTGTGGGTTGGGAACTGGTTTGACTCATGGTGTACAAGGTTCTAGACAACCTAGGGTTTTGAGATGTAATTGGCCCTTTTCAAAAATTAGGACAATTGAGGCCTTTGATATGATTTAATGTAAGAATAAAATCCTAATGATGTGAAAACAAGAAAATTTATAAAATAAGGATTTTTTTTAAGGACTTACCTATTGAACACTCGAAACCCTAATTCTCTTCTGAAATGTTGGAGGACTTCAAATTTTATAATTCCTTCACACTAGATAAATGTAAAGATACTTAGAAACTTGAATAAGTTCATTGTGATGAAAAACCAAGTTAAATCTAGCAAATATTAGTCAATTTTTCCATTAACGCTCATACACATAAATAGATTGTTTGTGGTTAGCCATTTCTCACTTTGAATATTAACCATTGATTTTTAGATGATGTGGGCTAAATCAACAAAGATGACAATTTTATTTATTTATTTGAAAATCCTTCATATTTTAAAGTAACAATGCATTAAAAATTCAGACCAATGATGAGTTGTCAAACAAACGATCTAACTTTACACATCATTTTATTGGCCCCGTTAAAAAAAATAAAGTCTCTGAACAAGAAATAACATCTAGACCTATTGGTGTGAATAAATGTCTAGTACCGAGTTGTAGTGTAGGAAAAATTATCCCTTTTTCACACTTAATTTGGAACAATTAAAATGGAATTAATTATGCCTTATTTTAGTGTTGTAATATGCATTTTACATATTCACATTAAGTTTAGGACCTTATTTATTAAAATGGACTTAATTGTGCCTTATTTTTGGTGTTGTAAAGTGTACACCTTTACACTTTCACACTTATCTAGGGCCTCATTAATTAATCAAGCTTAATTGCCCTTAATTGGCCCCTTTAATTCAAATCCAAGCTTAATTAAATGCAATTTTTGAAGGGTAAAACCCGACATTCATCAATGCCATAACATAACACTTAACATTGAAGAATATGTGTCCTGGGTAAGTGACCTAGGACCCATTCTCCCAAGGGCGAATGGATCCTCACTTAGGCCTAGGACCTAAATTTCAAATATGTTTTTGGTGTTATTTCAATGATTTCAAATGTATATTCACATGTCGGCTTATGTTATTTGAATATGTTTCACCTAGAATTTTTAAGTGAGAATTCCTATAGAAAGTTTATGATATCAAGAGAATTTCAAGAGCATTTTCAAGGAATTCAAGGGAAGATTATTGAAGAAGATTATTGCAGCAATCAAGATCCTATCATCACATGTGTCAAAGTCTTCTTGGATCATTCATGTTGTTTGAGCTAATATGGTGATATAGAGTTCATGATTCATTCAAGCATTCAAATACATCATTTCAAATCAAGTTTCAAGATCAAGATCCACATCCATTAAGGCCACTTCATGCTAGTTGCAGATTTTCATTCCAACGTTTAATCAAGGGTTTGGTCAGTTGTGACATTGCATTTTTCATTCATCATTTCCTTCATGTTATTTTATTTCATTCCAAAGTTTAAATAATCAAACGGGGTTTGAACAAGGAAAACCCCCATCACAAAAAAATATTTTTCTCCTCTTGTGTTTGTGTTTGCAAGTTTTAGGTGGAAGATCCTTTGACGAGAAAAATTGAAGAAAGTTGACAAGTTGTCAAAGTTGCAAGGAAAGTTGTCATCTCATGGAAACTCTTCTATAGGATTTATTTTCGACTGCCCGACTATGAGATTCAAGAATTTGGGAGTGTATACATAGGAGTAGAGAACTTAAAAAGCATTTTTATAGAGCCCTAGCCAGGACCCATTCACCATAGGGAAAATGAGTCCTCAGTGAGCTTCAAAAAGATACTTTTGGTGACTGGTACACATCATTTTCCCTTTCTCAAATATGCCTTTTGATTTCTGGTTCGATTAGTTTTGAGTACAGTCTTTCATTTGCACTTTATATGTTGCATTTTCGACTTTATTTGATAGTTTAATTTTTCTCCCCAAAGTGTTGTTTAACCTAGACCCCCATCCTAACAAAAAAAGGAAATCTGAAGATTCACACTTTGACTTAATTCACCTAAGGCTTGATAGTCATTTCATTGTGTGGATCTCATTTCCTAATGAAATAGAGGAAAATAGGCCCATTCATTATAAAAAACAATCTATTTTCCATTGTTTCATTTTGGTGAACCTGAGTTTGATCATTGCATTTTCTGATTTTGGAGTCCTTTTTCACCCTAGATTTAGATTTTTCATCCATTTACATTTCATTGCATTGAATTGAGTCTCATTTAGGGTTTTTAACCTTGCATTAGTTTGCATTTCATTTAGGGTTTTTAGGATTGCATCTTTGCATCTTTTAAAATATGAAAAATACAAAAAAATCAATCATTTTGCAAGTCAATTACATAGTATTGCATTATCATTTATTGGAATTTTAAAATTGAAACAAAATTGAGTATCAAATTAGGTTTTCTAGGTTGTCATTTTGTCACACATTGCATTTGAATTCAACCTTCATTTCATAGAAAATTAAAACTATAACTCACTATTTTAGATCAGGATCTGGAAACCTCTAAAATCAACTAAAAAATCTGTAAAAACATTTAAAAAAAACCCTAACCAGGACCCATTCACCCTAGTGTGAATGAGTCCCTGATCAAGGTCATTTCCTAATTTTTTGGGCATTAAAACATTCATTTTTTCATTTTTGTTTGGTGCTCTTAGATCTCTGTTTCTATTTGTAAAATTTTTGTTTCTTCAATTTGGTCATATTTAGCTTCATTTGATAAAATTAGTGCATTGGGTGAATTCAAAATTATATTTACAATACATTATTTTTAGGTTTTTGGATAGCATAATAAGAATATTATCTTGTTTGAAATCCGAAAATTGTATTTGCACTGCATTTTACATTCTAGATTACTTCATTGCATTTCACCTTCTTTCCATTTTGGGTGTGTACATTGAGTTTGTGAAACTTGTATGAGCTTCACAACTTGGTGTCTTGTTAGCAATATTATTGTGAGACGTAGTTCAAGACTCATGTCATCCCGTGATACACCATTCATCATGGATCTTGGCTTTTCTAACTCTTTCACTAATAGTGTTGATAATCAACCCTCCATGGATCATATCCTGCATACCTCATTCCCAATGAATTTCATACCTACAACTCATATGCATGATGCTACTCATTTCTCGCAAGAAAATATAAGATTGATAGATGAAGAAATAGAAAAATTACAAAATCTTGTGAGCCTTGACGCGGTTCCTATGCTAGATAACATAAGAAAGTTGCTTAAGAATGAACAAGGAATAATTTTTTTCTGTAGCATCGCTTACATCCTTAACAAGAATTTAAAAATAAATAAAATGATAATATACATACAATGGTCAACTTTATTGAAGCTAAACCTCATAAGGGCCAAACCAAAATGCCCCTTGCTATTGCTTTCTCACAAAATAACATAATCAAACATGCACCTGATGGTCCTTTACATAGTTGGAAGAATCAATGACAAACCTACTAATGGGATATTAATTGATCATTCTCTGTAGAGAATGTGATCATTGAAGAATTCTTACTTGTGCATGAACTTTATCAAGATACATATGAAAAATGAAGCATGGATAAAAACACATAATGGTTTTTCTTGCCCTATGATTGGCTTGATAAATATCCCTCTAAAGGTTGGATTGAAAACATTAAATGTCTCACTCACCATCGTCTCAACGTCAGATCAGTTTCTTGAGTGAAGTTAGGTTATCCATGACTTCACTCCATGAATGTCATCCCATCGATTGTGCATAAATGTTTGAATTTTCCCTTTGGCAATGAGATATTTATTGTGCACCATAGTGGCTTAAATCCTGTGTCTTCCCATGTGAACTTTTCATTGGATTTTTTTGGCCTAAGCCTATTGAACCTATTAGACCTTGTGAGGACTTCTTTTTCAAATCATACCAAAAGTTTAAGGCAAAGCGCATAGCATAATTATCCCTTAGAAATATGCCTCAACCCATGATTAAGTCTCCTATCCTCGACGAAACCAAGATTGAACAAAAAGCTCCTCCTCATAACCAAGACCAATCTATGATCAATCCTCCTACCATTTCATATAAGAGACCACGAGACAATCAAAAGAATCCCGTTGTGCCTCCTAAAATCAAACAAGTTTACAAAGCTAAAGAGAAAGTGGTTGAACAACCTCCCATGGTTCCTTTTGTTCCTCCCCTGAGGGAAGAAAAGAAACCTATGGTTGACAAAACTGCTCCTACACAATCACAAATTAAAAATAGAATGAAAATAAATTGAAATGCTAGAGAGCATAGGCATAGACAACATGCAATTACTTGTATGTTACAAAGTAAAGAAGAAAAGAGCAACATAGAAAATAAAAATCAAAACTTTCCTAAAGCAATGCATGATGGTTCTATACCTTCGCCGCAACACAAACATGAACCTTCCAAGGAAATTATCATTCAATCTCGTGTTGTGATTAATTTAGATGATAATATTGACATTGCAAATATTGATGAACAAGTGCATAATGAGTTGAATTCATTGTTTTCCTCTTCCATGAGCTTAAATGACAATTCTCCTAAAAAGAGTGTTGAGCTTGGTGCGTGTCCTAGTTTGGCACTTTATGTTGTCCCTTTGGTTAGTTGTCCACCTTCCGCATATACTGAACAATATTGGGATGCAAACAACCTGCTATAGGTTGACTCGCATGTGCCTTACTAGTATCTTTCTTTGTTTTATTCTTTATGTTTATTTGTGTGATTGCATGTGCTTAATGTGATTCCCCATATTGTTATGTTTGATGTATCTCTCTCTTTATGTGCATTCCTCTATATGTATCTAAATTATTCTCTATGTCGTAAACATTTACCTTTTTGCTTGTCTTGCATTTTTCATTTTGGGGATGATGCAAGGCGTCGAGACATTTAGATATCTTCCATGTTGACCCAAAATATTTTCTTTTTTTTCGCTCTTTATGTGTCATTATTCTTGTTTTGTGAGTATTTGGGGAATGATGACATTTTCAAGCTTTAAAGCAACATAGTAGCAAAGATATACTGACCTTGAATCAATAGATCCCTTATATGTTTCTGGGGGCAACCCCTCCTTTTTTCATGAAGTAGCTTCATTTCAAGAACATATGACTTGACATAGGGCTTTCTGAGCAAGCTCTGATGTCTTAGGATTGAACATTGGCTACTTTAAATCAATTTCTCACAATAATGGTGTAGCAATTTCTTTAAAGTTGGGGCATACATTGACAATATCTTTCGAAATTTCTCATGTTTCATGGGGAAAGTTTCTTTCTTCCTATGATGCATCCTTTTCTTGGTGATGTCATTGGGTTTGATCCTCCAAGAGTGCAATATTTCTTAACATATGACTTTCCTCTTAGTGGTGATGCGATGCATTGCATTCCCTAAGAAAGAAAATCTTTTACTCTTGACTTGTCCTCTCTTGGAGACATAGGCACAATGTTCCCTAAGAAGAAGACCTTACACGAACTAAGCAAAATCTCTTTGAACAATTTTTTTTTTTACTTGCATAAGTGTTTAGCATGATACAACTTGTTAACCTTGTGGAGCTCGAAACCCTCTTCAAGGCCACCAAGCATAACACACCTTGCTTGCTAGTGGAGCCTTGCCTTGTTCATAGGTGCTTAGTATAACACAACTTGTTAAAACCTATGGAGCCCAAAACCCTCTTCAAGGCCACCAAGCATAACACACCTTGCTTTCCAGTGGAGACTTGCCTTGTTCATAGGTGCTTAGCATAACACAACTTGTTAAGCCTTATGAATCAGGAAACCTTGTCTTGTGGCACCTTATTGAAGTTGTCAGAGGGACAAATTTGATATGATTTTCCACCCATTGGGGGGATCACCTAGTGGACAGCCAAAGGTTCCACTACCTCGAAGTGAGCACGCGAAAAAAAGCTTAGACATGTTTTGTGCCACATTGGACAGTCGAGACTTGATCTTCCTAGTCTTTGATATTGTATGATTGAGTATATTTGTCACTGCTGCATACATATGCCTTGAATTTATACTTTAGTGTGAGTTTGACATGGGGTCATCCTCTCACTAAAGTGGGGGCTAAATGTAGTGTGGGAAAAAGTATCCCTTTTTCACACTTAATTTGAAATTAATTAAAATGGATTTAATTATGCCTTATTTTAGTGTTGTAATATGTATTTTACATATTCACATTATGTTTAGGGCCTTATTTATTAAAATGGACTTAATTGTACCTTATTTTTGGTGTTGTAAAGTTTACCCCTTTACACTTTCACACTTATCTAGGGCCTCATTAATTGATTGAGCTTAATTTCCCTTAATTGGCCCCTTTAATTCAAATCCAAGCCTAATTAAATGAAAATTTCGAAGGGTAAAACCCAACATTCATCAATGCCATAACATAACACTTAACATTGGAGAATGTGTGTCTTAGGTAAGTGACCGAGGACCCATTCTCCCAAGGGCGAATGGGTCCTCACTTAAGCCTAGGACCCATTCTCCAAAGGGAATGGATCCTCACTTAAGCCTAGGACCTAAATTTCAAACATGTTTTTGGCGGTATTTCAATGATTTCAAATATGTATCCACATGTCGGCTTGTGTTATCTAAATTTCGGGAATTCATGCTAACATATGTATAAATAAGAGGTCATTTCACTATATTTCACCTAGAATGTTCAAGTGAGCATTCCTATATCAAGCTTATGATATCAAGAGAATTTCAAGGAATTCAAGGATAGATTATTGAAGAGGATTATTGCAGCAATCAAGATCCTATCATCATGTCAAAGTATTCTTGTATCATGCATGTTGTTTGAGCTAATATGGTGATATAGAGTTCATGATTCATTCAAGCATTCAAAGACATCATTTTAAATCAAGTTTCAAGATCAAGATCCACATCCATTAAGACAACTTCATGCTAGTTGCAGATTTGCATTCCAAGGTTTAACAAGGGTTTGGTGAGTTGTGGAATTGCATTGTTCATTCATCATTTCCTTCATTTTATTTGATTTCATTTCAAAGTTTAAATACTCAAATGGGGTTTGACAAAGGAAAACCCCCCATCACCAAAAACAACATTTTTCTCTTCTTGTGTTTGTGTTTGCAGGTTTTAGGTGGAAGATCCTTTGAAGAGAAAAATTGAAGAAAGTTGCAAGGAAAGTTGTCATCTCATGGAAACTCTTCTACAAGATTTATTTACGGCTATCCAACTACGAGATTCAGGAATTTGGGAGTGCAAACACAAGAGCAGAGAACCCAAAAATCATTTTTATAGAGCCCTAGCCATGACCCATTTGCCATAGGGTGAATGAGTCCTCAGTGAGCTTCAAAAGGCACTTTTGGTGACTGGTACACATCAGTTTCCCTTTCTCATATCTACCTTTTGATTTTTGGCTCCATTAGTTTTGAGTATAGTCTTTCATTTGCACTTTATATCTTGCATTTTGGAGTTTGTTTGATAGTTTTATTTTTTCTCCCCAAAGTGTTGTTTAACCTAGACCCCCATCCTAGCTAAAAAGGGAATCAATAGATTCACACTTTGACTTGATTCACTTAAGGGTTGATAGTCATTTCATTGTGTGGATCTCATTTCCTAATAAAATAAGAGGAAGATAGACCTTCATTCATCCCCATCATACCCCATTCATTGTGGGGATTGAAACACAATCTATTTTCCATTGTTTCACTAGTTAATTCACTCGTTAGGAATTAGGGGACATATTCACATGATAAGTTTACTTAGGATTCCAAGATTCCTTCTAGACGTCTTAGTTGTCATTTCTATGTCTCATGTGATAGGATTAAGACACTTGTCATGATCTTGTCTAATCCTATTCCTCACCTTGACTATATAAGAAAAGCTTCATATGTACATTGCCATATTCAGTGTGGCTACTATTTTGAAATTCTTGCATCCTTAATTATAACATGATATTTTTGCCATCTCTTGTGGAAGTTATTTGTCTTGCAGGTTATTCTAGGGTGTTGAGGAGTTCACCATAAACTCCTACATGGTACTAGACCTCTTGTTTGGAGAAATCTAAGTTCATAGATTCATAATTGAGACATTGAGATTTCATGTAAATATCTTGTATATTCTTGTATGCTCTTCTATTGCATTTTGAACGATTTGGAGAATCATAAAGGATTCACAAAGATCTAATAACCTCTACGTATTGCATATGTGTTTTGTGAGATCCAAGTGATTGCACCATTTTTGGTTATAATGGAAACATTTTTTACTATTTTAACACATCTAGAACGCTTGAGAAAGTCAATACTGGCTTTTGTTTAATCCAAACTGGAGATCATTTGACATAATTGCAAACAAGGGTTTGAAGCTCAAATGTAGTGATTTTTTTTTTATTTGAGCATTTTCAGCCCAAAAAGACCTTGTCATTATGCTTAGAAGGTCAAAAAACCCCTATTCTCATACAAAATTTGTCTATTTTAGATGAATTTGATTTTTGGAAATTTTTTATTTTGCTAAGGGGGTCGTTACTACAAGCTAAATTCATCCATTTATAAAAAAAATTCATAACTTTTTGCAATTGCCCTTTTTTTGCAAACGAGATATCATCAGAAAGATGGAGACGAGGATTTTCATCCAATGAGGTATTAAAAATAATTTCTACCATTTTGTACCAGATATTTCAGGTTGAAGTTGTTTGTTGCTAATTTCTTCAATAGGTTATAAATTTCGCCTCAGTGCTCTGATTTTTGGAAATGAATAGGCGTTGGAAAGGTATTGTAGAGCACTACACAGTTATAATGATATTTTTTTTTCCATATTTTGTCTCAAGTTCATTTAGTATGAGAATTTGTAATTTTAGCTATTTTTGAGCCTATTGAGCATTGTATCTTGGAAAATTATTTGTAATCGCATTGAGTTCTATAAAGTGCCAACCTTATAATATTTTTTTGGGGGGGGGGAGATTTTTGATACTACTATAAAGGGTGGGAGTGTATTGGTATTCCTATTTAGTATTTTTTGCACTCATTCTTGGTGGGATTATACATGCACTTTGTAATCACAAACTGAGATAAAGTTCCATTTATGAGGGGGTTAATCATGTATCTTAAACTTCATCCTTCTATTGTTAAGCTAAATTTAGAGAACCATTTACCTTGGAAACAAGGGATACAAAATCACTACCTTGAGTGGGATCTACTACCCTATCTTGTTGAACTCATTCTTGAGCCAAGTGACATTGATAAGAAGAATGCATGGTTTAACAATAATGACATGGTCTATGGACTAATATGTCTTACTATTCCTGAGGATACCCTACATCACATAAAGCATACTGAGTTCCCTTTCACTACTTGGTCCATCATCCAAAAGTTGCATGGAGACATTGAATCTTCATTTGAAAGTGATGTTTCCTTGAAAAAATAGGCTATTGTGGATGATATTGAGACTTATGTTGTCCCATCTAATGTGGACACATATTGTATGGATGATCGATTCATTGAAACCCCATCAACAACACTTGTTCTAGATTTAGATTCTAGAGATGCTTCTTCGAGGGCCTCCAGTGATTCATTGTAGCATGATCATTTATGTCTTCTAAATTCAATCCATTGGAACCAATTTCTACCAGACATCTCTTGTTTGTTTGTAGAGTCCCTCATTTTGGATCTAGATGATACTATTGAGGACATACACCTTCTCTTTGAGGAATACTCTTTTGTCCTTACATCTGTTGCTACTTCATAGTCTAGAGTTTCTTCTTCAAAAGTTTCCAATGACTTCTTGAAGTAGGGCATCCATAGTCTTCTTGATTCAAATTCATGGAATGATCTCTTGATAGGGATTTTAGACTTGTTTATGGAGACACATATTGCAGATTTGGGAGACATTATTGATTTCATTCATCTTCTCTTTGATGAAGTTGATTCCTCTTCAATTGGTGTGAGGGAACACTCTAACCCTCTTGTTCATTCTCTACATGGCCATTCCTTGCAATTTGACATGAGTGTGAATACTTTGGATCAACATTTGGAGGAGACATCTTCAGAGGAGATACACAAGTCTTTGGCTTGTTTTCTACATCAATCTCTAGAAGATTCCAAGTTTTTCATTTTAGTAGTATGGCCTAGAATGCCTAATTTGGTTGTGACTAATTTCAACATCTACACAGGGATACTTGAGCCGACTTTAGAGACTTCGTACATATTGCACCTTCTTCATACATGTTCCTTTCAGGACTTGGAAGATAATGTGCATACACCTTTGGTTGTGTTTCTTCCTAAGGGGAGGAACATTGTTCGATGATAATGGACCATCTTCTCCATCTAGTTTTGAGCATCTATCATTAGATCTCTTTGGGGGGATACTTAGTCCTTTTGTTGTTTTCTCTTTATTCTCGAGGGTGTTCTATCTCTATTTGTGGGAGGCTTCTTCTTCTTTGGGGAAGAATTTGATTTGTATATGGGCACCTAACATGGCCTCATTAGCCGGGACCCATCATATTTTACATCCTCCTAAGTTGTGCTTAAGGCGGGGTGTTGGTGTAGGTTTTTATTTTCCTATTGGGTTAATTTATTTTCCCTTAGTTGTAGGTTTTTACTACACTTTTATTAAGCTTTCTTAGGATAATAAAGTGAGTTTATTACTAGGAGATAAGTGATGTGTTTCTCCTTCCTTAAAGGGTGGAATGATTTCCACTTTTGGTGGCATCCTCCACTTTTTTTGGTTGATTTCCATTGGTTAGACTTGCCATCTACATCCTCCCCTTAGTTCTATATAAACTTACTACCTAGCTTGTACATTGATTCATTGATAGATTCTTGCATATTTTGCATTGATCATTCAACTTGGAAGCTCTCAATGCAATTCTGTCATATCAACATTGCATAATCTCTTAGAGTCTTGGTTTGCATTATTTATGTTTTTCCAGTTTACGTAACTTTTATTTTCTCTTAAAAAGTTCCTTAGGTTATTCAATCTATTTCAGATTTCTAACATGGTACCAAAACTTTAGTGTTGCAAACTTCTTCCCAGATATGAGTGACCAATCTTGACATGAAATTTTTGTTGGGCATGAGTTGGGGTCTTGAAAACCTTGCCATTGAATCTAGGGTGTCAGAGAAAGCCAGGTTTGACTTTCATTTTGTTAAAATCTAACATATTTTGTCAGATTTGCAAGGGTTTGGACAAGGGTTTCAATTACTAGATCTAGGGGGTAGATGATTTTTTAGAGTAGTTTGGGAAAAAAACAACCTCGCCATTGCGTCCAAAAGGCCCAATAACCTAAGGATCGACTAACAAATTGTTGAAATATGAGACTTTCAGTTGGGGCGAGAGGCAAATTTTTTTAGACCGTATGGTTGTATGCATCTTTACAAATCCGTACGTGGTTGTATAGCCCGTGTCATCTGCATACCACTCTCCGTTGATGGAATATTCTCAGGTATCAACATTTGGTTTGGTATATTTTTGTGGTATAATTTGGTGGTTGCCACATTGACGCTCAAATATTTTTGTGGTCTATAGTCTTCTGCCTGGCTATCAAATCCATTGTCATATTTTTATATGGTACGATTTCAATCAATAACCACAAGTTTTAGTATTTAATAATTTTTTTATCAAAATCTATTTTTTTTATTTCTTACCGTATGGTGGAGCACCTGGTCATGGGCTCTGAACCCTCACAACCAATGGTTATCATGTGTGGGGCTTGCGTTGGGTGGTGTGTGGAGTCGTCATCGACCCACACCACCAACGACCCACCACCCCACCTAGGTAGCTAGATTTTTAATTTTCTAACTACAATAGATGTGGTCACATGGCGAACTAGCCATCAACCCCAAGGCATCCAAATTTTTGTGCCATTTTAGTCTATGAGGTGCCTTTTATAGGCCTTTTTTTGTTTTCTGATAACTTGCAATCGAGGAGGCAAAAATTTTCAAATGAGATATTTTTGGAAAGTTGGCATTGTGAATTTTGCAATGGTGTAGGTTATTTTGCATTTTTTTTTGTTTGGTAGCATTTATTACCAGTTGAAGTTAGATCTTGTTTTATGGCTCTCGAGCTCATAACTTTTTACGACGATCTCCGATTTTTCGTGATTCTTGTGGCATTGGAAAGGTATTAAGGAGCTCTACATTTCCATCCATGCACTTTTTTTTGTACCTATCCCAAGTTGATTGTTATTTCAGTTATTTTTTGATAGGTGTTATGGAGATTACTTAGATGTTTTGACACTTGGGAGGGTGCAATTTTGATCTTTGCACTTCATTTCAGTTCTAGATCATTTTTCAATCAACTATTGCTTCATAGATTCTAGAGTTGTGCCAGTTTGTGAGCTTTCTAGTGTTCCTTGGCATCGGGTATGCTATTGCTTTATCATGATTCCAACCCGAGTCCTTGAGTGACTCTAATATGGTTTCTAGCAAACAAAATTATCTTTCCTTGCTTGTTGGATTAAGGATTCCAATGTTACTCCACAAGTGTGCTTCCAATGCTTCTTTGCAACATGTTATATCATTATGTGGGGGTTGTATTGTCTCTCTTGTCATCCTTTGTGTGGATGGAGAATGATTGGATTTATGATGGATATCGTTATTGTATCTTATCTCTCTTTTAGGGAGGATTTTCGTCCCACTGGGTTCTCTCCTTTTCTCCATTTGTGAGAGATTACATTTGCATATGTACATGGGTACACCTAACATGGTCTCGTAGCCAAGATCCATCTTTGTGTCATTTGCATAACAATATTCTTCCTAAGTTGGACTTAGGTGGGGTGTTGGTGTGAGTAAATATCTTGTACCTAGTTAATTCACTCATTAGGACTTACGGGACATATTCACATGTTAAGTTTACTTAGGATCATAAGATTCCTTCTAGAAGTCATAGTTGTCATTTATAGATCTTTTCTTATCCTAGGTTGTTATGAATTAGTTGTCTCATGTGATAGGATTAAGGCACTTGTCATGATCTTTTCTAATCCTATTCCTCACCTTGCCTATATAAGCAAGGCTAATTCATATGTACATTGCCATATTCAGTGTGGCTGCTATTTTGGCATTTTTGCATCCTCAATCATAGCATGATATTTCTACCATCTCTCTTGTGGAAGTTATTTTGTCTTGCATGTGGATAAACCCACAAAACTGGTTTACAATTTGAGTGAGGAAAGAAAATTGCAAAAATGCTCCTATGAATTTTTTTTTTGATTTATAGGGGTTCGCACGAACTGGGGTGTTTGAATGGACCCAAAAGGGGTTCAAATGGACCTTGGTTCGAGCGAACCATATTAAATGATGCGACTCATTTTTTGTATTTTTTTATGATGAAGATAATGGACAAGAGGGGGTTCGCTTGAACCTAGGTTCATTCGAATCCCCCTTTTCCCCCCTTCTCCCCCTTTGGCACCAAATTTTTGCAGAATTTTTCCCTTCGAAGATCGAGTTGAGGATGAAAATCGAGGAGACTTCTCAGACCCAACTGGATGATGGTAGTCCTCGAAACGAGCTATCCATCGAATATAATTTTAATATGTTTTGGTTTTATTATGTATTTGTTTTTTTAGTTTGATTAAACATAGGTTTTTCACTAAAAATCAAGCTCTTTGTTATGAACATGTGGAAAAATAGTAGATTATCAAAATAAAATTCTAAAAAATATGTGCAGGCTAGGTATTGATGTCCTTGATCTAATAAAAAAAATATGAATTTCAATACATACAAAAAAAGTTATGTTGTATATGGTTCGCCTATGTTTGAATTGTAATTGGGTTGACTTTGAAACTTGATTAAGGAAAAAATATTCAATAAAACACTATGAAACCAAATGAAAGGGTTAGATATCGTAGTTACAAATCTAAATTCAAAAAAAATAGAATTTTATCCTTCATAGAAAAAAGTTATTTTGTATACGGTGAACATCACTTCTTAAAAATGGTGCTTACTGATAAAAACTAGTTTTCAGAGATGGAAAAAGAAGTGCAATCTACTTCCAAAAAAATTGAAAAAAATATATTTAGAATCTAAAAAAAAATGTCACAAATCACTAGTTTCCATCATCTTCAAATTCCTCATGGTTTAGCCGCTATAGGTGCCCAAAAGTGAAGATTTAGTTAGAAAAAATCAGTAAGTGTCCAGTTTGGCCAAAAATTGTAAACCAGTATTGTGGGATCACCCATGTGATATTGGGGTGTTGGGGAGTTCACCATAAACTCCTAATAGACCTTAATGGCATTGATAGGGATAGGTATCACAATTCTACATTGTCACAACTTCAATGTGGTCTTCCTTTTACATCCTATGATATGGAACAAGTGTGTGATGCAATGTCATGTGGATATGACTCAAAAAATGGTATCGCAAAGAAACTGAAGGAAATGTCAAGCCCATGACATGTCATTGAAACATTTCAAAATAGTATAGTGTTGTCCTTTTAAAACCTCAAGAGCATGCGATGGATGAACATGACACAACATTAATAAGGAGCAACCATTTAGGACTATCATGGCACATAGTTGGCACACAACCAAGAACATGGTCACAACTTTAAAGATTACACCAAACAAGAATGTGTGACACATAATAAAATAAGTGATGCAATAAGAATACATGTGGCATTAGTAGGGATCACCAACCAACATGCAGTTAAGGTAATTTAACTTGTTTCTAAAATAACACACATTAATTGTCAATAGTTGATCATTAGGAATAGGGGGTCGATCAATGAATGGTTAAAAGAACCTCTAAGGAGAAACTTAAAGATTGGATATAGACTGAGCAAGTCATTAGCAAAATAGAAGAAAAAGTAATAGGACTCCAAGGCACTTTAGGGCTTAGGGTTTAAGGCATGAAAACATCAAATTTTTGTAGAGAAACCCTAAAAATTTTAAGTGCTAACACCCTACTAGGTTTACAGGTTCAATGTGGGTGCATTGCATTATAGTGCATGTTAAACTATGAAATATGGTTCTAGAGTGTTGTAGAAATACCACGAGAAGAGCATATCTATCGAAACATAGAGTGAAACCTCTAAAATGGAACTTGTAAGCTTCTATTACACCAAGTCTATGATGGTTGTGTTAAAGAATGATGGATTTGATTACATAGGAGGTCCTTTACTAGAAACATAAAGGCACATTTCATGGATTATTGGAAATGGCTCAAGTTGAGGCCATTTTTAGATTTTTCACTTTAAGATTGGATGGCTAGGATCAAAAGTAGAGATCACGGGCTCATATTGGTTGAGAACCTTGGAATGATGAGAGGAGGACAAGTGTCCTCATTTTATTGGTGGATGGATATGATTTCAATAATGAATTTGGGAATCTATGGAGAATTCCCTTGGATAAATTGGAGGGATAAGATGGAAAAGGGTACTTGGGAGGTTGGGAAAGTACTTTGTCCCATGTGACATGGTACCAAGACCCATACTAAGTTAACTCTCATCTTGATTAGGAGTGATTAGATGTTAAACTCTTACCTCTTAGCCATGTCATCTTCTTTATTCATGGATCTAAGAGATCTATGTATTTGTAATTTTCTCATTGCAATTATGCTCTGTAATATCGAATGTATAAATTCTTTATCTATTTTGTATATTTAATAGCTCACAAACCTTAGGTCCTAGATAATTTATTGTTGATGCAAAATTTTAACTTGAAATTACAACCAGAATGCCATAGAGTTAGTCCATTTCTAGGAGTTTGTAGATCTTTGTTTTTGGTACATGTGGTGAAGAGTAAAACTAGTGGAACTATTCAAAACTCGCTATTGTGTCTAGAATAATCAAATTAGTTAAAATCTGCCATTATTTTTGTTTGAATCGAACAACTAAACTAGTTATAGATTCTTGATGTTTTTAGCTTGATTTTTACAATGTATTGTTTGCAAAAATTCTCTTAGTGAAAAAAAAATGTTATCAATGGGCCTTTGATTTGCTAGTAAAGTTGAATGGTTAGGAATGAGCCTAACAAGGATCAAGTCTCACTAAGTACAAGGCCCCAATATCATAAGGGATGAGATCGGAATTGTGTCTTGAACAATTTTGACGGAATTGATACCCCTCAATCCTTGACTATCAATCGAAAAGATCTCATAATAACTTTCCAACAAAACAAAAAACAAAGGACACTATTGAATGATAAAACATTTAAGACATTAGGAACAACTCGAATCTTAATACTATTTCAGTGTATTCTCCGAGAGCTTATGAGAGTTGTTCTGCATGATAATAGATTTTATTCGTATGGTTTGTATTTATCTCGTCTTGTTCATTGTATCAATCTCTTATAAATTTAATAACCTAGTACCCGTGTAGATTTTTGTACAAAAACAGAGGATTGCAGACGAAACATGTTACAGGTTGTTGGGTACTACCTCAGCGATACCCTGTCCTCCACACAAACCCAACGACCATGTGACATATCTAAGAGTCAATTCTCAACATTGGAGGTCAGCTTTTGAAAGGTAGCGACCTGCGCTTGACCAACTTTGGCTTCACTCTGGTCAAATCTAGCCAGACCTGCATAGGTCAGCCATATATTCTGGAGATTCAGTACAAAAACAATTTGAAAGTTACGTAGTTTACACGAGTTATTTTAAGAAGTAAGGATTAGCGAGACTGTTAATTTTTCGATCAAGATCTATAATAAGAAATCCGACATCAAAAAGAATTTGAAGATAATTTAAGATTAAGATTCTTGATCTCTTAGACTGTTTGATCTCGAAGATGTCATCAAAATCTTTCATTCATCCATTTGTCAAAATCTCCAAATTCCTTCTGCTTTGATGCAATCTTTGGATGAGATTGCCTCCGGAGACCTGTAAACATACTGCCTACAAGTCTCCACCCACCTAGTTTATTATCTTGGAAGATCACTCCTTCAATGGTTTCACATCCTCTAAAGAAGAACAACATAAGCTTGTAAAATTAATAAAGTAGAATGAATAAACTTGCAACACAAAACAAATATATAATCAAAACTTTCCCAACCAAAATTTGGTGGAAAAGTCCCACGCCCAAAATGAGGATGCTTGCATGCCAAGAAATAAACGCCTTGTTGCTTAGTGTTCTTCCACATAACTCCACTCCAAACTTGATTTGTCATATTCAACTATTGGTATGCACCCAATTAAAGCCAATTTCCATAACAAATGCACTTTCCAACTTGGTCCCACAAAAAAATTATAAATATTTATAATTTTAATATTTATTTTCCCAAATGATGTAAATGTGATTAAGACAATGCAATATTAAATATACATTTTCACAATATCCCTTGTGATCCTTCTTGACTTACTATTTTTTACTATTTTTAATTTTTGGAAAAAGGGACATGACAAAACTCACCAAAATGAAATGTTGGGGAAATGGAGCACATTTGGTTTTTGCCTTAGGGTTTGACACCTTTCCCAAATTTCATGTGGAGGGAGGATTATTAGGAAAAGAGGGGGGAGATGTGATGGATTGGAAATGCAAGGATGGAATGAGGGTTTGATGGATTTGGACAAGGTATGAGATTGACTTACAACCTGATAGGTGAGTCAACCATCCCTTAACCAAATTTGAAAATGTCCTAATGATGAAATGCAATGATCTAACTAGGTTAATAACAAAATTTACTATTCTGATGCAAATACAAAAAGTACAAAATTTCATAGACAAATTCAAACAAAAAAAATGAGCAGAGTAGGACACTGTGCACGTGATTCAAATTTGGGGAATAAATGGAGTACACGGATGCCCAGGGTGTGAGTGTCCTTGTACACTTTTTTGGATTTTGTTTTTGGGGTCCTTTGATGTCCGATCTAAGCTTCAAATTTTTTCCTTCAGATCTTTCAGAACATTGTCAAATATTTTTGTAATTGAGTTTTCATAGCTTGACAAGATGTAGGTCTTCAAATGCAATGTAATGGATAGATTATCTTCAAACTCCTTTCAATGTCCTCCAAACCTGAGATCTGCACATGCCCAAAGAGAAGAAATGTTGGGACATTTAGGGGCTTGCCTCAATCAAACCCCATGCAAGTGTTTCCACTTCCAAAATGGCAAATTTTAATGATAAAATGATAATGAATGGGAAGTAATGATGAAATCAAAAAGTGTTGCAACTCACCACCCTTCAATGGCCTCTTTGAAGGATTAAAATCATGCACATCACCTAAAGGACTTGGATCTTGGTTGCTTGAATGATTTGGAGACCTACAAAAGTGTTTTCCTTCACAAAACAATGATAATATAAACATACATAAACTCACATAGAATTGGACATGATTTTAGGATCTTGAATTGCTGCAATAAAGCTCTGAAATGCTACTCTTGACTTGCTCAATATTTCTCTTGACAATAGTTTTTTCTCATGAATGATTGTTAGTGCTAAATAGATTTAAAATGATGCAATAACTAGCTATTTATAGGCAGGTATTCAATTTCCTCAAAATTAAATCCCAATGGCCGACTTTAGACACTTGAAATTCAAATATTAAATTGCCACAATCGACATATTTTAATTTGGAGGTAAAATAGGACACTCATGCCTAGGGCGTGAGTCTCCTAGACCTATTTTCTAGGATAGTTGGTGTTGGGGGAAATGTATTAGATACATGCAATTGATTCATGCTTGCAATTCCTTAGATATTGTCAAAAACAAGCCATATGATGCATAATTTAGGAAAATAAATACTCAATTAGGTCCAATAATTTAAGGGGGGACCAAAGAAAAGGTGAAATTATCATGGGTGACAATTTACGACGGCACAAGCCTTATCCAAAAAATTCCTTCTAACATATAGAAAATGATGGAATAACAAGGAATACCACTTGAAATGCACCATTGTTCCATCACTTCTAATTACAACCAACTATTTATGAATGCCTCCTACTATGAAAGTGGAAAAATTAAATTATATGTTAATGATTGCATTCTAAATATCTATATCCATCATCATGATGTGTATTGGCATTTGGGCTCTAACAACAACACACAAGACTTAACATAAAGAATAGTAGGTTTTAATGAAATATTCTTCAAAAATATCTACATTAAAGGGCTCTATTTCCATAGGATAATATTTCACGAGTCTTCTATGCACACCCCAAACTCTGTGAATAGGAATCCAATTAATTTTGTAACCAATTTTAAAATTTTGATA
Source organism: Sequoiadendron giganteum (assembly GCA_007115665.2). Classification (NCBI taxonomy): domain Eukaryota; kingdom Viridiplantae; phylum Streptophyta; class Pinopsida; order Cupressales; family Cupressaceae; genus Sequoiadendron; species Sequoiadendron giganteum. The sequence goes on along the minus strand of CM021105.1, from coordinate 52,801,248 downwards.
TTCCCTCACTAGGAAATTGAAGTCAATAGGCTTATTGGACATTATATTTAAAGCAAAGGCCTTTGAAATGCATTTCTTAATCAATTCTTATCATCTCACCACCATTGTTAGCTATAAAAACCCTAGAATCAACATTATATCTGTCTACAACAACTCTGATGAAGTCCACATCCACAAATAAATTCAGAACAATAATTTTTTCTAGGTCAAGGTTCTAAACATTTGAAATAGCCTGGATTTTTGAAAATATTCTCTTTTACCAATGCTCGAAGAGTGACCATCTAGTTTTGGAAATTATAGAATCCCGGACATCCCTAGCATTATCTAACAATCTATATGTCAGAATGTTGGACCCTTGGTAATGCATTTCTTTTTGTGAAGATCCTTAGAGTTGAAACTTAAGGTCCCCATCCAATTCCCTTCTTAACTTTGCAGGTTGGGAATTGGTTTGACTCATTGCGTAGGGTTCTTGACAACCTAGGGTTTTGAGATGTGATTGATACTTTTTAAAAATTAGGACAACCGAGGCCTTTGATATGATTTCAATGTAATAATAAAACCCTAATGATGTAAAAATAAGAAAATTTAACAATTTTTTTATAAAAAATAGAATTTTTTTAAGGACCTACTCGTTAAACACTCAAAATCCTAATTCTCTTCTGAAATGTTGGAGGACTTCAAATTTTGTAATTCCTCCACACTAGATGAATGCAAAAATACTTGGAATCTTAAATTAGTTCCTTGTGATGAAAGACCAAGTAAATTCTAATAGATATTAGTCAATTTTCCCATTAATGCTCATACACATAAATAAAGTGTTTGTGGTTAGCCATTTCTCACTTTGAATATTAACCATTGATTTTTAAGATGATGCAGGTTAGATCAACATTGATGGTAGTATTTTTTATTTATTTGAAAATCCTTCATATATTAAAGTTGCAATGCATTAAAAATTTGGACCAATGAGGAGTTTTTTGTCAAACAAATGGTAACTTTACACATCATTTCATTGGCCCCATATTAAAAATAAAATCTTTGAACCAAAAAGAACATCTAGACCTCAATGGCATTGATAGGGATAGGTGCCACAATTTTACATTGTTGCAACTTCAATTTGGTCTTCCTTTTACATCTTGTGATATGGAACAAGCGTGCGATGCAACACCATGCGGAGATGAATCAACAAATGGTCTTTCAAAGAAACTGAAGAAAATGTCAAGCCCATGACATTTCATTGAAATATTTCAAAATATTATAGTGTTAGCCTTTTAAAACCTCAAGAGCATGCGATGAATGAAAATGACATGACACTAATAAGGAACAATCATTTAAGACTATCATGACACATAGTTGGCACACAACCAAGAACAATGACACATGACAACAAAGAACTTGGTTACAACTTTAAAGGTTACACCAAACAAAAATGTGTGACACATAAGAAAAAAAGTGATGCAATAAGAATAAGATGTGTGGTGTTAGCGGACCACCAACCAGCATGTAGTGAAGGTAACTTAACTTGTTTTTAAAATAACACACAATAATTGTCAATAGTCGATCATTAGGAATAGGGGGTCAATCAATGAATGGTTAAAAGAACCTCTAAGGAGAAACTTAAAGATTGGATGTCGGTCGAGAAAGTCTTCAACAAAATAGAAGAAAAAGTAATAGGACTCCAAGGGCACTTTAGGTCTTAGGGTTTAAAGCATGAAAACATCAATTTTTTGTAGAGAAACCTTAATATTTGCTAGTCCTAACACCCTACTAGGTTGGAAAGTTCATTGTAGATGCAATACATTATAGCACATGTTAAACTATGAAATATGGTTCTTGAGTGTTGCAAAAATACCATGAGAAGAGCATATCTATTGAAGCATAGAGTGCAACCTGTAAGTTGGAACTTGCAAGTGGAAAATGGTCACAAACACTACAAAATGATTATAAAATTTGATAAGTTCCCATCAAGTGTGCTAGAGATGTGTAAATAATTTTTTAAGCATGAAATAATAAGATAAAACAATATTAACTTATTCTACCAAAAATATATGCAACAATCAACACAAAGCACAAAAGTTAGTAAATATTGTTGAAAATAAAATAAAACCTCACTAGAACATTAACTTCTATTACACCAAGTCTATGATGGTTGTGTTAAAGAATGTGAATCTATGGAGAATTCCCTTGGATAAATTGGAGGGATAAGATGGTAAAGGGTACTTGGGAGGTTGGGCAAATACTTTGTCCCATGTGACATGGTACCAAGACCCATACTAAGTTAACTCTCATCTTGATTAGGAGTGATTAGATGTTAAACTATTACCTCTTAGCCATGTCATCTTCATCTTCTTTATTCATGGATCTAAGAGATCTATATATTTGTAATTTTCTCATTACAATTATGCTCTATAATATCAAATATATAAATTGTTTATCTATTTTGTATATTTTATTAGCTCACAAACATTAGGTCCTAGATAGATTATTGCTGATGCAAACTTTTAACTTGAAATTACAGCCATAATGTCATAGAGTTAGTCCATTTCTAGGAGTTTGTAGATCTTTGGTTTTGGTACATGTGGAAGAGTAAAACAAGTGGAACTATTCAAAACTCACTATTGTGTCTAGAATAATCAAATTAGCTAAAATCCACCATTTTTTTTGTTTGAATTGAACAACTAAAAGTAACTATAGATTGTTAATATTTCAATCTTGATTTTTACAACGTATTGTTTGTAAAAATCCTTTTAGTGAAAAACACATGCTATCAATGAGTCCTTGATTTTCTAGTAAAGTGGAATGGTCAAGAATGAGCCTAACAGGGATCAAGTCTCATTAAGTACAAGACTCCAACATCATAAAGGATGAGATCAGAATCATGTCTTGAACAATTTTGATGGAATTGATACCCCTCAATCTTTGACTTTCAATCGAAAAGATCTCATAATAACTTTCCAACAAAACAAAACAAAAAAGAAAAGACACCATTGAATGATAGAAACATTAAAAACATTAGGAACAACTGGAATCTTAATATGATTTCAGTGTATTCTCCGAGAGCTTATGAGAGTTATTCTGCATGATAATAGATTTTATTCGTATGGTTTGTATTTATCTCTTGTCTTGTTCATTGTATCAATCTCTTATAAATTTAATAACCGAGTACCCGTGTAGAATTTTGTACTCCTAACAGAGGATTGCAGACGAAACATGTTACAGGTTGTTGGGTACTACCTCAGCGATACCCTGTCCTCCACACAAACCCAGCGACCATGTGACATATCTAGGAGTCAATTCTCAGCATTGGAGGTCAGCTTTTGAAAGGTAGCGACCTGCGCTTGACCAACTTTGGCTTCACTCTGATCAAATCTAGGCAGACCTGTACAGGTCAGCCATATATTCTGGAGATTCAGTATGAAAATAATTTGAAAGTTGATAGTTTACACGAGTTTTCGAAGAAGTAAGGATTAGTGAGACTGTTAATTTTCCGATCAAGATCTATAATAAGAAATCCGACACCAAAAAAAATTTGAAGATAACTTAAGATTAAAATTCTTGATCTCTTAGACTGCTTGATCTCGAAGATGTCATCAAAATCAATCATTCATTCATTCATCCATTTGCGAAAACTTGGATGAACCGTACCTGCTCTTGTGCCTGAGATTTGTAGTTTGTAACTCTGTTAATGGTGGTAGTTATAAGACGTGCTTCATTCATGGTGTCATATAATGTACCCTCCCCTCCTGCTGCGTCTGTCCCACAGTCCGCGGTAGCATTTGGATTTTAACAGTCAAAGAATCTTCTACATCGGCGGGGTGTTTCATATTTATTGGCCATCTGCAGCGGCGGATTTTTTTCAAATGCTGAGTGACTGTTACCTAATGAAAGCATTGGGCTTCACGGGTTTTCCAGTTTTAAATACTTGCTATCATTCAGCGAAAAATATGCCTCCGTATGATTTTGGCTTAACGTCTATAAAACTCAAACGTACTACCTTTTAAATGTATTCAACGTACTTCTCTTAATCATTAACCTATAATGTTAAGCTTTTCGTTTAAAACTTCAATAGTAGTGTTGAAAGGGATGGGGAGGTTTTTCATAGGTGTCAAATTATGATATTGTTATCAAGATTCAATTTTGTAGTTTTTGGATTCAAATTAAATGGTATGTATATTCAAATTTATTATTATTATATTTTTTAATATTTATCTAATAGTTCTTCAATTTTATTATTGTTAGGATTTTTTTAATCATTTAAATAAAATACAATTATTTTTTATTTCATGTTTAGTTATATTTTGGATATCTTTTATGCAATATTCACAATGCATCATGTTATAGATGGTGTCTATCATATTATAACATTGACTTAGCTATCTTTAGATTTGAGTTAACTGCTACTAGATAGATGCTACATTTTTATACTATCTATCTATAGATTTTGTTACATGTTTACCACTTTAATTGCTTTAATAGATCTTCATCTCTTATAGACACTTCTAAACTTTTGTTTTCATCTTCAAAAAACTTTAAACTATTTTTGCTTTATGTTCTACCTACACAATACTTCATTGAAATAGATTTGTGACCTTGTCTCTCCTTTCCATCCATTTTTTTAATTGTTGGACCATTCTCATATAAGAGAGTCATTATTATCATCTCTATATATTTTAAAATCTAGGTCCATAATTATTATTATCATGGCATTATTGAAAGTATTCATTGTTATTTCTCTATTTTTTACCACCAAAAGTGGATCACTAGATAAGTGTCCAATAGCAAACACACCTCATACCACCTCAAATTCTATACCTAATTGTATATCTCCATCATAGTAGAATTTAGTTGCAAACACAACCAATAGATAACATATACAAATATATTAAACATAAGTATAGGTTGAACATAATCCAAACAAAAGTTTTTTAACCCAATATTGTGATAACATACAATTGTAGTGTAGAAAAATGTATCCCTTCACATTTTCACACTTGTTTGGGCCCTCCTTGCTAAAATTGGGCTTCTTTATGCCTTATTTGGTCCTATTTTGCATTCACAAGCCTTATTTAATGTATCTTTCTGAGGATATTAGAGTTTCAAATCAACCTTGATACTGTGACTAAATTATCCCAACTAGCGTATGAGTCCTAGTATACCAATTTTTAGATTTTTTTTGTAGATCTTGGTTTACCAGTTACAGATTTTAGATTCAACCCGAAACCCTAAACTAGGATTAAATCACCCCAAATGGCATATGAGTCCCAGTGTGCTTCAAAAGTCATAATTTCAGGATTGCTAACCCTGTTTCAAGCATCTTCATTTTTCTAGGTGCACCTCTATTCATTCTCAGTTTATTATTCATATTTTGAGTTTCATTTCATAGGTTACATAGCTATACTTGCATATCATTTACATTTATTTCTAAGCCTTTGCTTAGTGGTGAACCCCCTTTTGTCTTTAATCACACCCAAGGAAACCATCCTAACCCTAGTCCATTCCTCAATCAAGTCAATTAGTTGAGGGATCTTGGTTTTGTTGAAAATGAAGGTAAATTTATAGCATAAAACTTGTAAAACTATGTGACTGTAGATCTAATTAAGTATTCTTTGTCACAATTAATAGTGCAAGATTAATATATTTAGATCAATTCTTTGTCAATGATTTATTCTGTTTAAATCAACTTTATCTTTTATCGAACTAGTCAGAAGATAGAAGTGACATAGCATATACATGGAGAAACCCTTTCAGGAAAAAACTCTACTAGAACTGATATTGCTTGTATTATTTAACATCAAAATAAGATTACAATAACGTTGTATCAATCCTTGATTGATATGCTTCTTTTCTCTTCAACAATACTTCTTCACAACTTGCAATAAACTCATATGAAACTCTTATGTACAAGTGCTACAATATATAGGTAATAATGAGCTTTGTAAACTCCTAAGAGTTGAGAATTACAAAGCATTAAAGCTTCACTCAAAAAACTATGCCTAGAATTGCCAAGTAGAGTTCTGCATCCTAAACAAAATTCAAACCAAAGTCTTCCTCAAAATTGGCACCCCAAACTGAGCACTTAATTTAAATCTGGTCTCAAAAATATCTTGGAAGCTTCTCCTCAAAGTTGGTGCCCAAGAATGGGCCCCACTTAACAGAGCCTTGTAAATATATTCTCATGCAAAAGGTGTTAACTGAAAGATGCCAACTTGGGTGCCCAAGGTGGGTCCAAGTCAATCTAAGTTAACTGAAACATATCACTTGTTATTTGTCATGCAACTGAAGTCATTAGTCAAGTCAACTAGTATACAACTCAAACTAACTACATGCAACTAAAGATAACTAAACCATAGCTAAACTAAACTAAACCAAACTAAACTAAACTAAACTGAATTGATATAGAACTGATACTGAACTGATAGTGCCACTTCACTCTTGTAAATATCAATCCCTATTTTGTAGGAACCTATACATGCATTTATTGAAGTGTTTTCAATTCTCCAAATAGTTAACTTAACCAAGGTGGGTTCCAACTTCCATGTGGGTGCCCCATGTGCTCCTATCATTTATGAACTCAAAATGGATGCGCTCACATGTTCCTATTATTTAGGAATAATTGCAAATATCAATTTACATGTTTATTTCATTCAAATTTAATCTCTTTCTAATCTTAGTGTTGGGGAACACTTTCCAAAGACTTAGGAGACACATGAAATAATGTTTAGGATTGCAATTAAATAACATCCTATTCCCAACAGGTTTCCTTTAATGAACTTGAGTGAAATAGGTCCTAAACCCAAGTTCCATCTCTCAAAAGGCGAAACCCTATTTCCCTGTGTTCATTTTGGTGAACCTAGCCTTTGGACACCCTTATTTTTTAATTTGGAGTGCATCACAGTCCTAGATTTAGCCTACACTAACTTTGCATTAGTTAATTTACATTTAGGGCTTCTAAATCTTTATTAGTGAAAGTGCATAATGGTTGCATTTTTGCATCTTGCATGATTGAATTTCATTTGAAATCTATAATTGCATAGTCTAGACAACATACAAACTAGAAACCTTAACATTCACTCAAAATTTTTTGATTTTAGTGTTAAAACCCTAATCTAGGACTCATACGCACCTCTGGGTGATTTAGTCACAGTGTAGGTTATTTTACCTAATTTATGGGAATTTTGTGTTGACTGTTTTTCAACATTTGAACCCTTCAAAAACCCTAATTGGGACTCATACACCCCTCTAGGCGATTTAGTCTTGTGTCAGACTTGAAACTGCATTTTAAAAAATTCAAAACCTTATTTTTGTGCTTCTGTTTGTTGTTATTAGATTTTTGTTTTAGATTACTAAGTTTTAGTTTCATTCATTTCATTGCATCTAGAATAATTTGGTTCATTTAGTGCATTGCTTAATTTTAAAATTGCATTTACACATAAATCATCCTATGTTATTATATTGCAGTTCATCATGGATATGTGCTTTGGTAAGCTTTGGATGTCCTTGAAGTCATTAGTGGTTGTGTCTAGCTGTGCTTTTGGAAATGATCCTAATGAAATTGAACTCACTCATGCCCAATAAAATCCTAATGCATGTCCTCCTTGTGAAGTTGACATCATTGGAGAAGATGATGACAACATGAACAACTTTATAAATTATTGCCTTAACAACCTTGAGACTAATGCATCCTTCTATAAAACAACCAACACAACTTGAGATGTTTGGTCTTTTACATCCTAAAATTGAAACACAAACTGAGCCTAAGTTCCCTAAAATAGGTGAACCTAGTACCTCTAATCAAGTAAACATTCAACCATCCTATGTTAAAAAAGTGACCAACACTCCTATCAAATTAGAAGATACATATGGAAAAGGATTCACCATCTTAAGCAAACAAGGATGTGATATAACAAGCGAACATGAAATTCATAAAATACTAGAACAAATACCATTTGAAGGTACCAAAGGAGTAGAATATCAAGATCTCCCTCCCAACATAAGTGCGCTCCTTCCTAAAAAACAACCAAGGCCTTGTAATGATAGGATAATCTTAGGTCCTCCTCAACAAGTTGGTGAATCTAGCAAGAAATGGAAGCCTTACAAACTAAAGAGACTAGAATTTCCATGTCCCATGTCTACCACTAAAAGAACCTTACACATCTTGTACTTCTAAGCCAAGGACTTATAATATTACCACCCATGAAAGAGAAGCCAAAACTATATCCTAAGAATGCAAACATTCCACATTGTCGATACCATAGAGTTATTGGACATAATATTGATGAGTGTCATGCATTAAAATTGATATTGAGTAATTTTCGCTTTGATGATGATGATTGTTATCAAGTGATTGCATAGCATGCCTTTCCTCTCCTTGCTATGTAATAGTTGTAGGATCATAATATTCTCACTATTACATGCTTTAAATCATTTCAAAATGCAAGATCTCTTTCTCATCACCTACCTTGACTCATTATCGTCTTGCACACAGTGGGGGAAATAATTAGATAGCCTTGCCCTAGTTCGACACTTGTTTTTTTCCCTTTGGCTATTTTTTCATCTTTTATATATGATGAACAAGATTGGGATGCATACGACCTACTAGAGGTTGACTCGCATGTGCCTTACTAGTATTTCCTTTATTTTATTTTACATGTTTATTTTATGTGATTGCATGTGTGTAATATGATCTCTCGCACCATTTTGTTTGATGTGCCTCTCTCTTTTTGCATTCCTCTATTCATATCTACATTCTTCTCTATGCCGTCAAACTTTATCTTTTTCATTTGTCTTGTTTTTTCCTTTTGGGGATGACACAAGGGGTCGAGACATTTAGGTCTCTTTCATGTTGACCCAAAATATTTTATTTTTTTTCACTCTATTTGTGTCATTATTCTTGTTCCATGAGTATAAATGTGGAATAATAATAGTCCCGAGATCTATAAAAACATTGTAGCAAAGACATACTAATTAATTTGTGGATCCCTTGTGTGTTATTTTGAGATTTCAATTTGGGGGAAACCCCTTTTTATGACGTAGATTTATTTGGAAACATATGAATTTGCATACAACTTTCCAAATAAGCTCTCATGTCCTCTTTAATGTTAGAATTTATCATTTTCTACTTTAAAGTAATTGCTCATAGCATGGTGTTTAGTCTTTAAAGTTGGAGCATACATTGGCATTATTCTTTTGCATTTTACAACTCATGTTTCATTGTGTGGTCTTCTTACTTAATGTGATGCATATTTCTCTTTGTGGTGATATTGGGTGTGATGTCCTTCAAGAGTGTGATCTCTCTTAGCATATTATATTCCTCTCAGTGGCTTGATGTGACACACCACATCCCCTAAGTTGTGAATCTTCTATTCTTCAATCGGTCCTCTCTTGGAGACATTAGGCACAATTTTCCCTAAGTTAAGACCTTACATGGACTAAGCAAAAATCCTTTGAACGTACCTTACACTATTTCACATTTACAATATCTGTTATATGACCACCTTGCATAACACACTTTTCTTGCCTATGGAGCCATCATGTTTATTCATGAGTATCAATCATACAAAGTTTTGCTTGCCTCATGAGTCTTGTTACTCATGTTGTGTGGTGCCTTATCAAAGTTATCAAGAGGTATAGCTTTGGTATGGTTACCGCATGGGAGCTGAACGTAGGTGTGACTTTCCCATAGCCACTTGCTTATCTGTGTGAGTGCATACTGGTTGCATGCGTATGTGTCTCGTTGGGGGCTCACCTAGTGGATGACCTAAGGTTCCACTAGACCTTGTGAGCGTGCATTTGGTTTTCATAGTGGACATCGTGTTCCACTTGTAAATATTTTTTTGGAAAAACAACTTTGATCTGATCCACATCATGTTGGACAAACGGTCGAGGCTTGATCCACCCCTTTCCTTTTTCTTTTTCTTTCTTCTTTATGTCTTTGACAGTGTATGCTTGTGCCTTGTTGTTGCTCCTTATATTATTCATATGTGTGTTCTTTTGTGCCTATGTTGGTTTTCCATAGGATCTTGATCTTGGGGGTTTGATCATCCCTCTTGATTGTTATTGTCCTATCTCACTAGCATTGGTACATTTGGACCCCTCTTGATGTGAGTTTGAAGCAATTTCCTCCTCTCACTACAGTGGGGGCTAAATTTAGTGTATAAAAATGTATCCTTTTACATTTTCACTCTTGTTTGGGCCCTCTATGCTAAAATTGGGCTTCTTTATGCCTTATTTGGTCCTATTTTGCATTCACAAGCCTTATTTAATGCATCTTTTTGAGGATAATCCCTACACATATCAAATAACTAATTATAATTCATTATTTTGGGTTATGTGTCTCATATTTAGTGATATAGGACTCATACACCACCTTGGGCGTATGGGTCCCACCTAAGTTTCGGGGCCTGATCCTAAATTTGCCATTAAACTTAACATTTCTTGAAATTTGTGTCCTAAGCTTAGCCTACTAGGACTCATATGCCAAAACTGGCTTATGAGTCACACTTAGCTTGGACCTATTTTAAATTCAAATTATTGGTGATATTTTATTCTCCTAGATCTGTTTTCGGCTTGTAGTCTTATAATTTTAGGAAATTTAGCATAAACAAGTATAAATGCAAGGTTATTTCACATAATTTCACCTAGTAATTTTGAGAGAGCATTCCTATAGAAATTTTATGAGATCAAGAGCATTCAAGAGCTGAATATCAAGTGTTTTGGAGCTACATTCAAGATTCATGCATGATGTTTGTTTTTGAGCTAACATTTATGATGTAGTCATTTCATGATTCAAGCAATCATTCAAGTCAAGATTCATAACATACAATCAAGTGTCAAGATCTACATTCATGCTAGCCATTTCATAAAAGATTACAACCTCTTATTCAAGGGTTTGGTGAGTTGCAACATAGCTTATTTTTTCATTCATCATTGCTTCATTCTATTTGATTTCATTTCAAGGTTTTCTTACCAAAACAGGGTTTGACCAAGGAAAACCCCTATCCACTAATGAAACAACATTTTCTCCTCTCTTTGATGTGTGATTTGCAAATTTAGGTGAATATCCATTGAAGAGAAAGATTGGAGAAAGTTGTCAAAGTTGTCATCTTTCTTGTAAGATTATGAAAAAGTCACTTACATGTCAAAATTCAGAGTTTCAGACTCAGAGATCAGAAGGTAGAGAAGCTACAAAAGATCAATAGAGGATATCGTAGTTTCAGATCAACCCTAATACTAGGAGTAAATCTCCCCAACTAGTGTATGAGTCCCAATGTACTAGTTTTTAAACTTTTTCTTTAGATCCTGGTTTACCAATTGTAGATTTCAAATTTAGCCTAAAACCCTAAACTAGGACTAAATCTCCCCAAATGGCGTATGAGTCCTAGTGTGCTTCAAAAGTCATAATTTCAAGATTGCAAACCTTTTTTCAAGCATCTTTAGTTTTCTAGGTGCACCTTTATTCATTCTTAGTTTTTATTTAGATTTTGAGTTTCATTTCATGGGTTACATAGCTAGAGTTGCATACCATTTACATTTCTTTCTAAGATTTTTCTTAGTGGTGAACCCCCTTTTATCTTTAATCACACCCAAGGAAACCATCCTAACCCTAGTCCATTCCTCAACCAAGTCAATTGATTGAGGGATCTTGGTTTCCTTTAATGAGCTAGAGTGAAATTGATCTTAAACCCAAGTTCCATCTCTCAAAAGGTGGAACCCTATTTCCTTGTGTTCAACAACAATATACAAAAAAAATAGAGATAACATTGGATATGTCTCCTTGAGAGGAAAATTCCAACACTCAATGAAGTACTACACAATCCAAACAAAAAAAAGATGAAAACAATTAATAAATATAATTTTTTTGAAGTTTTGATAAGGAATGAGGATCTACCAAGGTAAATTAATTTGGAAGATAGGAAGCAAAAAATCCATAAATAGATAGTTAAATAAGGAAGCATCTATGTAGTGAATATTAACTCAATATAGTGTTTGTTAACTCAATGTTATGGTATGATGGGCACCATCTATGATAGATGATGCCCACATATTTCCACTTCAATCAGGATAAATCAATTAGTAGATAAGTTAGCATCACATTGTAACATTTTAAATTGTCGACCTTGACAATTTTGCACTATGTTTAGCTCCCCTATGTGTGCTTGGATCTAATTATGATAATAATTTTCCCATTTTATTATCATTTTCAAAAAATCAGGATACAAGTAACAGTTAATATTAATTATTTATTTAACAACAACAAAACCCCTAAAATAGGTTTGGTCTAAGGTGCCCTTCCCTTGACTAGCCTATTTTGGCCCAATTTTTAATATGTTATCGTTGACATTTTTATGTTTTCAAATTCAAATTCATTTGTTATCTTTTCATAATTAATTTTGTGAGAAAACAAATAAATGCATATAAATATGTCTTTTTCACTATTTGAACATCTAATAAAAAATTTGGGGTAAGAAAGCATCCTAAAAGGAAATCAAGAGTTTTTCATCAATCAAGATTCACGTTAGCAATGCATCAAGTTCATAAGTAATATTTTTCATGTTTTGTATTCATTTCTTTTGTAAGTACGAACACTTGTAGGAATTCTTATCAACAAGCAAATATTCCTTGCATAAGATGTGTATAATGAATTCAATCCATCAAGGAGATCATATCTAAGTGGTATGTTGAAGAGCTTGTCATTTATCACTTGTTTTTATCTATTTACCTCTTCCTGATTGAGGTTAAGGACCCTTTACATCAGCATAGACATTGTGGAGGTGGAAACACCAAAATGGGGTTTGACTTAGGCAAACCCCTATATCACACAACCCTTTGTCCCTTCTCTTATTTGTAGGTGGAAGATTTGAAGTGCATTTGGGAGAGGATTGAAGAAGAGTTAATTGAAAGATCAAGTATTCAAGTCTCCTATTTCAAAAAATTAGGGAAAGAAGGAATATTCATCAATAGACAGAGTTCAAAAGTCAAGTCTAGGAGGAAAGAGGCTATAGATTGTTGCCTGGAACCTATACTTGTTCATAGATTCCAAAAAGTTGCATCTTCCAATCTAGGGTGTCACCACCCCTAACTAATAAATGTAAACCCTAATTTGCATGCTAGGATCCTCTTTCTCTATATTTTGTTATTCTATTACCTGTTTATGTATTTTAGTCTCGTGTTTTTTGTATTCATATCATTTTTTTGTAGATTAATAGTCATCCTAATTCACTTTTACATCACACACACCACATCCTATATCAAATAAATCAACCCCCATAAAAATAGGGACCAAAACCTTGATAAACTATTCTAGCCCTCCAATTGAGAATAGTAGCCAAATGGTCTTAAATGCGATCAATTTTAGTTCCTCTCTAATGTAATGTTGGGAAAGGTGTGATTTAGACCCTATATCCCTTTTCCCACATCACATTTCGGTGAACCTAAACCTAATGCTTTTTACATTTAAAAAAAATTCTGAAACCACTAATCTTTCATTTTTGAAATTTAAGTATAATCTTAGGTTATTTTCATTTGTCAAAGTGCATGCACATCTTAGTGAAAAACATTGAAAAGTATATATTTGTAAAAAATAAAAATTCAAAAGCTCAAAAAGTGTTATCTTTTAGCATTTTCAAAATAAATTCAGTTATTCATGGGATTTTAAATTCTAAAAATTGTCATTTGAACATATGGCATTACTTTAACAACATAAAATTTTATGCATATGTGTGCTTCACATAGACAAATTAGGTTTTCACACATTTGCAAAATTTGTTTGCTTTCAGACCTAAACCTATCAACCTTAGATCCTCAAACACTATAGTTGATTTCCAAAATTTTAAAACTATTAAAATATTACATCTCTAGTCTAAGGAACCACCACCCTTATCTAGCTTTTTTTTTGTCCAAATTTCAATCACAATTTTGTCTTTATGACCCCTATATAGACCTATTTTCTATTTTCTTGAATTTGCTAATTAATTTATGAGATTCATGACTGGGTATCCCATATCAAATACCCTTGCAAGATGCAATTATAGAATTATAGCTTCTTGTGATGCAATCACATGTAGTGTTGAGCTTGAGTCTTATAACTCTTTCACTCAAGTAGTTACATTGTTAGACATAGGTTGTTATGTTAATGTCAAATGTTGTCATTGATGAAGAAGATTGATTTCAAAGTTTTTCATTGTGTCAAGGAGTACTTGAACTATCATTATATTCCCCTTGACTTATCATTTTGAGTTGCAAAGATTTGAAAAAATATATGTTATATTTTTGGTAGTATGTTGTGTGTCAGAAGTTCAGTGTTGGTAATTCTACTATTATTTTACTATCTAATAAATCATATCACTAAATTTCAAGAAACATATATTATTATTTTTATTGAGGTGTAACTTCCTTTCAGAAGTTAGTGTGATTGTTGTATGTTTGTAATATCACACATGTATCTATTCACTATGACAATGGTGGTCCAAAAGTCTATACTAGAATGTTTCACCTTAATATTTATCAGGTTTAGTGTTTCTTAGGTCTCCCTTCTAGAGACATTGTAGGGTCTATGATTTGAAAGGAGAGTATTCCAACACTTGTTCTATCATTTTCTAAAATTTTCAGAGGATATTTTTAGCATTGAAAAAGTTTGAAGTGATAGAAGGTTCTTTGTGTCAGTCTATCATCCAATTGGTGTTTGAGACTTGTGCAGTAATGACTAGTTGTGTGCGGAATTCAAATCTTGTGTGTGGTGCATGATGGGACTTGATTATGGTCCATGTGGTAACATATGACTTCATTTTTTTTAGTGGCAATTTTTATTTTTATTTTGGACTTTGTTACACATTTCATATAATTTGAATTTAGGTCCACCTTATGTCATCCTGGCTATTTGAAGATCCTTGGCTGACATAGAAGTGTCAATATAATGTCATGTTTATATTCTCAATTGTATATATGCATTATATGCATAATATCAAGTAGAATTAAATTGGTGTGAAGAAAAGTTGGCCATAGGTGTAAATTGAAGAGAAGGCGGTGAATATAAAAGGGAGAGTTTTATTTTAGTGTGTGTGCCTGTATTAGAAGGTCATATGTAGTGATGAAGAGTGTTAGTTGTAACTCTGACACATGTATGAGATACATAGTAGATCCACAAGCATTATCTCTATATTCTTGTAGGATTGGTGCTCTACCTATTGTTCTGATTATAGTGGGGATTGGTGTCTCAATAGGTTGGTTCCTACTAATACAATAGTGGATTGGTGTCTTTGGCAGGTTGGTGCCTACTTCATATTGTAAAATTCACTTGTATATTTCTATTTTGTGAGGCTAGATTTAGACAGTAGATCCAAGCAACTATTCTCACCCTAGTTTTTCTTATCTTGGTTTTCCACGTATATCTAGTTTTCTCATATGTGTATGTGTGCTCTTGATGTTGCTTAGTAGCAGTGAATATTCATGTTTCATGTTCAATTACTTGTGTTGGGGTTAGTTGTGAAGAATCATATATTTTGATAACTATGGTTGAGTTAAGAATTTTAAGTAAATTTGATCTGCTGATTCACACCCCCTCCTAGTAGATTGTGTGCCCTACAATTGGTATCAGATAGAAGTTCCTTTGAATATGCCTAACAACTTAGGGTAGTTCTGGGATGACACACTCAATTGTCCGAGAAGGATTCTCTAGAAATAAAGCACAACTCTTTGATGGATCCAATTTCACATTTTTGGAAGGTTAAGATGGAGTCCTACTTGATGGATCTAGGAATGGGTATCTGGATGTCATGTTAGAGGGATATGAAATTTCTAAAAACCCTCCTAGGGATCAAGCTGAAAAGAGGGCTTGTGAAATCAATTCTAAGTTGACAAATTCTATTTTATGTGGATTGAATAACTTTGAATTTGTGAAAGTGATGTATAAAAAAATGATGAAGGAAATATGGGAGAAATTGCATATCATCTATGAAGGTGATGAAAAAGTCAAAGAGGCAAAGCAACAAAATCATAGATCTCAATTTGAAAGCCTAAATATGAGAGAAAATGAGAATACTACCACATTCTTACTCTGGGTTGATGAATTTTTCAACTCTATCTAAGGTCTTGGCGAAGAATTGAAAGAAAGAAATGTTGTGAAAAAGGTACTCAGATATGTCTCTAGAATTTTTTATTGTAAAGTCTTTGTAATTGAAGCTAAGGATTTGAATGCTTTGAAGATGACTAAACTGCATGCAATTTTATCTGCTATTGAAATAAGATTTGAAAGTGAAGATACTATAAGAAAAGATGCGACATTTAAAGTATCTAAGAAGAAAGTTGTTCAAGATTTTGATATTAGATCAAAAATAGAGGAAGACAATTTTACTAGGAAGCTACAAAGAGGTTCTGGTAAGTATAAAGGAAAGTTACCTTTTAAGTGTTTTAATTGCGGTGAAGTGGGAAATTTTATGGCTAAGTGTCCCCATCAGGATTCTAACAATGTTGAGAAAAATTATGGAAATAAATCATTTTAGAGAAGGAATAAAGGTATAAGGAAACAAAATATTTTCTACACTAATGAGGAAGAAGATGAAGATATCTCTAGAGATGAAAAAGATAAAGTTGTATTCATGGTTTTTGAAACTATTGAAGAAGATATAAAAATTGATTTCAAAAAAAATGAAGATGAAGATCTTGTGGAAGAACTAATATGTGTTTGAAAAAAATGAAGAGATTGAAGAAGAGAATTGTAGAAGAAGTGAAGGCTAAAAAAAAGGTATCTTAGGACCTAGAGAAAGTAGAGAAGATGATTTTTGATCTAAAGACCTAGACAAAAGAATCAAATCTTGGAAACATGAGCTTTATCATTGGGAGATTGTTGGCAACATGAGCATGATGATGTATAAATGGAGATTGATGAGAATGAAATTGTATGTTTTTGTCATTGATGGAAACCCATGGTCGAAATGAAGAAGTATTGATCTGGTGAAGTCCAAGTGTTTAAGACCACGTATTTTGGAGATTTTCCTAAGTCTTGGTGTATAGTTTAGTATTATAGTGAACCGGTTTTGTGGTTTGCATTGCTTTGCTATGTAGAATCTTGTCAATAATTTTTGAGGTAATATTGGTGTGTGTTGGAGGTGTCTAAATCCAAAGATTCAAGGTTGCTTATCTTTCATAGTTGAAGATAATGTTAACAGAGTATCGACTCTATAATGATAGTGTTATTGGTATAGAGTGTATGTTGGAATGCTCCACATTTCACCGTGGATGAATATTTTGCTATGTGGTTTTGAGGAAGTGTTTATAGGTGTCATAAGTACGTGTGCTCCAAGTGGAAAGTGTTTTGACAGTCCATGTGTCGAGTTATGATAGAACAATTGGTTCATTCAGTTATGGCTTCACTAGTTTTTTTATATGGTGCTAACCTAAAGGTTTTGGGGTCGTGTAGAGTTGAAGTATGTAAGGAGAGGATTTATGGGAGTGATTATGGGTCATACTGACCTATTTTGATGTTATACATATTTTTGTTTTTTTAAACAAAGTGTGTGTTAAATTTTTAAGTTGATAGGTTATGTGGTGTAAAGTTCATGCAATTAGGCCAACCTAGTTGTTATTTTGATTGGTTGCAATATATATACAAGGTTGATTCATAATGAAAATGCAGATTTTGAATAAGTGCATATTGTGTGTACAATATTTGATGTGGAGTGAAGTGTGAAGTGTAATTGTGGTGAAGTATGATGTGTGTTAAGTCAATTTTTGAAAACTTAATTGGAATTGTATCTTCGACATATTGTAGATGCATTATTAGCAGTTCATTTTGGTAGTGAGCCACGCTTTCCTCTATATTTTTCTATTATGGGTAGTGAGCTATTCTCTCTTTTCTAGACAATGAGTCCTTGGACAGTGAGTCCACCTTTCTGTATCAAACATTGTAACCAATTATAATATATTGTGAGCTAATCCTCACTATATTTTTTCCCTTTCAAGGATTTTCCACATAAGTCTGGTGTTCTTTTGTTCTTTGATGTGATGCATAATTTATATGTTCCTTTCATTTATTGAAAGTTTAATGTGATGCATTGAATGAATGTTTAAGTTGTTAAAGTGAATGAGTTTCAGTGAATATTGATTCAGCCCCCCTCTCAATATTTTGGGTGTTCAACAATTGATATCAAAGCTTGGTTCCTTCAATTGGCTTGATCATTGAGGTAGATCTTGGAGGTTGAAAACATGGCTACAAGGAAGTATCCTATCCCTCTAGAAGATATTATCCCTAAAGGGTTTACTAAAGAATATTGTGAAGTTGATATGGAAGGAGAACTCAAATCAAATCTTGATGATCTAGAGAAAGTAGAATCTGAGAAAAAAAATTTGAAAGAGAATCTTAAGGATGTAGATGAGTGTATCAAGAAGTTGAGAGAGAAAGTCAAGAAAGCTACAAAAAGATTCAAGGAAAAAAATGAGAAGCTTAAGAAGTCAAATGAAACAATCACTAATTTGAAAGTGCAAGTTGAAGATTGCCTGAATGTAAATTGAAAGATAAATTTGTAGAATGTTTAAAGCTTGAACAAGAGATTGTAACTTTGAGATCAAATCTAGAGAAAGAAAAGATTCAAGAAGACAAATTCATGAAGAGATCCACATTGCTTGATGAAATGATTGGAAATAAGAAGGATTCTAAGGACAAAGAAGGTTTATGGTTTGAAAAAGGAGAAAGTTCAAAGGAGAATCAAACTTCAAACAACACTAAAAAGAAGAATGATAAGAAGAGAAATTCCAAACAAGTCCAGAATCAGAAGAAAGATTTCAAAAGACCTCCTATCAAGCAACCTACTACATAAATGTATTCATATTTTAACGTTTATTTTTATTCTTGCAATAAATTTAGACATAGAGTTGTAGAATGTAGAAGTGGAGTGAATTAGAACGGTCAATCCTTTCCTAGCTAGTATTTTGTATGCAATCGATTTGGTCATAAAGCTAGTGAATGCATAAGTCAGATCATGAATGGTTACAATAATGGTATGATGTTACAATATTTCAATGGTTATTGTTATACATGCAATGGATTTGGGAATAAGGATTCTGAATGTAGATCTAAAATGGCAAGAAGTAAGTTTGTTCGACAAAAAGGTGTCATATGTCACAAATGCAACAAACCAAGACACATAGCTAAGTTTTGTAGAAGAAATAATGTGAAACCCTTTGTTTCACTAAAGAAGAAGACTGATTCGGTAGAGAAGAAGATTGATCTAGTTGAGATGAAGAAGGAAATTAACAAGATGTGAACGAAGAAAGAAGAAAATGAAGTGAAAAGTGAGTCTGTTCCAGTTCTTGTTATAGATGTTTCCTTTGGAAACTAGATGAAGAACTTTGGCTCTTGAGGAGTTTTAGTAGAATATCTTTAAGCCCCCACCAAAGATGAAGTGTTGACGCCTTCATCACACTGGTATATGTGTAGATCAACATGGTTGATCTATTGGTGTTATCTCTAGTATGAAATATCTTATTGCAAAATTATGTAGAGTGATTGAAGGTGTTTGTGATAACACAATGAAGGTTTTCTAGATTTTTTACCTAACTTTGTCAACTACAATCAATTCAATTTTAGGTCATCAAAAAAGTGTTTATGTGTGATTTCATATGATATTGAGTCATTTGTGAAGGAGAAATTGAAGTGAAGTGCAAAGAAAAGGTGATTTGAAGTGATTATGAAGAGTTGTGCGAAAACCTATTGCCAAATTACAAGGTATTTATCAGTTCTTGTTAAACCCTAGTTTTAGAGAAGGTTCAAAATGTTTACTCTGGATAAGTTATTGATGTTTTGGAGTGGCCAAGACCTAAATTTAAGAAGAACCCATACAAATCAATGGAGATGGACCCTAAAGGAGAATTTTTTAGGGTTCTATATAGTATGATGCACACAAAGGATGTATGAATCTATATCCACACAAAAATGGAAGAATATGATCATACAAAGATAATAGAGTACTAAGTGAATGAGTTAATTGGTGATGATTTTGAACTAAAACCTAAATTTGAAAGTTTGATAGAGAAGGAACTGGATGTTTGGAATAATTTCCCCAATTTCTTCTATGAGGATGAGTGGTTCAATTACATGCTTAGTCAAATTCATGATAATTTAATGTGGTTGGATATGCTACACATAATAGAAAACCAAGGAAGCAAGGTGGTTACTAGTTTGTGCTTTGGAGGACCCGTTCTAGCATTTAAGGTTGTGAAGAATGATATTGTAATGAAGCCCACTAATGCAAATTTTGATAAATGTTCCATAACAACAAAGGATATTGAATACTAGGTGGTAAGGTATGCATCATTGATGATTGGGTATAAGATATTTTATACCATTCGAGAGAAATTTGTGCCAGCTACCACTATTCACATTGCTCACCAAATGGCGAAAGAAGGTTTGGAAATTGATTTGTGAAAAATCTTGAGACAACAGTTGATGGAGAATCTTTAGAGTACCAAGGAATCAAGGTACCCCTTCCGGTATGGTACCCTAATTATATGTTTACTATTTTATTTTCTTAGAGAAGTTTCTAGTACAAAGAACATTGTGTGTTTGGACAATATTCATTTTTCTATTCTAATTAGAGACCATTTGAGAAGGTTTGGGAATCTAGAAACCCAAAAAACCATGTATGGAGTTTCTTCAAGACTTTTGAAGGAAAAATGCAAGAAAGAGAGAGGATATTGGAAAAAATTATTGAGAAATACAAGGATAACACCACTTTCATGGTTAGAAAAGATAACTACATTATCGAAGCATTTGAACCTAAAACTGTTTGGGTCTCGAAGCTAGGATATGAGGTTATAGGAGAAGAGCTTACCGGTCTTGCAGTGATCCTGTTAAGAAAACTAAGAGATCTGTCAGTGGATAGATTTGGTACATTTATAGAGAAATCAAGTTAGGTGAATCTAGAAAAGAACAATAAGGATATTGAGAAGAATGTGAAGAAGATGAAAACTTGGTTGGAGGAGATGGTGAAACCTCTTAAGGGTTCTACAGGGAAATCAAAAGCCACTACTGTTGCTCCATAGGGTACTCTAGGTACAAGAAGGTCAGTTAGGATATTTGCGCCCTCTCCTACTATTACTAAGGTCCTCGAAAAAAAGGTTACAAGAAGCTCAAAGAAGAGAGAAACATCTAGCCCATCTGTGCAACAAATGAATCCTAAGAGGAGAAGAAAAGAAAAGGCCACCAAGGAGAAATACATTAGCTATTAGGATGAGGAAGATGTTGAAGAAGGACCATAGTTGATCTAGATCTAGAAGAAGAAGTCTCAAGCCATTGTGGTAGAGACTAGTGCCAAGAGAACAAAGGTTGATATTGCAGATACTAAGAGTGAAGAAGAGGTGGAAAAAGAAAGAAATAATTTATCATTTAGAGAAGAGAAAATAAGTATAGAGGAAAAGAAAAATCTCTTAAAGAAAAGGGGAAAAAGAAAGAAAAGGTCCCTGCAGTAAGGGAACACATCCCTTTGAAATTAGATGCACTATTTAACAATATTGTAGAATTTGGTCTCTTGGAAGAGACAACCAAAATGTATCTAGAAGAGAATGTTGAAAATAAGGCTACAATTGAAGAAGCTATTGTAAAGTATATGGTTACATTCAATACAAGCTTAAGTGAAACAAAAAATCAATTTCTTGATGATCTTAAAGGTGTTATGAGTGCTAGAAGGCAAGAAGCATTTGATGAAGATGATAAGATGAGAACATTTTCCTTGGAGAAGATTGGTTCTTCTCTTACTATTGAAGATAGAGAAAAGTTGTCTAAATTATATAATAAGAATTTTAGGAAAAAGCAAAGAGTTGGCACTTTGATGAGAAGAGACAAAGAAGATATTGAAAGGCTCAAGAATGAGATAGTGCAAAAAGTTTCCAATCTAGCAAAAGAGTTGGGAATGTCTCCAGATAGTGAAGACCAAATGTAGCATGAGACATCTGTCCCAAAAAGTAATGAGCCTATTTCTATGGGTGAGAATGTGCAAGAAGACATGGTTACTGATAATACCCCTCCAAATGTGGAAAATGTTGTTGAAGAGAAGGAAGATAATATGCAAGATTCCCTAGAGAAAGAGGAAGCTCAAAATGATCATAATTTTCCTCCTCCAGATATGAAGAAAGATAATGAGAAGAAAGAAGAAGATAAACAAGAAGTCCTGGACAAGATAGAGGCACAAATAGAAGAAAACTTGCCTCCTCTGGATAGTAATAAATCTACAAAAGAAGAGAAGAATGTTGAAGCATGGACATTATAGCAGTGGTGAGAAAGAGAAGAGTGAGAAGAAGGAAGAGGAAATGATAAAACTGTTGGTGAATCCTTTGGAACCTTTGGAGATTCATTGAACGATTTGTTAGATATGCAAATTCATTTTGAACTTGAGGTATCTGTGTAGCTCCTGTAGATTCAAATGTAACAAGGATAGGTAGATATGAGCAATATTCCTCCCTTACACAAGCTACAACTTGGTGATTCTTTTCATACCTCTGCAAGTAAGGAAATACTACAAACACATCAAAAGAGTGAAAAATTGATTAAGGAAGTAGTTGAGGTACTGCAAGAAGGTATTCTTGGTGCAACTATTGATGATTCCTTGTCCAGTGTGCAAAAGTTGAAGTTGTTGAATTCCTTTAAGGATTATTTTGATACTTTGGAAGAGAAATTGGAAAAGGAAATGACAAAGAAGGTCAATGATAAGAGATTGACCGATATTTTTGATAAATGTAGTGTTGCACATGGCAAGTTACAAGGAAAATTGAAGAAAGTTCAGAAATGTCTGGAAGAAGCCAAATTTTTGTTTCAGTTTTTCTTGAAATGGCCTAATTCCACAAGGAGCATAAAAGATAAAATGGACTAAATTGAGTCACAAATAGCTCAGACCTCTAGTGCTTATGATCTAGCTAATGATGTTGATGGTGCAACAAGGGAAACAATTGACAACTTGCATGAGTATTTCTTCCTATTGCAAGAACAAAAAGAGAATGTTGTACAACCAGCTTAAAGACTTGGTGAGTGCAAGGTTTACATCCTTGACTAGAGTGCTTGCTAGTGAAAATAAGGTGGTGTAGAAGAATTTGATGCCTAGTTCTTCAGATGAAGGAGAAGATATCCTTATTTAGTTTGAGAATCAGTAAAGTATACTTTCCTTCTCTAAGAAGGATTGGGAGATACATAAGAAGGATTGGGAGGCACACCTTGCTAAACTGAAGGTGTCTAACAAGGGTGTTTTACCCTCTGACAGTTGAAGGTGTACATTTTTATTTTGTTTATACAATTTTTTGATTTCAATGTACATATGTGGAAGTAGTGGATAATGTTGCAGTACATTTTTGTCATTTTTGATGGATAACATTGTTAGGGGGATCCACTTGATATTTCCTAAGGAAAAAATTGTTGATGTGTGATGTATAGGAGTGATGTAGTAAGGGGGAGTTACTCTTATGCATATACATATCAATTAGAGGGAGTATGTGTGTATGTTAAGTGATCCCTTTTCTGTTGATGTCAAAGGGGGAGAGTAGTAAAGGTGGAGAGTAGTTGGAGTAGTTTGAGCAGTTTTGGAGAGTGAGAGTGTGTTTCCATCCATGAAAAAGGGGGGTATTGTTGGAAACATGAGCATGAGCATGATGATGTATGAATGGAGATTGATGAGCATAAAATTTTATGGTGTTGTCATTGATGGAAAACCACGGTAGAAATGAAAAAGTATTGGTTTGGTGAAGACCAAGTTCTTATAATCTATACATCAAGGAGGGGTAAATTTTTTATTAAAACAAGAAAAAGTTACAAAGCAAGGGCATTAAATAGCCCTGTCAAGCTCCACCAAGTGATCCAATTGTTGAGACAAATCCAGGGGTAGTTGACCCTGACCCACCAAATTCCAATCATGAATATGATCAGAATCCCATTTAGCCAAACAATCAGCAACACCATTCTATTCTCTAGGAATATGAGTGAACGTAATATACTCTAGAGAAGTAGAAAGAGTGAGAATTTTTTCAACAATCAAAACCAACTACGAACTCACATCATCTAAATGCCACCTATTCAACAAGTTCACCACAACCTAGGAGTTAGACTCACATATGATCCTTCGCCATCCCAATTGACTGCCCCGCTCCACAGCTAATAAAATGACCTGATCCTCCATTAAATTATTAGTATGAAGACCCTTATAAACAAATAAGATAAACTGAACATCTCCAGAGCTATCCCAACCAACACCACCAATTCTAGCATGACTCAAATTTCCATGAGAATATCCATCCGAGTTGATTTTTAGGACTCCTTGAGGAGGAGGGGACCATCTTCCTTCCCTATTCACCTTCGAGGTAGGATGTTTACATTTTTTGCAAATGAGCTACCTTTGCAGGGGAGGAAGATGAAGATGATTACAAAAACCAACATCACGAGGGTCTATTGGCATAGTCAGATCACACTTAGCTATAATAGTTTCCCCCATAGAATGCAAAATTTTCCACCATAGGTGAGGGGCCATCAACAATGCATCCTGAAAAAATCTGCCTATTCCTCTCCAACCAGAGGTTCCAGATAATAAAGAATGGGCCAAGATCCCAAGAAGCTTGAAGAAAGGAGGTAGAAACATGGGCCCTGCCCCACCATTCCACAAACTCTGCCAACAAGGAAAAATCCCAGCAAGTTGTATTCCACACCCTCCACCAGAAATGCTAAATCTCCCTAGCATAGGAACATTGGAAGAAGATATGGGAGACACTCTCTTCACAACCACGACATATAACACACATAAAAGGGCCTTGGAAACCATGCTCACATAAATTATCCCAAGTAAGACACCGATTTTGAGCCACTAGGCACATGAAGAAATTGCACTTGGGCCAAGACAACTTGTGCCAAAATTGCTTCCACCAAGGGACCTTAATATCGCCCAACAACTTCCTACCCAACTACTTATAACCAACAGACATAGAGTACTTTCGGGACAAATCCGAACGATCTCAAGCTAAGACATCAAGTCCCCTCAAAGAATTACAAGCACGGGAAGCCAAAAGTTGGGAAATCTCATGCCTATCCCCCTCAAACCCTCCAGGGGGCCACTCAGAAGGATGCTCCCAATGAAAACTCACAATCAATCCATAATGGTGCACAACCTTATAATGCTCCATGGTATCCAAACCAACCATAAAAAAAACATCACAAAGGGACTAGAGGTGAGGAAAAGAAGATAAAATAGGAGGGTGATCATCCCAAGAATTTGACCAAAACAGAGCGTGAGACCCCGAATGAGAAATCCAAAAAAGCGCATGCTTAATCAAATGCATCCCCACTTTCAAAGTATGCCAAATCATTTAACCACTCCCTTCCAGAGGATAGTGAGGAACCTCAAAAGAAGCCACACCCTGAAGATATTTATGGTTGAGAATACAAGCCCATAACTGGTGCTGATTGGTACACCATCACCAGTAAAGCTTGGCATCAAGAGCTTTCCTGTTCAAAATAGAAGAGCGTAAACCAAGACCACCCTCCTGCTTTGGTCTACACACAGATTCCCACTTAACAAGGCTCCACTTTGAAGAAAGAAAATTACCACTCCAAAGAAATTGATGTGAGAGATCATCAAATTCCTTAAGTACATTGGTGCCGCTTGAACAAAGCACCTATAGATGGGAAGGGCCTGGATAA
Organism: Sequoiadendron giganteum; assembly: GCA_007115665.2. NCBI lineage: Eukaryota > Viridiplantae > Streptophyta > Pinopsida > Cupressales > Cupressaceae > Sequoiadendron > Sequoiadendron giganteum. The sequence continues at coordinate 52,775,591 of CM021105.1, read as the reverse complement.
CAGAATTGAGAAGAGTCACTCTAGCAGTTGTAGATAGCCATTGATGAGTCCAATGAGTAACCTTTCGCCTCAACTTATCAAGCAAAATTTTCCATGAGGACCTAGGCTGATGACCAATAGAAAGAGGAATACTTAAATAGACAAAGGGAAAAGACCCTATTTGAAACCGCAAAATAGCTGCAATCCACCACTGGATAGCCTGAGGAGTATTAAATAAGAAGATAGAAGACTTCTGCTCATTGAATTTTTGGCTCGAAGCTGCAAGGTAGATATCCAAAGCACGCCTAAAGGATTCAACCTCGTGAATATGAGCCAAACCCATAAGAGAGGTGTCATCCACAAACTGAAGATGAGAAAGCGTTGGCAAGCCCAACCCCCACTACCAACCTTGAATCAAGCTTTGTGAAACTTGAGATTTAAGAAACCGACCCAACCCTTCTGCCATTATAATAAAAAAATAAGGAGAGATTGGATCCCCCCTGATGAAGAGCCCTAGTAGCTCCAAAAAGCTCTGAAGTTTCACCATTCATAATAATTGAAAAAGAGGAAGAAGTCACACAACTCAAAATCCATCTCATCCAATCAGAAGAGAAACCAAAGGCCAACAAAATCTTCTAAAGAAAACTCCATTTAACTCTGTCATAAGCTTTGGCCACATCTAGCTTGATAAACATAGAACTATCCTTAGAGGTTGCCATGGAATGAATGACCTCAGATGCAATCACCACCCCATCCAAAATTTGACAACCTGCGATAAAGCCGCCTTGCTCCTCATAAATGACAACATGAAAACAAGATTTAAGCCTCTCAATAATCAATTTCATAATAATCTTATACACCACATTACAAAGTGCAATAGGTCTAAATAATTCGAGCCTATCAACACCTTCCTTCTTAGGAATGAGAACTAGAAAATCAAAATTTAGGGCATGAAGCATCTGCTTGCTATGAAGGGACTCCCAAACCACCTCCAACAAATCTATCTTCACAATATCCCAAAACCCCTAGAAAAATTCTACTGGGAACCCATCAGGGCTAGGAGCTTTCCCCTTATTCATCCCAAAAACAACCTCCTCCACTTCCGACAAAGTAATCGGGTGAATAAGAGAAGCATTCAAATCATTAGAGATCAAAGAAGGAATGCAAGCAAGGACCATATTATTCTCAGCCTCTGTAGGAAGTGAATCCTTAGTAAATAGATTAGAGTAGAACTGACGAGCCTCTCTAGATAGAACCTATTGCAAAGAGATCAAAAGACCCTTAGAATTAACAAGAGAAGAAATAAAACACTTATTTCGACGAGCTTGCACTGAATGATGGAAGAAAGTAGTATTCCTATCACCCTCTTGAAGCCAATAAATCCTAGCCTTTTGTTTCCAAAAAATCTCCTCACAAAGCTCCCACTCCTCCACCAATTTCAAAGCTTGGGCCTCAACATGCCCAAGAGCCTCTGAGAAACCCAAATCCCGAATCTAGCAAGTAATAACAACAAGGCGATCCTACGCATCTCTCTTCTTAGCCCAAAAATTACCAAAACTCGACCTATTCCATCACTTAAGATGATACTTGACATATTGCAGCTTCTTAACTAGAGAATACATAGTTGTGCCATATGCAGGGGCTCCATCCCACCACCACTGAGCAACAAGATCACCCAAAGAAGAACCATAGAGTTGTGTAAGCTGAAATTTGAAAGGTGGATTCTTTGAACTAGGAAAAGAAGAAGTAGAAAAATTAATTGGACAATGATCAAAGCCACACCAGTCAAGAATCTCGGAGCAAGTGACCAAGCTACTGCCCACCCAAAAACTAGAGACAAGGAATCTATCTAGACGCTTAGAAATTGCTTCAGGTCCACTTCATCTATTATTCCAAGTGAAGATTTTGTTAAAGGGTTTAACATCAACCAGAGAAAGAGAATCCACATTAGTTTGAAATAGATTAGAAGTAGGACCAAGCCTAGGCATCCCTTCTCTTTTCTCCTCCAAACTCAACAAAGAATTGAAATCACTTGCTAAGATCCAAGGCAAAAGAGGTGCACAAGACCTAACATACTTGATTTGAGCCCAAAGTTGGATTTTACCACGGATGTCAATCAGAGTATAAACATTACTAACCAAAATAGTCTCACCAAATTCCAAGACCGAAGCCACCACAAAAATAGTAGACTGGCTAGAAATCTGCCAACAAGGAACAACCTTACGTGGATCCCAAAAAAGAGCCAAACCTCTAGAGTTTCCCCTAGAACCAATACACTAAGACTAGCCGAAAAACAAAATACGAGGAGCATGTTGAAGCGTGAGGGCCACCCTAAGATTAGTCCCTGAATGCAAAAGATATCTAGAGAATGAACCACAACCAAATCCTGAATAACCTTTTGATGGGAGGTGTTATTCAACCCCCTTACATTCCATGAAATAATAATCATGAGGAAGGTTGAGAGAAGTGGGCCTCAATGGTCTTAACAGACCCAGATTCCACCAAATAATCCCCAGTAGATTTAATCTTGTCCACATCCTTCTTACAACCAACTTTAGATGAATTTTCAAAATGCCCCTTCTTGAGAGGGCGTTGCAGCACCCCCAAAGAAGGAGACGATCCCTGACCTTTACCTAAAGAGAACAATTCCTTAAATAAATCTGTCAATATGATATCATCCTACACATTTGTAGAGGCACTAGGAGGCTCAGAAATCCCCTGCTCCAAAGCTGGAGACTTATGTTGAACAATAATTTCCTGCTCTAGCCTTGTATCTAGCCCAATATCCATACCAGTGGTCCCAAAATAAATCTTAATAGGAATTCCTTCCTCTAAAGCCTGATTATCCAGGACCTCAAAATGATTGAAACCCTGATCACTCTATCTATCCTTATAGGCCCACTTCTGACCTCTCCCTTTAGCCCTTGGCTTAACATGAATAAATCCATCCTTATCAGGTCCACCCTCCACCACAGGCACCTTGCCTTTATCCCCCTTCTCCACCGAAGGCCCAAAAGAAGGAGAAGAATAAACCCTCACCACTTTGGGTGCCCAAGGAAATTGGCGCTGAAGGTGTCCATACTCGTGACAAAAGCGACAACGAAAAGGAAGGGATTCATAATCTAATTATTGAATCCACAAGGCAAAGCCAATACAAATTTCCAAAGAATCTGGTAAAGGGTTATTTAAATCAATTTCAACACAAATGCGAGCTTAAGATAATACCTTTTTATCCAAAGTATTTTGAGCAATGGCAACTAACTTCCTCAACAAAGCAACAATCCGGTGCAAAATATCCTCCCTCCAAAATTTCAATTGTAGCCATGGTAGATGGACCCAAATAGGGACCCGTGTAGGCAAATCCTCCGCCGCATTAAAACCCCATGCCAGGGCTTAATGAGCAAGCCAACATGATTGTAAAAATATGGCCCTCCCTCAAAAACATGATTACGATCTGAGATGCAAGAAAAATCAATCATGAAATAGCCATTCACAACCACCAAAATTTTAAAATCACCTTCAACCTACTAGGACTAATGAATCCAAGACTCCAATGTCGAGAGAAACACGAATACCTATAAACTTACAAATCAAAACACGTTGGCTCCAATAAGAAATGTCCTCTTGCACTGAGTCAAGAGAAATAACCAGAATAGGATGATCATGAGTCTGCGACACACATCCATTTACTTTATTAAGCTTAGAGCTCTCACCCACAAAAGAGGAATTCATCCCTCGTGCATGCATGTCCATAGGATATGGCTTTGCACCAGCAAGAACCAAACTTTGGGAAACCCCAACCATTTCTCCACACCCAACACCAACAGCCAAGAAAATGAGCAACACTCCACACCCAACCTCAAGCACAATGAACTCTAGCCAAAAAAACCCAACATCCGACTCCAAATAGCAATGAACGAGCAAAAAAGAAAATGAAGTCCCCCCGGAACAACCCAAACACCCCCACCGATTCACACAGCCGAAACCAAACGAAAGAAAACAACAAGCCATGCATGGAAATGCATGCAAATGCATGCACATGACCTAGAGGTCATGCACAACATCACCTATCTAGGAAAACACCTCCATTGTCCTTTGAAGACCAAGTTCTTAAGACCAAGTATTTTGGATATTTTCTTAAGTCCTGGTGTACAATTCAATGTTATATAGTGAACTAGTTTTGTGGTCCGCCTTGCTCCGCTATGCAAAATATTGTCAAGTGGTTTTGAGGTAATATTGGTGCATGTTGGAGGTGTCTAAATCCAAAGATTCAAGGATGTATGTCTACTATGATTGAAGATAATGTTGATAGAGTATTAGTTGTATAATGGTTGTGTTACTGGTACAAAGTGTATGTTGGAATTCTCTGCATTCCACCATGGATGAATATTTTTCTATGAAATTTTGAGGAAGTGTTTACAGGTGTTAGAAGTATGTGTACTCCGAGTGGCAAGTGTTTTGGTAGTCTGCATGTCGAGTTGTGAATGAATAGTTGGTTCATTCAGTTATGGATTCACCAATTTGTTATATGGTGTTGACCTAAAGGTTTTGGGGTTGTGTGGAGTTGAAGTATGTAAGGATTGGATTTATGGGAGTGATTATGGGTCATGCCAACCTATTTTGATAACATATCTCTATGATAGTAGAATTTATTTACAAACACAACCTATAGATAACATATACTTGAATAAATTAAACACAAGTATAGGTTGAGTGTAATCCAAACAAAAATTCCTTAACCTAATCTAGTGATAACATACAAAAATATAGGAAAAAAATCTAGATAAAATTGGATGTGTATCCTTGAGAGGAAAATTCCTACACTCAATGAAGTACTACACAATTCAAACAAAAAATTGAAGATGAAAAAATTCATAAAAATAAAAGTTTTGAAGTTTTGATAAGGAATGAGGATCTATCAAAGTAAATTAAATTGGTAGATAGGAAACAAAAAATCCATAAATAGATAGTTAAATAAGGAAGCACCTATCTAGTGACTATTAACTTAATATAGTGTTGGTTAACTCAATGTTATGGTATGATGTGCACCATCTATGATGACACATCATGAATGCTACATAGACGGTGCCCACATCTTGCCACTTCAATTAGGATATAAGTTAGCATAACATTATAGCATTTTAAATTGTCAACCTTGACAATTTCACACTATTTTTAGCTCCCCTATGTGTGCTTGGATCTAATTATGCTAATAATTTTCCCATTTTATTATCATTTTCAAAAAATCTGGATATGATTGAGAATTAATATTAATTATTTATTAATTAATATTAGTATTAATTAGTATATGGTACCACTTCCCTTAACTAGCCTATTCTGGCCCAATTTTTAATATGTTATTGTTGGCATTTTTATGTTTGCAAATACAAATTCATTTGTTAGGTTTTCACAATTAATTTTGTGAGAAAATAAAGAAATTCATATAAATATAAGTATTTTTCAACATTTGAACATCTAATATTGTTTTTGGAGTAAAAAAGAATCCTAAAAATCAATCAAGAGTGGAATAAGCAACATTATTACAACACTTTTTCATCAGCCAAGATTCATGTTAGCAATGTATCAAGTTCATAAGTAAGATTTTCATTTTTTGTATTATTTTATTTTGTGAGTGCTAACACTTGCAAGATTTCTTATCAACAAGCAATTATTCCTTGCATGAGATGTGTCTAATGAATTCAATCCATCAAGGAGATCAGATCTGAGTGGTAATTTGAAGCAGTTGTCATTTGTCACTTTTTAAAATCTATTTGCCTTTGTTTTATTGAGGGTAAGCACTCTTTACATCATCATAGCCATTGTGGATGTGGAAACACCAAAATGGGGGTTGAATTTTGCAAGCCCCTATATTGTACAACCCTTTCTCCATTATCTTTTTTATGGTTGGAAGATCTAAAGTGGATTTGGGAGAGGATTGTAGAATTAATAGAAATATCAAACATTCAAATCTCCTATTTTAAAAAAGTAGGGCAAGAAGGATTATTCATTAATAGATAGAGTTTAAAAGATAAGTTTGAGAGGAAAGAGGCTATAGATTGTGACCTACCTATACTTCTTCATAGATTCCAAAAATTTGCATCTTCCAATATAGGGAGCCACCACCCCCAACTAGGAAATTTCAGCCCTAATTTGCCTGCTAGGATCCTTTGTCTATGCATTCTACTATTCTATTACCAATTTATGTATTTCAACCTTGTATTTTTTTTTATTCATAATTATCCTAATTCACTTTTACATCACACACACCACACCCAATATCAAATAAATCAACCCCCAAAAGAATAGGGACCAAAACCCTGATCAACCATTCTAGCTCTTCCATGGAGGATAGTAGATAAGTGGTCTTATGTGATCAATTTTGTTTCCTCTCTAATGTAATATCAGGAAAGGTGTGATTTAGACCCTAGATCCCTTTTCCCACATCACATTTTGATGAACCTAATACTTTTTACATTTGCAAAAACTTCTAAAATCATAAATCTTTCATTTTTGAAATTTGAGTATAATCTTAGGTTGTTTACATTTGTCAAAGCGCATCCATAACTTAGTGAAAAAAATTGAAAAGGTATATATTACATATTATTTTTCATTTCAAAAGCTCAAAAAGTGCTATCTTTTAGCATTTTCAAGATAAATTCAATTATGCAAAAATATTTTAAATTCTAATAATTGTCATTTGAACATATTTCATTGCTTTAAAAACATAAAATGTTATGCATATATGTGCTTCACATAGAAAAATTAGGTTTTTATGCATTTCCAAAAATCTATTTTCTTTCAGACTTGAACTTGTGCAACCTCAAATCTTGAGGCACTATAGTTAATTTCCAAAATTTTGAATTGTTAAAATATTACACCTCTGGTAGAGGGAACTACCACCCTTATATGACTTATTTCAATCCAAATTTCAATCATAGTTTTATCTTTGTGACCCCTATGTAGACATGTTTTCTATTTCTGAAATTTGTTTTAGTTTTTGCCATTTCCATTTGTTTTTCTCTTCATTACATGAGCACTCAAGCTTCCTAAAAATTCTAATAAAATTATGAGCTTCATGACTTAGTATCTCATATCAATTACCCCTACAAGACATAGTTATAGACATATGGATCTTGTGTTGCAATCACATTTGGTGTTGAGAATGATTCTTATAACTCTTTCACTCAAGGAGTTACATCTATCCAATCTATCTTTGATTATTTTCCTACTCCTACATTGCCTATGTATTCTTTGTCATCTAACATTCATGTACACTTGGAGGTTGTTGTTTTCCATGTCCTTGAGGATAAATTTAAACAATTATACAAATACTTGGAGAGCCTTCAACAATACTTAAGCATTGATTCTTTGGCTAGAGAAACAATTCCATTAATGAATAACCTTAAAAAGTTAATCAATGATTCACAATGGATAGAATTATTATGTATCCTAGCTCATATAATAGATGCAAACATTCCTACAGTAGATATTTTCACCCAAGCCCTCGCTAGCCCTCACTAATGCTCAAAACCAAATGGGAAGACAACTTTATTGTCTAATGATCATGCCTTTTATTCCTAATTTCACCCTTCCAGTCATAACATCCATCATACAACATAGTAATGGTATTAAATCTAGCTTAGTTTTTTCTTGTGGAAATACTTATAGCTTTGTCCCTTCATATACCATACCTCCATTTTCTTTGTCGCGTATTAAATTTCAAAAAAATAACCATCCAATTATTAACAATAGTTCTACACATTCCAAACATTCTCAAAACATGTCACCAAATGATCCCATAATAAATCAACATTTGCAAAACATGTCATCGCAAAAATAAATAAATAAAACATGAACCAAATTCAATCCGATGCTCATCCTTAAATTTATCTCACACAAAGTCCATTTTCATTCACTATATTAAAAACACCCATAGCACAAAACATTGAGATACCTCACTTTGAGAAGTATACTGGAAAAGGAGATCTCAACAACCAAGTGCTAGCCTTTAGCGCTGTGTGTAGTGATTTTATTTTTAAAGATGCTCTCCTAGCTAAATTCTTTCCTATATCATTGAAAGACATGGATTCAAAATGGTTTTTTCATTGCCAAATAACTCAATTACTTCTTTTACACAACTTTTTAATGAGTTCCTTCAACATTTTCAAGAAAACACTAGACCTCAAGTACCATTGAATGATTTTGTCCATTGCAAAGAAGGGCCTAAAGAAAAAGTGATTGATTTTAGAGGACAATACCAATCTCTTTATTCATCACTCCTATACTCTCCCATATTTTGACATTCAAAGGATGTTCATTGGAAATATACAACGTAGCATAAGAGATAAAATCTTATTGATGAAACATTCCTCATTCACATATTTATGTACGACTCTTCGTGATTACCAAATATAGGTTACCCAATATGAAGATACACATTCATCAGTTCCTAATGTTCAATTTGAAGCCATGCCTCAAAACAACTACCAATAATTTAAGAAACAAAAAAACCTTTATAAAGATAAACACCCCTCAAGCTTCTAATAACATTTAAAAATTTGTTGTTGCATCTACAACACAATATCAATTTAGGCCAAGAGATAGATAATTTTTTTAGTTGTCTAATTCTCTCCACGCTATTAAGTTGTAATTTCTAAAAAAGAAGATAATTCTACTTCCTCTAATCAGGCCTATTAATACCACTAAACTATTACCTCCAAAATTTAATGCATAGGACTTTTATCAATATCACCATACACTTAGACATGGTATAGAAATATGTATGTCTTAATCACCAAGTGCAAGACCTCATTGATTATAATGTCATCCAATTGGTTGTTGTAAATGATAAAGGGAATAAATCGATATCAACACCTAATCAAAACTTACAAATATTTATGAATCTACCAAGTCATTCAACCAATTTTGTTTAACAAAGTGATAATGAAGAAGATGATAATGATATATCCAATGTGGTAGACATGATTTATGCTCATCCTCATAAAATCCAAACACATATTTTTCTTGATATTACTTCACACATATCAATTGACGCTTCTATTACTATACTTGATGGTCCTCTTTACATAATTGTTAGAATTGATGATAAAACCACAAGGGGAATAATCATTGATCTAGTATGTATGATAAATATGATCACCAAAGAATTTTTTATGTGCATGGGGTAAGTGCACAAAGATCGGGGACCAAAAAATGGTAACTCTACTTTTTGGTCCTGAAATAGAGAAAATGAAAGCACGTTATAAAAAAACGTGCTCACATTATGTGATTCAACAAAATGTGATCACATTATAATGCACTCAAATTTTATCTTGCATTAAAAAAAATCTCTTTCTTTTCTCTCTTTTTTTTCTCTTTCTTCTCCTTCTCTTTCACTGAAACTATATACTTTCTTATACTTTAAGTGAAAGTATAAGTTGACATTTACATATGGAAATTCAGTTTCCTATAATTTAAGTTATATTTCATGTATATAGTTTTAGGATGTTTGAGGGTGGTTTTAGATCTCTAAGAGTTGTAATGCAAATTCTAGTTTTTGGAAGATCTTATAATTTTTTTGACAACCAAACTTTTAGTAATCAACATGTCAAATTGTAGTAATCAAGAGGTCAAATTTTGGTAATCAAGATTTCAATTTTTAGTAATCAGCAAGTTGTATCATATTTCTCTCTCTCTCTCTCCATCTCACTCATTATTTATCCCTTATGCTCTAGACCTCTCTCTATCACTCTCGCCTTCCCTCTCTACTTCTCTCTCTCTCCCTTTCTCTCTCTCTCTCCCTCCCTCCCTCCCTCCCTCCCACCTTCCATCTCCACTTCTCTCTATCTAACCTATCCCTCTCTCTCTTCCTCCCAACCACCTTACTCTCTCTCTCTCTCCCCCTCTCCCTCTCCCTCTCCCTTTTTTCTATCTCTCTCTTCCTTCCATCTCTATCTAACCTATCCCTCTTTGACTCTCTCTCCCTCCTCTCTCTCTCTCTCTCTCTCTCTCTCTCTCTCCTCTCTCTCTCTCTCCCTCTCTCTATATCTACCTCTCCCTCCCTCCTTCCCCCTCTCTCCCTCTCTCTTCCCCTCTCTCTACCTCTCTCAATCTCTCTGCCTCTCTATCTTACCATTCTCTCTCTCTCTTTGTGTATTTCTCCCTCTCTATCTCTTCTTCCATATATACTTCTCTCTATATCTCTATCCATATCTACCTCTCCCCCATCCTTCAATCTCTTTCCCTCTCTCTCAGTATCCCCACCTTCCTCCTCTCTCTCTCCCATCTTTCTCACTCACTCTCATCTTCTCTCTCTACTCTCTATCTCACCCTTCTCTCTCTACTTACATCTATCTCAACTTTTTCTCCCTCACTACTTCTCCCTCCCTCCTCCCCCCTCTCTCCTTCCCTCTCTAATTTTTTCTATCTCACATCTCTCTCCATCCCTCCCCCTCTCTATATCTCTCTTTATCTACTAGAGAGAGAGGTAGGTAGAGGGAGAGGAAAGATAGAGAGAAACAAATAGAGAGATGAAGAGAGTGTGAGGGAGAGGTAGGTAGAGAGAGGGAAAGAGGGAGTGAGGGAGAGGTAGGGTGGAAGAGAGAGATTGGTAGGAGTGATATATGGAGAGGGAGATAGAGATAAGTAGAGAGGGAAGGAGATATAGAGGGAGAGGTATGGAGGGAGGGAGAGAGGTGAGAGATACATAGAGAGAGATAGTGGTAGGGAGTGATGGAGGTAGAGATAGGTAGAGAGAGGGGGGAGGGAGAGAGAGGCGAAAGAGAGGGGGAGAGAGGTGAGAGATACATAGAGAGAGATAGTGGTAGGGAGTGATGGAGGTAGAGATAGGGGGGAGGGAGCGAGAGGCGAAAGAGAGGGGGAGAGAGGGAGGGAGAGGAGAGATATAAAGATGGGAAAGGGAGGGAGAGTTAGAAAGGGAAGGAGGGAGAGAGGGTGAGAGGAATAGAGATATGAATATAGAGAGTGGTGAGATAGAGAGAAGTAGAGGAGGAAGGAGATGATGAGAAAGAGAGAGAGGGAGAAGGGAGAAGGAAGGGAGGGAGTGGTAGAGATGGATAGGTGAGATATAATTAGAGAGAGGGAAGGAAGGAAGGAGGGAGGGCGAGGTAAAGAGGGATAGGTGAGATAAAGAACATAAAGAGAGGGAAGGATGGAGGGTGTCAGAGAGAGTGGAGGGAGGGAGAGGTAAAGAGGGATAGGTGAGATAGAGAGAAGTAGAGAGATAGAAGAGGAAGTGAAAAAGATAGAGGGAGAGAGAATGGTGAGATAGAGATTAGAGAGAGAAGGGAGAGAGAGAGATGGAGGGAGAGGTAGGTAGAGAGAGGTATATGGGAGATAAAGATAAGTAGAGAGAAGAGATACATAGAGAATTAGCGAGGGAGAGAGAGGTGATATATAGAGTGGTAGGGAGTGATGTATGTAGAGGTAGGTAGAGAGAGGGATTGGGGAGATGGAGAGTAGAGAGGGAAGGAGAGAGTGAGGGATAGAGTGGGAGGCAAGAGAGAGTTAAGATAGATAGTAATAGAGAGAGAGTGGTAGGGAGTGATGGAGGGAGAGGTAGGTAGAGAGATAGGAGAGATCGAGAGAAGTAGAGAGGGAAGGAGAGAGGTAGGGAGAGGTAGGAGAGAGAGAGGTGAGATAGAGAAAAACAAAGAATGAGAGTGATGGAGGGAGAGGTAGGTAGACGGAGATGGGGGATAAAGATAAGTAGAGAGGGAAGGAGATGTAGAGAGAGAGAGTAGGGATGAGAGAACTAGAGAGAGAATGAGGGATGGAGGGAGAGGTAGGGGGAGAGAGGTGAGATAGAGAGGTGTAGAGAGAGAGTGTGGTAGGGAGTGATCTATGGAGAGGTAGGTAGAGAGGGATTGAGAGATAGAGAGTATATAGGGAAGGAGAGAGGGAGGGGGAGAGGGAGGTGAGAGAGAGGTGATATAGATAGCAATAGAGAGAGTGGTAGGGAGTGATGGAGGGAGAGGTAGGTAGAGATAAGGAGAGGGGAGATAGAGAGGAGAGAGGGAAGGAGAGAGGGAGGGAGAGGTAGGGAGGGAGAGGTATGGAGAGAGAGGTAGGGAGGTAATGTAGAATTAGAGAGGGAAGGCAAGAGCGAGAAAGATAGAGAGAGGTAGAAGGAGAGGGAGAGAGGTTAATCTTAATCTTAAGGTTTTTATGAGTTTTAGAATAAGATTTTGATATTTTTAATTTTTATTTGTATTATATAATTCATGCTTACAATAGTTAAGGTTATTAAAGGTTGCATTAATTTCTTGAAGAGGAAATCAAATTAACTTTATTAGTATTTTTGATACACTTTCTTTAGAAAAAAAAAAACCTTTTACTATCATGGTCAAAGAAAATATATTTCACAGTACCAAGCATTACCAATTAGTTCCCAAAGATTCAACTTATACCATTCTCTTTACATTCTATTTTTTAGGACTTAATCCTGACATGTCATTTTTTCTTGTGTCCTTACCCTAATTTTTTTATTATCCCTATTAGACCCATTGGTGATAAAATATTTGAGAAAGTATAAATGGGTTTTTCCTTTGTTAATTATTTTATCAAGTCTATTCTATAGTTTCCCCTATGTGTTTGATTTGCTTCAATGCTTATAAAAAGTCCAAAAAATTATAAATGTTGAAATTATAAGGGTTATTTCCTTTAGTTACATGAGTTTTTAAACTTTCAAGTTTTTTATGGTGTCCATGTTATGTCCTTCCTATCAATCTTGAAAATTTTCTCATACCTTTCTGAAAATTGTCTAATTGTTCCTTGACATTAGAAATCAAATTTTCATGATTGAAGGATGTGGTTATCTATGCATACCTTAATTTATTTGGGTGGCTAATATTATGAACCCTAATTTTTGAAGCCATCTCTAGATCATTTCTTTCAAAAACCAAAACTTCCAAATGAAAACAATCAATACTACCACAAATGCTTGTCATTCAAATATCTAAAATATTCAAACAAACAAATTTCATTCTCAACAAAACTACCCATGACAATAAAAAATAATTTAACAACTTTGTACTCAAAGGGAATTCCCAAAACTTATTCAATAGATAAAATGCATGAACAACTAGCTCAAACTCAACCCTCATATTTGTTAATTTTTATTAAAATCAAATAAACCATGAATTATAACTTTAAAAATAAATAATGAGACCACTTTTATGATGGAATAAATGAACAATATATAATCCAATAGGTAATCACCAAGATATGATACCAATTGGTGAGATACAAGGCTTTGACTACTACAAAATAGAAATCTGAAAATTGTATGCAAATTTGAAAATTAAGTTTGCTTAATCTTTGAAATACCATGAAGAGATTCAACTTCTTTATAATGCTAAAATCAGCCACTCTAACATGCTTGATGAAACCACCTTAGATGAACTTATAACAGCAATAACATTGCCAAGATAGAAGCAACAAATAGGCACAAATCAGCAACATAAGAATGCAAGATCTCACAACACAAGGTAGCAATGGAATAGAAGAATAAAGACATAACATAGTGTTTACATGGAGAAACCCTTGCAAGAAAAAACTCCACCAAGAAGAGAGGCTCAAGTTGTATTATCTTCAAAAAAATATTACAATACATCCACTTCCAATCTCCTCTTCATTCTTCAATTCAACAACACCTTTGTACCTGTAAAACATCTCATAGTGTCTCTAACTCAACCCCTCAATATATAGACTCATGGGGGCTCAAAATACCACCATAAAACATTACCATGGGTCAAAACAAGGTTCGAAAAAACCATGGTAAAAATCCATACGACCCCTTACATGAAATTACACCTTACAAGATGCCATAAGAATCCCTATAAATAAGAGATGATCTTACATGCATCATAAACTCTTACACGTGTCATAGATGTCGTCATAGTTGTCATAGAATCTTATGACATGTGTCATAACTATCATATATTCTCTTACAGCATATGACGAGAGTCATAACATGTCATAACCCACTATTCCCAAGATGGACACCAAGATTCTCATGTGAAACCATTTTACTATTACCATTACCACATGCTAGTAAAAGTAACTCAATAACTCCGAGCCAATAAACAGTAATTACCAGGGCCAGTAAATACTTAATTACCACTGATGGTGAAACCTCCAATCCCTTATGGATGAGTTACAAACAATAATAGGAGAATACTAAATACAATATATTTACAAGGTTGATGGCACCTTTATCCCAACATTCTCCCACTTTACATTATGCATTGTAAATCAACCCATAGGAAATCTCAACAAGAGAATAAACATCCCTTAGCCAACCATGTACCATTGATTCTTCAACATGATTTTATGCTCCAAAAAGATACTTGCAAAAGCAACCATGATAACCACCATCTCAAGCAAGAAATCCTCACATCATATTACCCATGATAGGACAAGGAACATTCCATGATGAAACACATCAAGTGTCACCGAAACCTGCACCAATTTATACATGAACACAAGCATCAAATTCAAATGATAAAAAATACTTTGAGTGAATGCCACACTCATACCAAATTTGGAATAGAAACCACAACAAGTTTCTAGCTCATCCAAAACTATCCATACCTCAAACTAGGGTAAAAAAACTATCATAGGTATAACTTCATGCTATCAACATAACAACCCAAATCTGCAAATAAGTCCTTGTATATCCACCATCCTACAAAAGAAGACTCCAAGGTAATAACACACATAGACATACAATAAGAAACCTCTGAAGTAACTCACTACAGTAAAGTCAAACTAGTCCAAGAGAGTTTCCCCTCTCATACAAAACACATATACCTTCTGGAACTCCCACTGCATAGGTAATGTCAAATCTGAAATTAAGATCACAACATTAACAAGTCCTCCTCTAGCACTTCACATAGATGATGTGGCTAACTCCTCTATGATAGTGTCAAAGAAGCATACAATGATATGAAAAATACATCTCTCATTACCAATCTAAATAAATCTCCCATGTACTCCAACCAATGAACAAAGAGATCAAGGAGCTACCAAACTATTGCCAAAAAACAATGAAGTACAAACAAAAACACATGACTCCATTCATGAACCTTAACTAAATAAACATAAGAACCTTCAGGAAGAAGACAATATACCAAGAAAGAGAGAATCTGTAAATCAAACCATGTCCTTATACCACACTAACATGTGCCAAACTATGTAAATTAAGATCTCCTTCAACATTCCCAAAATGAAAGGATATCAACATCTAACCATTCAACTCAAATGAAAACATGATGGTAGAAATAAATGTAAACATCTCATAGAAATTAGATCAAACTAGCCAAACATTCCCACAACATAAGGGAATATACCCAAATCCACTAACCATCTCATGTACCTCTCCTACCAAATCCTCAAAACTAACTCAAGTTCAAGATTGCAAGGATAACGAAAATACATAAAATCATTCATCTAATAATCAGGTGGGCAACACCTCTTAGATCATTTACCTTCCAACTAGACCAAGAGTGGGATACAAGATCGTCTTGTGCATACAACACCAAGAAATATAAGCTTTTAGTAAAGACAAACTTCTCATCATGTCTATGATGGACTCACATCCATTTCTAGGTGTAGGCTCCTCGATCTTTACCATTGAAAAAAAAATTCATAACAAGTAACCATTCCAACATATATCTCTTAAGTAAAAGATATTTCTAGCCTAACCCAAGTCTCTCTAGTATCCATGATCCCCCACTAATCAATCCATGTCAACTTCAAATGCAACCTACAAAATCATGAAGCTCCAACCAAATGATTAATACTCAAAACCAAAGAGAACTACATCCTCTCCAAAGGAAGAACAGTAACACCTTTACCAAAGACTCCAAGGGTCCTCCATGAAACAAGATTTTAAAACCTCTTCAAATAATATGAAGATAACCATATCCTACCAAATCTCCCACTAAACCGTGATACCAAGCTATACATAGAACCAAGATAAACATCAAACCATAACTATCAAAAGCTCCTACTGAAACATGTAACTAAGCTATTGATGGCATCATGATAACCAGCTCCTAAATGAAGATCATTCATGGCCTCAACACAATCAAACAATCCCACTATAACAACAACAACTCCCAAAAGGTCAAGTAAACCATAATCTCCAAACAAAGAAGATAGAACACACTATATAACTACACAAAACTCCCATTGAAAGTGATACTGAGTTGTATACGTGGTATCATGACAAACATCATTACCAAAAATCCATTAAAAGTGAATAGAGCTTTTCATACACCATAAATTACTACTATAGATTCTAATTAATAACTATATCAGGTATTCTAAACCATCCTTTTGTCTCACTACAATAAACATACCAATGTAATCAAGGTGACCAAGAAGAGGCCAACCAAACAAAATCCTCACTAGATAATTTACAAGATCTACACTCATGCAACATCTCAAAGGAGAAAACACATGGTCAGTGCTCCAATCTCAAATAACTAAAAAATAGATTCAAATCCACATTAGTGACAAATATAACCAGGTATAACATGTAGATTTCCAAGATTCAAACACCAAGATAAATGCTAGACCTGATTTTCCAAAAAAAATTGTATAAGAGTATCCATAGATCATAAGAACCCATCAAGCAACCCTGCAAATTTATAATTTTTTCCATCTAGAATACTCTAAGAGTCTAAATACAATCTTTCAACAAATATACAAACCAAAAAATTTTTTAACATGTAAAACCTGCAAAACCATCTCTCTATAAATCTGAAATCAATTAAACATCTAGGCATTCACACCATATATGTGATCTGAAAAAATAAAATATCACAGATCTATGAATCCACAACTTTTTGTAACATGAAAACTGTAAAACCTACATATCCAAAATAACATGAATATGATAAACGAGAAACTAGGTTGTCCAGGAGTTTCCATATCACTAAAATACAAACTCCACAACCCACATGCAACCGGTGGAAAATCATCCAATGATTTCATGTAACCAAGGGCTAAAACCATGAATCCAACATAAGCACTTCATATTGTAGTCTAAAAAATAAATGTTCTTCCATGTGACCGGGGCACCAAAAGCAACCATCCAACATGAACACCCATTCATTTCACATGAACATAAGGTAAAGGAACATAAGCACCATGCAAGAGGATACTCACATATTGCAAAACTAGAGCTCCAAATCACTACCACAAGATCAACTCCATGAAGATCCATAACCCTAAGCCTCAAGAGCCCACTGTAGATCTCATTGACAATATCCATCTAAAAGTTAGATACCATGGCTTCCAATCTCATAGATCTACAAAAAAATTCCAACATATAGAACATCCACTACAGCCCAAGAAAACCTCCAACTCTACAATTCCTTCCACAAATTCACAAGATTTACAAGCTAAAATTTAAAAATGGAGGAATACCCAAAACCAAATTACCATGAATCCATCACATGCAAGAACATGCAAGAACATGCAAGTACATGCAACTCACATGCAAGAACATGCAAGCACATACGAGCACATGCAAGCCATGGAACAACCTTAAGCTCTAATACCAAATGTTGGAATAAACGAACAATCTCTAATCCAATTGTTAATCACCAAATCACCAAGATATGATACCAATTGGTGAGATACAAGGCTTTGACTACTACAAAATATAAATCTGAAAATTGTATGCAAATCTGAAAATTAAGTTTGCTTAATCTTTGAAATACCATGAAGAGATTCAACTTCTTTATAATGCTAAAATAAGCCACTCTAACATGCTTGATAAAACCACCTTAGATGAAATGATAATAGAAATAACATCACCATAAGATAGAAGCAACAAAGAGGCACAAATCAGAAATATAAGAATGCAAGATCTCACAACACAAGGCAGCAATGGAACAAAAGAATGAACACATAACACAGTGTTTATGTGGAGAAACCCTTGCAGGAAAAAACTCCACCAAGAAGAGAGGCTCAAGTTGTATTATCTTCAAAACAAGATTACAATACATCCACTTCCAATCTCCTTTTCACTCTTCAATCCAACACCTCTATACCTGTAAAACATCTCATAGTGTCTCCAACTCAACCCCTCAATATATAAACTCATGGGGGCTCAAAATACCACCATAAAACATTACCATGATTCAAAACAAGGTTCAGAAAAACCATGGTAAAAATCCATACGACCCCTTACATGCTAAACATGGCCTCTTACATGAAATTACACCTTCTTACAAGATGTCATAAGAATCCCTATAAAATAGGAGATGCTCTTACATGCATCATAAGCTCTTACGCGTGTCATAGATGTCATCATAGAATCTTATGGTAGGTGTCATAACTGTCATAGATGCTCTTACAATATATAACGAGAGTCATAACATGACATAACCCATTATTCCTAAGATGGACGCCAAGATTCTCATGTGAAACTATTTTACTATTACTGTTACTACAAGCCAGTAAAAGTAACTCAGTAACTCCTAGCCAGTAAAATAGTAATTACCGGGGCCGGTAAATAATTAATTACCTCTTCCAATGAAATGTCCAATCCCTTATGGATGAATTACAAACAATAATAGGAGAATACTAAATACAAGATATTTACAAGGTTGATGGCACCTTTATCCCAACATTTTATTTTCATCTTTCACAACTTCTAGAAAAATGAAACAAACATAGACCCTATTCACCATAGCAAGTTTTAGGCTCACATAATAAGGTTTAATTTTTTACCACACTATTAATCCCTACAATTTCCTTAAAATTTAATAATATCAAAACAAAAATAACTTTTCAAAATTCACAAGATGAAGTATATAAGATATATATATCTAATGACAATAAATTCAAAATCATCAACTATCTCAAATACTTACCATACAATTATAAAATTAGGCTTAGTAATATGCCCATTAATTTATGTGACATAAAAAATCCAAGACACAAACCATAATATTTTGATAAACCACATAATCATTTTTTAAATTGAAGGCATACTAAAAACCAAAACTACATAATTTTGATTTACCCAAGCTAAATTAAACATGCACACCTCATAAGTGCTAATAAAAATGAAGCAATATATCTCATGCACAAAAATTCATATCAAAATATCCATCCATATAAAGATATATTATCTGAACAAAAGGACAATAATGGAAAATATTCAAATTTTAAAGTTCATACCTCCAAAAAGCATTATTCACATAGATAATTTATTATATCAAAAATAAAATATTATAAACATAAAATTGATCTAAAAGTTAATAATGATACTTTCAAGAAGGGGCATAAAATTTTGCATTAACAATTTCTTCAATGATACATGAGTACCCCTATAGCATATTTATTTATATACTTATAATTTTCTATCTTCAATTTTTCTTTTGCGTATTTTCTTATATTTTGACCTTTTTCACTTATTATTTAATTGTTGTGTTTCTTATATTCTCACTTCACCTTTTTTATTATGATGGTGTTCCTTTTCATATTCTTGTTTTGTCTCTCTTATTGTGATTTATGCTTTGTTTCTTGTAGTTGCAGGCATCCCTTTTCCTTATGTGATTCTCATGTTTTGCATTCATGTTTTATTTTTATATTTATTTTAGTAATATGTCTAACTATCCTTTAGTTATGTATATCTTACTATGATCTAATATTTTCATGATGCATGGTGTCTTCCTATATACAATGATGATTGTGATCTTTCATGTTTATCTATTTCATAACCTTCATTTACTTCTCTTGATTCTTATCATGTTTTTGTACTTATGGCTTCACATTTCCTAATTCAATCTTATGATGTTATGCTTATCTTATTTTGATACTTTATCGTTACACTTTATTATCTTGCCTCTATAATTATCCTATAATGCCCCAAGGAAACTACCTAGAGCATGAGACAAGTGAACCCAAAATAAAATAAGGACTATACCAAAAACTAGTACAAGCAAATGACATGGAACATATCATTCTAACATGGACAACTAGTGTAGTTTGATTCACAATCACACAGAAAATACTTCACCCTTGCCCGAAGAAAGGTGGAACATATTAAAAATATGAAATAGATGAATAAAGAATGATAATAAACTCACTTTATTATCCTAAGAAAGATTAATAAAAGTGTAGGAAAAACCTAGGACTAAGGGAAAATAAAATAACCCACTAGGAAAATAAAAACCTACGCCAACACCCCTAATTAAGCACAACTTAGGAGAATGTAAAAGATGATGGATCTCATAAAGTGAAGCCATGTTAGGTACCCATGTACATATAAAATCCCCCCCAAAAAAGGAAGTATGCCCCACACATAATAGAGAGAGAGAGAGAGAGAGAGAGAGGGGGGGGGAATCACCAAGAAGCCCCCCAAAGAAATCTAATGGTAGATGCTCAAAATTGGATTTAGAATACAGAATACAGTCCACAATCATCGAACAATGTTCCTCCCTTAGCAAGAAAAAAACCAAAGGTGTATGCAAGCTATCTCCACATTCTTGAAATAAATATGCAGGAAGAAATCCCAAGATGTATGAAGTCTTTGAACTCGATCAAGTTTTTTCATGTAAATATTGAAGGCTCTCACAATAAAATTAGGAATTCTAGGCCACACTTATTGTTAGGAATTCTAGGCCACACTACTAAAAATGAAAACTCATAATCTCCTAAAGATTGATGTAGAACACAATCCAAAGACTCAAGTATCTTCTTTGAAAATGCCTCCTCAAAATTTTGATCCAAAGTATCCACAATCATGGAAAATTGTGATGAACGATCATGTAGAGAATGAATAGGAGGTTTAGAGTGTTCCCTCATAAAAGAATGAGGAATAATCAACTCCATCAAATAGAAGATGAATACAATCAACAGTGTCTCCCAAATCTACAATATACATCTCCATAAACAAGTCTAAAATACATGTCAAGATATCATCCCATAAATTCAAAAATATAATGTATCTCCTTCTACAAATAATCACATGAAAGTTTCAAAGAAGAAACACTGGACTCTGAAGTAGCAATAGTCAACCGAATAGATGGAATACAAGGTTTAAGGACTGGATCACTTGTGAGAATACCCAAGTTAAAGTAACCAAAATTATCCTCAAAATCAAAGTCCGCATTAGAAGTGTGATCACCATCCAAAGGATCAAATCCATAATCAAGAAAAAAATCTAAAAAGGTGTACAATTGAGATGCATAATCAACCACTCCAGTAGTGATAATCTCTCTGTTCTCCAAATCTCTAATAATAGCTAAATCAAGAGTAAATTCCATAGTCTTCCTTGCTCCACAATGAGTAATTTTATAGATAGAAATAATATTATTAGACAAATGATGTATGCACAATATCACTAAAAGTGTCATCCCCGATATCAACAAATCCTTTCCCAATTTCATTCATATATGCAATGTTACCCATCAAAATAGGTGGCATAATAAAAGGCTCAAAATAAGAGAACATGGACTATGAATAAGCCATATGATGGGAAGCTAGAGAATCTAGTTCATTCATCTCCCTGATCCAAGTCTTGTATAAGAACAAAGATATTTTCCTTTATGTTTGTTTACATATCCTTTTTCATTTTTCTTAGTAGATTCTTGATTTGATAAAGATGGGGATTTAGTGACCCCTATATTTCTCTTCTCAAGAATATGTGTGAGGTGGTCAATCTATTTATTCATACATTTATGGTCATCATGGACAATTTTCTTAAAATAAGCACATTTAACCTTATCCTTATATTTTTCTTGATTTGAAATTTTTTCAGTGTTTGCATTAAAAGTAGACAAACAAACATTTGAAGCATTCCCTCAGTTCTTTTGTTTCTTATTTTGTTTTCCATTATCTTTCATATATTTAGTACCCTAAGTTTCAATTAATGCATGAGACTTAGAATATTTGATAGTTCCCATTTGAACCAACTTATCCCATTCATTCATGAGTTCATTACCAAACACATCAAGAGAAGAAATTATGTAGGAAGATCCTAAGGAACTTTAAGTGGCATAAAATGTAGAAACGAAGACTGAATAGTCTTGACCAAGTTTAGAGAGAATACTTAAGATCAAATGTTTATCATCTTTCTCAATTCTAAACTGTTTCAATTACAATTTTGTGGCGTTTAGATTGGTGAAGAAGTCTTGTATTGTATCAAAACTTGAATGACTTAACTTTAGTATTAGCTCATTCTCCAATTGATGAACTCATAATTCATCTTGTGTACTAAATATTTTTCCAATGTTGTCCAATATTCATTTGGTGAAGACAAAGATTCAATGTGAAAGGAAAATATAGAGACATAGACATACAAAATTTCCAAATGCTTCATCACACTTATTAAACTATTTTGGTTTTTTTGTATTAATATTTTGTTCCATTTCTAGTCCCATTGTTACCCTATACAATTCACTTTTTCAATTAGAATGTCATTTTAGTTTTTCAATCAAAATAATTGTAGGGTGTTAACACAACAATTGTTACTTGATCCATTTTGAGAAAAAAAATTGTTTGTGAGTGCATGAAAAGAGAATGTAAAGTGAAAAAGAGACACCCCCATTTCTACTAGTCTCATAAATCACCCCCCAAGATATTACAATGATGGCACTTTATGATTAGTGCTATTACAAGGCTTTAACAAGATTACAATGCTTATTAGGTCCATAATGGCCAAAAATGAAAATTTGATAGATAATGGGCCTAATACAAAATATGGAATAATTATCCTTGTAGATATGTAGTTCTCTTCAATACCTTTCCAACACCTACTCATTTCCAAAAAATGGAGCTCCAAGGTGAAAGTTATGGCCCATTGAAGAAAAACCAACAATAGTTTCAACCTGCAATATCTTGGAAAAAATAAAAATAATAATTTCAATACCTTCATGTATGGAAATTTTTTATGTCTTCCTTTCTGACAATATCTCTTTTTCCAAAAATGGACACTATGGCAAAAATTTATGATTTTTTAAAAAATGGTTGAATTTAGCTTGTAGTTACGATCCTCCTAGCAAAATAATAATATTCCAAAAATCAAATTTGTTTGAAATAGACATATTTTATATGAAAATAAGGGGATTTTGGGTCATCTGAGTGCAACAAAAAGGTCTTTCTCAACCAACAATGTTCTAGCAAAAGGTTGTTTTCTAGATCTAAGATTCAATCCTTATTTTCTATTGTCTCATATGGTGGCCAAATTGAGTGAAACAAAAGACAAATATGACTTTCTTGAGCCTCCCAGATGCAATGGGATAGTAAAAAATGCTACCACTATACCAAGTATAGCTACAATCACCAGATTTTGTCAAAAAACACACGTAAATATAAGATTAATAGAACTTCATTATTCCTTTTTGATTCTCCAGATGGTATTGAAATGCAAGAGAAGAGCATACGAGAATTTACAAGATCATACAAAGAAATCCTATCTCTTAATTAGAAATCCAAGCACTCAAAACTCTCAAAATATAAATGTTGGTATCGTGTGAGAAATTTGAAATAAATGAATAACCAAGATCTTTCTATAAGAGAGATTAGCTATAAAACTATAAATAATATAACACAATTATAGACCCAAAATTCCAAGAGATGTGCAAATGTCAAGATGACAAGATTATATTAGGAGCTCAAAGAAAAACTAGATGTACATGTATGCCAAAGTATGCAACAATGAATATGCAAGAGTATGCAAATTCAAGCTAGGTAGTGAGTTTATATAGAACTAAGGAGAGTATGGAGGTAGAAAATCCAACCAATAGTAATTGACCACCAATAACCACCAATATTAAATAAAGTGATGAAAAAGGTAAATTCTCTGCCCTTTAAGAGTGGAGACACCTCACCACCTTATCTCCTAGTTATTAAATGATAAACACGCTTTATTATCCTAAGCAAGCTTAATAAAAGTGTAGAAAAACTTACCCACTAGGAAAAAAAAGCCTACACCAACAACACAAACAAAATATTTAACTCTACCTTGAGGCAATACATCAAGAGTAGCACAAAAAATAAGGCATAAAAGAGAGACATGATTTATAAAACCACTAGAACATCCTTCTAACATCTCTGCTAAACCATCCTCTAACGCCCACTAGGTTAGAAAAAAGACAAGCCAAGATGAGAAAATGGTTTTCTCTCTCAAAGTTCGTCATTTTTCTTAAACCCTAAATAAATAAGATTATTAGAGAATCATGGCAAGCACACCTACACCTTACGTATGCAATATTAAGTATATTCACTTGTGGGGATATTATAATTTTGTTATCTTAAATTCCATATGAAAGGATGCAGTTATCAACTTAATAAGAGGTTTTTTTGGTAGCTAATTAGCGTTTGAACTTGTGAAAAATCTTGGAGCCAATCATATATTAGGTATAAATACTACTAGTTTAGTCATGTACAATATTATTTTTCACATTTTTGTTCATAGATTTATTTGACAGAAAATATTAGGGAATGAAGACATTGGTTCAATCTAAAATCATGTCACATGATAAGTATTCCTTGTGGTGGCCTTGCAAGAAACTAACATAGGCATCCACTTTCTTAGTTAGGTAACTTTATTTTTAATGTAAATGAATTTTGTATAGTAGTATACAATTTGTTAGAAAAAAACATATGAAAATAAGGTTACTTTAAAAATATTATTTTAATCAAAATATAAAATTTGGTATCATGTTAGAAATTTGAATAAAATCAATAACCATGATATTTCTATGAGAGAGATAATCTATAAAACTATAAATAAAATAAAAAAATTATAGACCTGAAATTCCAAGAGATGTGCAAATGTCAAGATGACAAGATTGCATTAGGGGCTCAAAGAAAAACTGCAGAATAATGACTACATGCATCAATGTACATGTATGTCAAAGTATGCAACAATGAATATGCAAGAGTATGCAAATTCAAGCTAGGTAATGAGTTTATATAGAAATAAGGAGAGAATGGAGGTGGAAAATCCAACCAATAGTAATTGACCACCGATAACCACCAATATTAAATAAAGTGATGAAAAAGGTAAATGATATACCCTTTAAGAGTGGACACACCTCATCACCTTATCTCCTAGTTATTAAATGATAAAATCACTTTATTATCCTAAAAAATCTTAATAAAAGTGTAAGAAAAATTTACCCACTGGGAAATAAAAACCTACACCAACAACACAAGCAAAATATTTAACTCTATCTCGAGGCAAGACATAAAGAATAGCACAAAAAATAAGGCATAGACGAGGGACATGATTTCTAAAACAAATAGAACATCCTTTTAACATCTCCACTAAACCATCCTCTAACACCCACTATGTTACAAAAAAGGCAAGACAAGATGAGAAAATGGTTTCTCTCTCAAAGGTCATTTTTCTTAAACCCTTAACAACTAAGATTATTAGAGAACCATGTCATGTATACCTACACCTTGTGTATGAAATATTAAGTAGATTCACTTGTGGGGATACTATTGTTGAACACCTAGAATACTAAGAGGGGGGTGGTTAGTATTCACTAAAACTCATTAACTATGTCAATTCAAACATCCATTCAAAGCACCATATTTAACTTGCAGTAAATGAAAGGAACATATAAAGCATGCATCACATCAAAAAACAAAAGAAGACCAAATTTACATGGAAAACCCTTGAAAGGGAAAATCCATAGTGAGGATTATCTCACAATATATTATAACTGGTTATAATGTTTGATATAGAATGGTGGACTCATTGTCTAAGGACTCGCTGTCTAAAATGAGAATGGCTCACTGTCAGTGGCTCACTACCAAAAAAAAAGAGATAGAAGAAAGGGTGGCTCATTACCAATGATGGACTGCTAACAATGCATTTGACATATGTTGAAGATTCAATTCCACTAAAGCTCAAAAAATTGACTTAACACACTTCAAATTTACCACAACTATAATTCACACTTCTTTCTACACCAGATCTCACACTCACACACTATTTCTCATACCACATTTCCACACAATGAATTAACCTTGTATATATATTGTCACCAACAAAAACATCAATTAGGTTAGCCTAATTAGATGTACCATGCACCACATACCCTATCGAATCCAAACACTAACACACATGCCTTGTGAAACAAACCAAAACATGTACAACATCAAAATAGGTTGGCATGACCCATAATCACTCCCATGATTCTGCTTCATACACAATTTAACTCCCATGACCCCAAAGTCTTTAGGTCGGCACCATATAACAAAATTAGTGAAGTAACAATGAATGAACCAACTATTCACTCACAACTTGACACACAGACCACCACAACACTTGCCACTTGGGACACACACACTACTAAAATCCCAAAACACTTCCTCAAAACTATATAGTAAAATATTCATTTGTGATGGAATGTGGAGCATTCAACATACACTCTATAACTATAATTATGTTGTTTCTAGAGCCGATACTCTGTCAAATTTATCTTTGACTATGAAAGACATACAAGATTGAATCTTTGGATTTAGACACCTTCAAAATTCACCAAAATTACCTCAAAATAATGTGACCAGAATCTTCAAAGTGAAACAATGCGGACCACAAAACTGGTTCACTAAACATTGAAAACTATACATCGGGACTTAGGAAAATCTACAAAATATTTGGTCTTCTTCTGACCAAAACTACTATATCTCTATAATGTGTTGCCATCAATGACAACACCATACAATGGCATGCTCATCAATCTTCAAAAATCTCCCCACACCATACATCAACATCATCTATACATCATCATGCTCAAGTTGCCAACAACCCAAGTCTTTAACAATCTCCACCTTTGTCATTGATGGAAACACACTCTCACTCTTCAAAACTGCTAAAAATTCTCCAAAAATATTCCCCCCTTTGACATCAAGGGAATAGTGCTCACAATATCAAACTTTTCAAACTATTCCCCCTTAATTGATATAAGTATATACACACGAGAGTAACTCCTCTTACATCTTCACTTCTATACTCAACACTTCTGCAAAAATTTACATTAGAGTGGCTTCCCCTAACAATGTTATCCATAAAAAATAACCAAAAAAGTATCACATCACCATCAACTACTTACGCATATTTACATATAAATCAAAAACTACATAAAAAAATTAAAAATGTACACATTCAACTATCAGAGGGTAAAATACCCTTGTTAGACACCTTCAATTTTGCAAGTTGTGCCTCCCAGTCCTTCTTTCCTATCTCCCAATCATTCTTAGTGAAGGAAAGTATAATGCATTGGCTCTCAAACTGAATAAGGAGATATTCTACTTCATCTGGGGTGTTGGGCACTAGATTCATTTGCACCACCTTGTCTACACTAGAAACCACTCCAATCAAAGATGTAAGCTTTGCACTTACCAAATATTTAAGATGACTATATTGCATAATGATCTTTTCTTTTTGTTCTTGCAGTAGGAAGAAGTTTTGTCCATGCAGATTCTATATTTTTTCCCTTGTCATACCATCTACATCATTTGCTAGATTATATACACTGGAGGCTTGAGCAATTTGTGACTCTATGGAGTCCATTTGGTCCTTTATGTTCCCTGTAGAGTTAGGTCATTTTAAGAAAAAATGAAACAAAAAATTTGCTTCATCCAAGCATTTATGAACATCTCTCAAGTTCCCTTGTAGCTTATCATGTGTAACACCACAGTTATTAGATACTTTGTTCAATCTCTTATCATTGACCTTCTTTTCCATTTATTTTTCCAATTTCTCTTACATATTGACAGAATAATATTTGAAAGAATCTAATAACAACTTCAACTTCTATACATCAGGCAAGGAATCATTGATAGTTGCACTAGGAATACCTTCTTCCAATACCTTAACAACTTCTTCAATCATTTATGCACTCTTTTGGTGGGTTTTCAATATTTGCTTCCTTGCAGAGGCATGAAACACATCACCAAGTTGTATCTTGTGTAGGGGAAAAATATTGCTCATACCAACTTGTCCTTGCTGCATGGGTATTTGCAAGAGTTGTCCACACACCACCCGTTCAAATTGTAGTTGCATATCTAACAAATCCTTTAAAGAATCTCCAAATTCTCAAGAGGATTCACCAACATATTTTTCACTTTATTCTTCCTTCTTATCTTTCTCCTTCTCTCCACTATCAGAGCATTATTTTGCATTCTTTTATTCTTCAACAGGCTTCTCATTATCTGGAGGAGGCAAGTTTTCATCCTTTTGTGCCTCAAACTTCTCTAGGACTTCTTGCTTGTCTTCTTCTTTCTGATCATTATCTTTCTTCATATTTGAGGGAGGCAAAATCTAATTATTTTGAGCTTCCTCTTTCTCTAGGGCTTCTTGCATATCATCATTCTTCCCTTCTTCAACAAAATCCTCCACAATTAGAGGGGTATTGCACATTCTCAAGCTCAGGCATATGCTCACGTTGTGCATTTTCAAGCTCATTGATTTATAGAATAGATGTATCATTCTACATTTGCTCTTCACTATCCAAAGGGAAGTTCCCAACCCTTTAGCAAGCTCCTTAACCTTTCACAGAGTCTCACTCTTTAGTCTCTCAATTTCTTCTTTATCTCAGCTCATTAGAGTGGTCTCTAATTTGAATTGCAAGAAGAATGTTGTCCAACCACACAATATTATTCATACTGGGAACTTCTCTAAGAAAGTAAAACAATAAACATACAATTAGGGTACCATACTAGAAGGGGTATCGAGATTCTTTGGTCTTCTAAAGATTCTCCATCAACTGTTATCTCAAAAGTTCACACAAATCAATATCCAAACCTTCTTTCACCATCTGCTGAGCACTGTGAATAGCAGTAGCTAACACCGAGTTCTTTTTTTGTGTAAAATATATTATAGCCAATCATCATTGATGCATATTTTACCATTGGATCATCAATATCCTTCATCATTAGGTCACTTTTCTCAAATTTCACGTCGATGAGCTTCATTACCATTTCATTCTTCATGGCCTTCATTATTGAAATGGGTCCTTTTGAACACAACCCTGTGGCAACCCTAATAGCTTCTTTATTTATCATGTGGAATGTCTAGCCACATGAACTTATCATGAGTTCTAATTGGCACATACTTTACCCATTCATTCTCATAGAAAAAATAGGAAAATTATTCAAGACATCCAATTTCTTCTCCATCAAACTCAAATTTAGGTTTCAATTCAAAATCATCTCCTATCAATTCATTTACCCAATATTTTACAATCTTCATGTGATCACATTCTTCCATTTTTGTGTAAATGTAAATCCGCACATCCTTTGTGTGCATCACATCGTATGGAACCCTTGAAAATGCTCCTTCAAGATCCGTCTCCATTGACTTATAAGGGTTTTTCTTAAACTTAGGTCTTGGTTGCTCCAAGACATCACTTGTGGAGTAAACATCTTAAATCACTTCTAAAACTAGGGTGAAGCAAGAATCGATAAATACCTTTGAATTCTTTGTCTATAGGGTTTCACACAGCACCTCAGAATCACTTCAAATCATCTCTTCTCTATTCTTTTACTTTAATTTCTCAATTAAAAATGACTTAATCATATGCGAAATCATATATAAACACTTTTTCGATGATTTAAAAATGCATTGATTGCAGAACTGATAGAGTTAGGACAAAAAGCTGGAAAACCCTCACTGTGTCATTATAGGCACCTTCAATCACTTCGCAAATCTTTGCAAAAATAAATTTCATACCGGAAATACTATCAACAGATCAACCATGTCAATTTAAACATGTACCAGTGTGTTGAAGGCATCAACACCACATCTTTTGCAGGGACTGAAATATTTTTTGCTAAAACTCCCCTTGAACCAAAGCTCTCTATCTAGTTTCTAGAGGAAACATCTGCACCAAGGGTTGGCACAAATTCATTCTTCATATTGCTCTCTTCTTTATTTTTCTGGATCTTATTCATTTCCTTCTTCATCTCAACTAGATCCACTTTCTTTACCAAATCAACCTTCTTCTTTTGTGAAATAGATGGTTTCACATTCTTACTTCTGCTAAACTTGGCTATGTGTCTTGGTTTGTTGCATTTGTGACATGTGCCACTTTTTTGAACAAGATTACTTACTTTCATTTTAGATCTACATTCAAAGGCCTTAAGCCCAAATCCATTTCATGTATAATAGTAACCATTGAAAGATTGGAACATCATACCACTATTGTAACTACTGATCATTTGAATTCTGTATTCACTAGCTTTATGACCAAATATATTGCATGTATAGCACTGACCAAAAAATGTTGAACTTTATAATTCATTTTGCTTCTATACTCTACAAATCTATGTCTAAATTTATTGCAAGAGTAATAGTAACCATTAAAATATGAATACCTTTGTATAATAGGTTGTTTGATAAGAGGTCTTTTGAATTATTTCTTCTAGTTTTAGATCTATTTGACATTGATCTTCTTATCATTCTTCTTTTCAACATTATTTGATGTCTGATTCTCCTTTGAAATTTCTCCTTTTTCAAACCCTTAACCTTCTTTTTCCGTAGAATCCTTTTGATTTGCAATCATTTTATCAAGAACACTGGAGCTCTTCTTGAATTTATGACATTGAATCTTTTATTTTTCCAGATCTGATCTCAAAGTCATAATCTCTTGTTCAAGCTTTGAACATTCTGTAGACTTATCTTTCAATTTTGCATTTAGGCAGTCTTCAACTCTTTTTCCTTCTTCAACTTGAACTTTTAGATTAGTGATTGTTTCATTTGATTGCTTCAACTTCTCATTTGTTTCCTTGAATCTTTTTGTAGATTTCTTGAGTTTTTCTCTCAACTTCTTGATACACTCATCTACATCCTTAAGATTCTCTTTCAAATCTATGTTCTTAGATTATTTTTTATTTAAATCATCAAGAGATAATTTGATTTCTCCTTCCATGTCAACTTCACAATCTTCTTGAATAAACCCTCAAAGGATATTCTCTTTCAAAGGAATAGGATACTTCCTTGTAGACATGTGTTCAACCTCCAAGATTTACCTTAGTAATGAAGTCAATTGAAGGAACCAAGCTCTGATACCAATTTTTGAACACCCAAAATACTAAGAGGGGGGCGAATCATTATTCACTAAAACTCATTAACTTTGTCAATTCAAACATCCATTCAAAACATCATATTTAACTTGTAGTAAATGAAAGGAACATATAAAGAATGCATCACATCAAAAAACTCAAGAACACCAGATTTATGTGGAAAACTCTTGAAAGGGAAAAACCAGGGTGAGGACAATATATTTTAACCAATTACAATGTTTGATACAAAATGGTGGACTCATTGTCGAAGGATTCACTGTCCAAAAAGAGAATGGATCACTGCCAAAAGGCTCACTTCCTAGAATAGAAAGAGATGGAAGAAAGGTTTCTCACTGCCAATGATGCAATTCTAACAATGCATTTGACATATGTTGAAGATACAGTTCCACTAGAGCTCAAAAAACTGAATTAACACACTTCATACTTCACCACAACTACAATTCACACTTCTTTCTGTATTAGATCTCACACTCACATACTATTGGTCATATCACATTTCCACACAAGGAATTTGTTGAATGAACAAGACAATTGAGAGTGGGGTGTGAATCAGTTGTAGCAAATTAAAACATCAAAACCATCAACAGTCTTCAGATCCACATGCATTCATTAAGCCCTTATTCTTTTAAAGTGATTAATCATGAAATGCAGCTAACAAAAACTAAAATAACAACACCATACACAAGAGAGCACCAGATTTATGTGGAAAACCTAATGAGGGAAAACCATGGTGAGGATTAGCTCACAGTATAAGTGATTGCAAAACTGGTACAAGGGCTCATTGGTAGAATAGGACACACTATCCAAAAAAGGCTCACTACCATAGAAAGAAACACAAGAAGATAGAAGAGAAATGTTACACAAAGAACAAATTCTCAATGCAAAAAGAAATCCACCATAAATTCTCCCACACTTCCGTAGCTTGCATGAAAGATTTCAAACACCTTCAGCTCACTACCTTCAGAAATCCAACACTTTGAATTTTGTACTACTTTGCTCAAGTTCCCATCTATACTTTTGTAATTCACATCACTTTCATCACTCACATCGATCTTGCATCTATCATGTCTCTCTCTTGCAACTTATAACAACATCACTCTTATTTATATCAACCTCAACCTCAAAAACCTTCTCCAAGTTTGGCAATTATCCGTTACATTTACAATTTGAAATTAGGTCAAAACCTAAACATTCTTGAGGTGGATAAGAACAAAGGAGAAACATATAAATCCTTAATTAGGACCCAAATTAATCCTAACACACCTCAACATGCTTTTCATAAACTTTGCATGTAGTGCTAACACAAGGTCAACCAATACTCATGCTAAACACCATAAAACATTAAGTGCACACTTCCTTAAATCAATCTGAAAATTTCAAATAACAAAAATCACTTGAAAACAGTCTATAATAATCCTCAAATCCAACAAATACTTTATCCAACCTCACAACATAGAAATACATCGACCTAGAACATCTGGTAAACCTTATTCACACACTGTCTCTTGAAACACACACTATAATGTACCAAATCAAGTGAAACCTTGAATACTAAAAGATAAAAACATTATAAGAAACTTCCCAAATCCGCATTACCTAAATCCAAACTACGAAGAAACATGGAGAAAATACATTTCTTCTAGGCCACAAAAAACACCATTGAAAAATTGGTTCACACACTAGTGAAAATATCTGACTCTATACAACAATCTAGAAACCCAATTTTTGAATATAGAAACCTCTAACAAACTTGAACAGCATAGTAGATTTACACAGGAATAGCATCAACATAGAAGAAATGAAGAGCACATCCCAGAGCACGTTCTGAACACTTACACAACACTGTTTTCTTTGTTTATCAAATTTTCTCAAAAGAACTTGGAAACCGAGTACCAAAGACATCATCTCAGCTCATTACTTCATTGCAACTCATCTTCAGACACTGCAACATAAAGATAGCTCCATGTACTCAGAACACTTCCTCAATATCTCAACTACACATGCACAACCTTCAACAACTTGTTTTCCTCTTTTTTACAATTTTCTCAATATCACCAACATCTTCATCATACAACAAACTTCCTTAAAGCATAGTTGGAATCAATGGAAACACCAACTTGTAGACATCATATTGACATCAATGACAACACCTTTATACTTGCAACAATCTCCCCCTTTGTCATTGATGACAACACAAGATGTGAAAAACCATCAAAGACAACACAACAACTCTGAACACACTTTCTTATGATTTCCTTTCTTTTCTCCCCCTGACTAGATAAAAAAATTCACATGATACTTTCTCCCCCTTTGACATCAATGGAGAAGGATAAAAGGTTAAATTGCATTGTTCTCCCCCTTTGACACATAACCAAGATACTTGCTCTAAATACTCCCCCTTGTCAGTACACCCAACCAAATCAACAACTCTGCAACAATGACAACATTCCTTACTGCAACAATGACACTAAATGAAACCACCTACTCCCCTTAAGAGGTAGCCACTAACATCTGTCCAAAAAAGAGATGAATCCATAGATCCACTAGACTGATTCATCTCCATATGCATCTAGTTTAAGGAAGGAGGGGCAATAACCCCCAACTTCTCTCGAAGATACTCAAAAGTATCCTTAGGAAGAGCCTTAGTGAATATGTCAACAATCCGATCCTTTATAGGTACATATTCAAGCTTTACCTCATTCTCCATAACCTTCTCTCTCAGAAATTGATACCTAATTGATATATGCTTTGTCCTTGAATGCATCACTAGATTCTTTGAAATGTTAATTTTCACTTGTATTATCATAAAAGATATAAATAGCCTCATCATACACTACTCATATATCCTTCAAAGTCCATCTCATCCATAAAACTTTTGTACAACATGATGCTTCTACAATATACTCATCCTCTATAGTGGATAAAGAAACTAAATCTTGCTTCTTATTTAACCATGAAACCAATCTACATCCAAGAAAGAATGCACCACCACTTGCACTTTTTCTATCATCAACACAACCAACCCAATTTGCATTTGTATAAGCACTTAATGTGAAATCAGTATCCTTAGGATACCATAAGCCATAATCCAGAGTTCCTCTTAAATATATAAATATCCTCTTCACTATTGCAACATGTGTTTCTTTAGGTTCTTCTTGAAATCTAGCCACAAGACAAACTACATGCATGATATCCAATCTAGTAGCAGTTAGATATAGCAGTCCACTAATCATAGATCTATATTTTCTTTGATCAGTCTTAGGTGAATCATCATCATTGCTCAATTTACAACTAGTCACCATAGGAGTGCATACCAATTTGGAGTCTTCCATTCCAAACTTCTTCAACATCTCTTTGGCATACTTTGACTGTGAAATGAAAATGCCTTTATCTATTTGATTGATTTGTAGCCCAAGCAAGAAATTCATCTCCCCAAATATTGACATCTCAAACTCTTTCTACATATCTTCAACAAATTTCTTACACATAGCTTCATTTCCACCAAAGATAATATCATCCACATACACAACCACTATCAAGATTTTGTCTTTCTCAACTTTGAAGTATAGATTACTATCTACGGTGCCTTTGTTGAATCCTTGTTATATCAAATATTTGTCCAATATTGCATACCAAGCTCTAAGAGCTTTCTTCAATCCATATAATTCCCTCTTCAATATGCACACCATATCTAGTTGATTTGACAAATGAAATCCTTTTGATTGTTCCATGTAAACCTCTTCTTCTAATTCACCATTTAGAAAAGTATACTTCACATCCATCTGATAAACCTTAAAGTCCTTGTATGCTGCAAATACCAAAAAAAAATTGATAGCTTCCATCCTAGCAATGGGGGAAAATGTCTCTTCAAATTTTATTCCTTCCACTTGTGAGTAACCCTTACACACGAGTCTTGCCTTATTTCTCACCACTTCTCCATTTTCATTCAACCTGTTTATGAATACCCACTTAGTTCCAATTATGTTCTTGTTTTCCAGTCTAGGAACCAATTACCAAGTTTGATTTTTCTCAGTCTACATAAGTTCTTCTTCCATTTCCTTCATCCAGTATTCATCTTTACATGCCTCACTCACTGTTTTAGTTTCAATTTTAAAAAGCAAACATAGATTTACCTTGACTTCAACATCTCTGCTTCTTGTCAATACTCCTTTCCTCTTGTCTCCAATGATATGATCTTTAGAATGATTCTTTTGCACATACTTAGGGGTCTTAGGGGTTTTCTCTAGAGCTTCTTCCTCTTCATTTTTCATTTCTTTTTCTTCATATTTTTCTTCTTCTTCTCTGCAATTAGGTTTATTTGACACATCCATCTATTACAATTGAATTCTACAAATTTTCATCAACCTTAACATTTTCACTTTCAACAATCTTTCTTAGCCTTTTGTTGTAACATCTGTAAGATTTGATTTTAGTAGAATATCCAAGGAAGATACCTTCATCATACCTTGCATCAAAATTTCCTAAGTTTTCTTCATCTCTCTTGATATAACATTTGCTTCCAAATACTCTTAAGTACTTGATAGTAGGAATCCTTCCATACCATGACTCATAGGGATTCTTTGTGTTGTTAGATTTGGCTTGAAATTTGTTAAGTATGTAAACAACAGTATGAATTTCTTCTCTCCACTAGACCTCTGATAGATTTACTTCTTTCATCATAGTTCTAGATAAAATTTGAGCAGAGAGATTTTTCCTCTCAATCACTCCATTTTGTTGAGAAGTTCTAGGGACAGACACATTCCATGAACTTCAAAAAACATGTTAAACTCATTGGAGGTGAATTCTCCACCTTTTTCATACCTCAAACATTTGATTTTCACATTCATTTCAATCTCAACCATAGCTTTAAATGCTTTGAATCTATCTAGCACATCAAATTTTTCTCCAAGAAAAGTAACACATGTCATTCTAGAATAATCATCAATCAAAAGAATGAAATACCTATCACCTTGAAGACTTCTCACCCTTGTAGGACCACAAATATTTTTATGTATTAATTCCATACAAAACACCACTGAAAAATTGGTTCACACACTAGTAAAAATATCTCTCTGTACAACGATCCAAAAACCCAAATTTTAAATATAGAAACTTCTAAAAACCTTGAACAACATATCATATCCACACATGAATAACAACAACACAAAATAAACATGGAGCATGTTCTGAACACTTGCACAACATTGTTTTCTCTGTTTATCAAATTTTCTCAAAAGAACTTGGAAACCAAGTACCAGAGACATCATCTTAGCTCATTACTTCATTCCAAATCATCTTTAGACAATGAAACACAAAGATATATCCATGTACTCACAACACTTCCTTAATATCTCAACTACACATGCACAACATGCAATAACCTATTTTCCTATTTTTCACAATTTTCTTAATATCCTCAACATCTTCATCATACAACAAACTTCCTTAACACATAGGTGACATAAATGACAACACCATCTTGTAGACATATTATTTATATAAATTACAAAAAATCATACTTGGAATAGAATTAACCTTTTATATACATCACATCCAACAAAAACATCAATTAGGTTAGCTTAATTAGATGTAATGTGCACCACATACCCTGTTGGCTCCAAACACTAACACACATGCCTTGTGAAATAAAACAAAATGTGTATAACATAAAAATAGGTTAGGATGACCCATAATCACTCCCATGATTCCCCTTCATACACAATTTAACTCCACACGACCCCAAAATATTTTGGTTGGCACCATATTACAAAATTGGTGAAGTAACAATGAATGAACCAATTGCTCACTCACAACTTGACACATGGACTATCGCAACTTGCCACTTCGGATACACACACTAATGAAATCCCAAAACACTTCCTCAAAACAACATAGCAAAATATTCATCACGATGGAATGTGGAGAATTCCAGCATACACTCTATGACTATAACTCTACCATTTCCAAAGTCAATACTTTATCAACATTATCTTCAACTACAAAAGACATACAAGATTGAATCTTTGGATTTAGACACCTTCAATATGCACCAACATTACCTCAAAACCATGTGACCATATTCTTCATAGTGGAACAATGCGAACCACAAAATTGGTTCACTAAACACTAAGAATTATACATTGAGACTTAGGCGAATCTGCAAAACATTTGGTCTTCTCTGAACTAACACTAGTGTATCTCTATAATGGGTTTCCATTAATGAAAACACCATATGCTGGCATTCTCATCAATCTTCAACAATCTCCCCACACCATACATCAACATCATCTATACATTATCATGCTCATGTTTCCATCAACCCAAGTCTTCAACAATTATAATTTTATTATCTTAAATTCCATATGAAAGGATGTAGTTATCAACTTAATAAGAGGTTTTATAGGTAGCTAATTAGTGTTTGACCTTGTGGAAAATCTTGGAGCCAATCATATATTAGGTACAAATACTGCTAGTTTAGTCATGTACAATATTATTTTTTATATGTTCTAAAAAGGATGCCTCTAAGAATTCCCCTTCTAGGTTTAGTTGAGCTCAAAGTGAAGGTTATGGTGCTAGTTGAGCCTAAATTCTACATATTATATTTTTCACCTTTTGCTAGTTTTAGTTATGGTGCTAGTCTTTGGGTTTTTTGGTGTTACATGTTTGGTATCTAGAAAAGTTGAAAGGGGGTCACAACATAATGGTGAAGTTAGTATAACCATTGTTAATTCCCATTTATTTGTGTACATATCTTTGGGAATAACTTTATTACAATTACATATTGACAAACTCTCAATTCCTATTTGTCCCCATTTCCTTCCACTTACACTCCTTCCAACACATTCAACATCCTTCCCTCATTTATTACATCCAATTCATACTTACCTCAATACAATGACTCCTTTCCTACAAATTTACCATTTTAGTAACTAGGTTCATTTTTATACCATTTAGAATTGATCCTATGGCTCATGCAAATGAACCTAAAATTTCAAATTTCAAATTTAAATTCTAATTTTCCCACCCCTTTTAACTACCCATTATGAGCTAACTAACACACATTTGAGTGACATGTTTTTATGTCTTAGTATTTAAAGACCTTAACATTAATACACATCTAGACACATGAGGAATAAAAGGAATATGTATAGCACATTTTAGTTTCTTAAGAGATGAAAAAATTAGAACCTGTGATATATTCATATAGGCCATTTACATGTTTGTGTATGTTGTCTTCAAATATTTTCTTAGAGTTGTAAAGCCAATTGAACTAGGGATCTAACCTAGGAGAACTTGACCTTAGCAATTTAATATATTATTTCAAGGTTTTTGTAAATATTGTAGTCCTAACCAATGAATTAGAAATCAAAGATCAAAGCTAAGATTTTTTTACAATTTGTATCTTACTAGCCTAAATTCATGTTGTTTGATTGGGAAAATATATCATTACACTCTTCCTAATTGTTTGATTGGATTAAAGGTGACTTCAAGACCCACTTGGCTACGAATATATTTGGGGGAGCCAAAATGGTGGATCAAAGCTTAAATTCAATATTTTTGTTTTGTGTGATATGATGTGATGTGGTTGATTTGACTACTTTGAATGATTTTTAATGAAATGGCTATATAAACTATGAAAATGCAACAGTCTGTTATAATTTATAACACATTGAATGTAGACAAACAAAAATGAGATCTAGAAATATAGAGGGCAGACATGGAGGAACCTAGAGTTGAAATCTAGTGCAAAAATAGCTAGTTTAGGGTGAAATATGCCCTAGACTGTCTTCCTATTTTTTGAGATCTAAGAACACATACTTGATGTCCTTGGTCTATAGCCTTTGTCTTCTAAGAGTTGTTGTTGAAACTTCATCTATTGATAATAAAATGCAAATTCCATAACTTGACAACTTGTAGGGTTTTGATGCATGAATGAACAAATATCATTTAATCTTCCTCAAATTCACTTTAGATCTGCAACTTGCACACATGAAAATAGAGGAAGGGTTGTGCCATATAGGGGCTTTCCTAAATCAAACCTTGTGTTGGTTTTTCTACCTCCACAATGACCAATTATGATAAAAGAGAGCTCATCCTTGGTTGGGTAGATGCTAATAATAAACAGGTAATGAATTGAAAACCTTACTACAACTCACCACTCAGATCTGATCACCTTGATGGACTGAAGTCATACTCATCACCTTCAAGGATCCATTGTTGCTAGGTTTGAATTGATTTAAAGACCTACAAGTGTTAGTGCTCATAAACAAAATGCATGCAAAACATGAACAAGACTTACATAATACATGACATGATTCTTGAATGATGAAATGTTGTAATAATATTGATAATTTTGTCCTTGACTACCCTTGAATTCTTTTTAGGACACTTGATTTTCTCAACAAAAATTCTTCTAGCTTGCTTAGGATTAAAATGTGAAAATACTTTGTATTTATATACAATTCTTCTAATTTCCCAAAAATCAAATACCGATAGTGAACATTTGAACTTGGAAATTATAATAATAAATTACTGACACCAACATATTCAAATCTAGAGCCAACAATATTGGTCTAGGCAATAGGGTGCCCTAGACTAGATTCTTGCTTTTTAGGGATGAAAAGTGTTAGGGGAAAAATATTAAATGCATAGTTTGATTTCCCATGTTTGATTTTGTAAGAATGCTTATTAAATGGGTAATTAATGCATAATTAGGTCCAAACATATAGGGGGAGCAAAACCTAGTGTGAAATTGTCAAGGGTGGCAATTTTTTATGCTACACATGCATCATGGTTCAAATCCATGATGCTTGAGATTGACCCTTGGAGTTATTTGTGTCTATTTAGATCTCAAGGCAATCCTCAAATAGAAATCATGACTTTTAAGAGAGTGACGAATTGATTCTACATATTATCAATATTATTTTTATATCATTGTTCCTAAAAATTAGTACCTAATTTTCATCTATTTAATTATCACTTTTATTGTTCTATTTATCAACCCAACTTAACTTTAATTTAAAGTAATTATACAATTACTCATTACACCTCATTCATTAGACTACATTAGATTTATTTATAAATGTAGTACAATTTATTTCATACTATCATACCTCAAATATTTTATCATTTTCAAAAATCTATCTAGAGCAACATCCTATTCTATAATAAAAGTAAATAAAATAAAATAATTCCCAGGTAAAAAATATTTTTAAAATAAAATATTTAATTAATATTAAAGATGATCTCTTAAAAAGCTATATAATTCCTATATATTTATTAAATAACTATTTTATATGAATGTATATGTGGGGGAAGGGTTTCTGATAATCCTATTTTAACATGCACAAATAAAATTGACAAGTGAGATAATTCAATATATCGTTTCTCGATTTGATTGTATATGAGATTTTTACATCACCGTTTTAGATCACACTCTCTGATCCACAAATAAAATTAACAAGTGAGATAAATTCTTAAATAAAAGTGTCAACTAAAGTTAGAAGCTATCATCCCATTGACAAACAAGCACAAGAGGTGTGTAAAAGTAGATGAAGTTAGTTGGAGTTTGATTAAATGTAATGATAAATTATAGGTAACATGGGTGACACCATCCAACAAAGGAGATCCAAACAAATCATAGCCTTGTCTTGTCCCCACAATATGCCTCACATTTCCATGTCTCTTTGCAAGGAGATCATGTGGACAACACTAACTATCTCCATTAATATAATATTTGTTTTCAACTATAAAGTGGATCGTACTACTTGGTGATGTGACTTTATTATCCCTTTAAATTATTTAAATGGATATAATATTTCAATCAACAATATAAATTTTCATAGAAGTTAGCGATGTACCTAGAATCCAAGCTTGTGTCCTTAGTTAAAAGATTTATTTGATTTAAGTAAGAGCCATATATATAAACCCACATTTAGAATGAGAAGTTTAAAATTTTAAAACCGGATTAAAGTAGAGAAAAATTCAAGCCATTTATATTTTGATTATTTATTGGTTCATAGTTCTCATCTTTTCTTTGGCTTTAGTTTCCTTTAAAATTGAGGGTTTACTTTTTTAATAGTATATTATTATTTTGTTATCAATAAAAAGTAGTATATGTTTATTCATCACAAGAAATTGTGGATGAAAGTGTAAATAGCTATTAAAAGTAATTTATTATTTTGTTTAGGTGAATTTTAGGTGTTTATATTTGTCTCTTTTGAAACATTTTGACTAGGAAAAATAATATTGTTTCAATAATATTTAGTATATTTTTCAAAATTAAAACAAAACAAAAAAATACAAAAATAATGAATGGTAGTTGTTCCAAAATAAAATTAAAAGTTATATTAAAAAGTAAAACAAGTATTTTACTAAAAGATATTTTTTTAAAGGGATGGGGCCAAAGCTTTATGTTGTGGGCAATAGGTCATGAGGTTCAATCTCCCCCTCCTCGTGGTACCAGAAGGGATGGAAAAAAGTTTATAGAGGGAGCTACCCAATTCCTATAGTCTAAAAAAGATTAAAAAAAATCATGTCTTCACTTAAATCAAATAAATTCAAGACATCAATTTTTTGAATTTTGACATATTGATAAATCAATTAACATATATTACAATCAAATCTTGGCCAAACATAAAACTAAATATCTTCATGAAATATAAAACTAAATTTATTTTAATAACTTAAATTACCTTAATTAATGAAAAAATTAGAAATGTTTATTTTCATTTCAATGGACTTGTAATATCCACGTCACAAATCTTATCACATTATTCCTCGTCCATAACATGGCCACATTAGAGGAGACAAAGGAATTTAAGGAAGTCTGTCCCCATAAAACAAGAAGATTTTTGGAGGATCTTTTGGCAATATCATGTCACTAGGTAATGTTAGAACTAAGATACTATCACACTAGTTGGAGGTTTGCTAAAGGAAATAAGTAAACTCATTGACTTCCACAAACTCTTCTAAGCCTTTGATAATTTTTTATTATAAAAAGTGGTTTTTCCAATGCTCAAAGGACTCAACCATAAACAACAAATTTTGAAATCCTAGTAGAGTTTGCAAATTTTAGATTAGAAAGTATGTGCTTTTCATTTATTTGACAAATTTTATTAATGAATGAAGCCATTGGTTTAATCTAAAATCATGCCACATGATAAGTTATGTTTGTGGTGGCCTTTTAAGAAACTAACATGGGCATCCACTTTCTTAGTCAGGTAATTTTATTTTTAGATGTGAATGAATTTTGCATAGTTCTATACAATTTGTTTGAAAAATACATATGAAAATAAGGTTTTTTAATAATATTATTTTAATCTAAATCAACTTTATTTAAAATAATTTCAAATTTTTATTTATGAATTATATTTTTGAATCTCATTACAAAATAATTAATATTTGGGAAAATTTCATAGAGTTTACAATTATAAAAAATAAAATTAAAATATAGCAACTAAATTAAGTCATATAATTTTCCAAACCAAGTGCTAAAGCTAAAAAGGTATTAAAGCTAGGTTTCTAAAATTAGCAAATTGACCTCTTGTAAATAGTTACTAAAAACAATTATTGTAAAAATAATGATAAACTTCATCTAAAAATAAGCAACTAATTTATAACTAAAATATTATAAATATTTTTCTAAAAATAGTTGTGCCCAAATTTCTAGCGACCTTAGTAACATGGGACTTCATTTGCAACTATCTATTATCTTCATCAATAATTGAGAAAACTTCAACAATGGTATTTCAACTTCGTTAGCATCTCTTATCCAACAATATTTTGTTGACTTGACATCAAATTTTTCTACATTCTCCCCCTTGGTGTCAAGTACCTATATTTGTAACTTTATCTTAAAATATTATATTTTCTAGTGAAGGGCATACAATCTACTGAGAGGGGTTGAATCAATAGATCTAAAAAATTAAAAAATTTCAACTTCAACATTGATTATCAGATCATGCAACTTGAATTTTTTTTATAGTTATCAAAATATATGATTATACTCAAAAAGTCCCACGTAAGAAATTAAAGCATAAAAGCATAAAGCACACACATGAACACTAGATATACATGGAAACCTAAGATGGGAAAACCATGGTGAGAAAAGTTGCTTGGATCTACTGTCCAAATCTAGCCTCACAAAGTAGAAATATACAAGTGAATTTTGCACATTGAAGTAGGCACCAACCTATCAGAGAAACCAATCCCCTAATGTATCTACAAGCACCAACCTACTTGAGACACCAATCTCCAATTGAAACCATACAACATGCAGAACACCAGTCCTATCATATTACAAAGATAAAGCTTGTGAATCTAATTACACTTCGTACACTTGTCAAACTATTGTTGACTCTCTTCCACAATGTATATGATCTTTTGATGTATAGGCACACACACTAGAATACAATTCTCCCCTACATCTTCACCACCTTCTCTTCAATTTGTACCAGCAACCAACTATTCTTCACATAGGTGTAATTCTAATTCATGCAGTCACACTCGAATGCTTCCACAATGCATTTGAACAATTAAAATATATACATGACATTACATTAACACTCTTCTATGACGAGCAGTGATATACAAATAGCCAAGACGACATAAGGTGGACCTAGATACAAATTACATGAAATGTATAGCAAGTCGGTCCAAAACCAAATTTCTTGCCGCTAACAAAACATGATATCGTGCACTACCACAAAAACCTTAAGTCTAGGTCCTATCCTAACACCACAAACAAGATTTGAATTTTGCATGCTACTAACCATTACCGCACACACCTTGAATTGAAAATGGATGAAAAAAGGGAGCTGAGAACCTTATTTCACTTCAAACTTCTTGCAGACTGAACATATCCTCCAAAAAATCAGCAAAATGATAGAAAAAGTGTAGGCATACTCTCCTTTGAAACCATAGAGAAAAAGTGCATTTTTGAAAGAAATACGAACCATAATTGTATTGCCAAAGAAATCTCTTTGCCCAAAAGATATCCTTGAACAAAAAACATATTGATATAAACTTCCGAACCACCACAAACATAGAGAATAAATGCAAGCAATATATTGTAAGCATACAACACTCATACACACACTCCTTAACAACTAATAATATATTTCTTAATTTTGCATCTTGACAATTAAATTACCAACATTGATTAGACTGAACTTCTAACATAAAGCACTTTAATTCAAGGGAAATATAATGATAATTTAAAGTACTACAATCTCTTTCATCCTTGACAACCTTTGACATCAAACTTTTGACTGCATCCTCTTTCATTCCTGAAAATCTTTGACATCAATGACAACCTATGTTCAAAAATCTCCCCCTTTGTCATTGATGAGAAATAACAAAATTTTGGGCCACCAAACCAACCAAAAACACACAAATATAATTTAATCACCCATAGAATGATTTCTCCTTTGTAGCATGTTGAGATTACTTTCTCCCCCTTTGAAAGATTTAGCATTTTGAGTCCATTATTCTTTCTAATAAATTCAAAATTTTGAGATCACTCTCTCCCCCATTGACATAAATGGAAATGGGTCAACAATATCTCTCCCTTAGTGATACTAACTTCTTCAAGCATAACCTTCAAGCCATAGGACAATAAATTCAAATGTGGAGAAATACAAAGCA
Source organism: Sequoiadendron giganteum (assembly GCA_007115665.2). Taxonomy (NCBI): domain Eukaryota; kingdom Viridiplantae; phylum Streptophyta; class Pinopsida; order Cupressales; family Cupressaceae; genus Sequoiadendron; species Sequoiadendron giganteum. The sequence goes on along the minus strand of CM021105.1, from coordinate 52,730,876 downwards.
TTTCTATGAACCTCCCTGATTGAAGTAACGCTTTTTTCTCCTTTCTTCATTTTTGATACTCAGCACAATCCAAAAACTTGTTTTCTGAAGAGACTCCCCTTGAGTCCACACTTTGTTACTTCTGAAAATATATCGCAAGACCACCAAACTTTATTGTAGTAGGGAGACCAAGCTCCCCCTCACCTTGTTCTTCCTCTTGATTCAAGAGGAGGGAGAAACAACTATTAACTTCTTCTAGAGAAATTCAAATGTCTCCTTAGGAAGTGGATTTGTGAATATATCTGCTACTTGCTCCTTTGTCTAAACGTACTCCAACTTTACCTTGTTTTTGCAACCTTCTCTCTCAGAAAATGATACTTGATTGCAATGTGTTTTGTCCTTGAATACATCACTGGATTATTTGGAATTTTTATTAGTGTTATTACAGACAATAAAGATAGGTCCATCAAACTCAATCTTCATTCCCTTCAAGTTTTGCTTCATCCAAAGCACTTGAGTGCAACATGATGTTACAACAATATAATATGCTTCTATTATAGATAAAGATACTAATTCTTGTTTATTGCTCAACCGAGACACCAAACTGTCACCAAGAAAGAATACTCCTCCACTTTTTTTTGTTTTGGTCATCAATGCATCTCAACCAATCTACATATATGTATGTAGTTAAAGTGAAATTTTTACTCTTTGGATACCATAGTCCAAAATCTTCAATAGCCTTCAAATACTTGAATATTATCCTCACTAATTGAACATGATTCTCTTTAGGTGCTTCTTGAAATCTGGAAACCATTCCAACCACTTACAATATATCTGGTCTAGATGTTGTCACATACAACAAACTACCAATCATGGATCTATACAAAGTCTAGTCTTCTAGAGTAGATTCATCATCTTTACTCAACTTGCATCCTATAACCATAGGTGTTCCCACTAGTTTGTAATCTTCCATCCTAAACTTACTTAGCATCTCCTTTATGTACTTGTGCTAAGAAATAATAATAACTTTATTTGATTGTGCAATTTGTAGCCCAAGAAAGAAAGTTAGTTCTCCTAGCATTGAAATTTCTAACTCATTATGCATTTCCTTCTATAACTCCTTGCACATGCCATTATTGCTACCACCAAATATAATATCATCTACATACACTACAACAATCAACAATTGATCTCCTTTTATTTTTATGCACAGATTACTATCTACACTTCCTCTTCGGAACCCTTGTTGTTGCAAGTATCCATCCAACCCTCAATACCAGGATTTGGGATCTTTTTTGAGTCCATACAAAGCCTTCTTCAATCTGCAAACATAACCTTTATTATTAGAAAATTGAAACCTTTCTGGTTGTTCAACGTAAACATCTTCTTCTAGTTGTCTATTTAAAAATGTCGACTTCACATCCATCTAATACACAATGAAGTTCTTAAAATTTGAAAGAGCTAAAAAACAATCCTAATTGCCTCTAGTCTTGCTACCAGAGAAAATGTCTCTTCAAAATCTATTCCTTCAACTTGAGCATACCCTTTACACACAAGTCTTTCCTTGTTCCAAATCACTTCACCTTCTTCATTTAGCTTGTTTCTAAAAACCCACTTGGTTCCAATCACATAATTGCCTTTAGATCTTGGGACAAGTTCCCAAGTTTCATTCTTCATGATCTGATTTAGTTCTTCCTCCATAGATTCTATTCGACCTTCCTCTTTGCTTGCTTCTTTGTATGACTTAGGTTCTATTTTTGGCAATAATGCAAAGTGCACTTGCTCACTTTCCTTCTCAAATCTCCTCTAGGTATGAACCCCACTATCTTTGTCTCCTATAATATGATCTTCAAAATGATGCTTTTGAACATACTTTTTTGGATCATTTTTTGTAACAACCTCTTCTGATTCTTTAATACTACTATGAATTGGTTCTCCATCATCTTCCACATCCAAAATACTAGTAGACTAAATAGTTTCATCAACTTTCACATTTGTACTTTCTACAATTATTTTCAATATTTTTTTATAGCATCTATATACCTTACTTCTCAAAGCGTATCCAAGAAAAATAACTTCATCAGATCTAGAATCAAACTTATCCAAATTTTCTTCATCTCTTTTAATGTAGCATTGGTTTCAAAATGTCTACAACAATATGTGTAACTTCTCTCCAGTACATATCTAGTATATTTTCTTGACATAAAATTGTTCTTACCATCTCTTGTATAGTCTAGTTCTTTCTTTATGTAACTCTATTTTACCATGGAGTTTTAGGAGATGAAAATTGTCTCTAGATCCTATGCTCTTCACAAAAAAAATCATACTACTCAACAGTGAATTATCCACCTTTGTTTGATCTCAAAACCTTGATTGTCCTTCGGGTTTCATTCTCCACTAATGCCTTGAATGCCTTAAACTTTTCAAATGCTTCTGAATTCTCTTTCAAAAATGTTATCCAAGTCATCCTAGTGAAAACATCAATCAAAATCATGAAATACTTGTCTCTTGTATACTTTTAGTTCTCATAGGTCTACATAGATATGTATGAACTAGATCTAATGGTTTTCATGTGGAATATTCCTTAGCAGGATATTTTCTTCTTATTTTCTTCCCTTCATGACATGGCTTGTAGCTGGTTGACTAAGGCTTCTTAATCATAGGTATATCCCAGACCAATCCTCTTGATCTAACCTTTACAATATCATCAAAATTCATATGTCCTAACCTTCTATGCCAAATTCATTTTTCATTATTTTGCATAGTGAGACAACTTTGTCCATTCATCTCATTGAGATGATAGATGTCATTGTTTGTCCTGCATCCTTCCGCAAGCAGTTCTCCAGTGCTTGATTTCTTGATTTCTTGATTTCACAACCTTTCACACTAAAGGATAGCTTATAGCCTTTGTCACACATCTTGTTGACACTTAAAATATTATGCTTTAAACCTTAGACATACAAAACCTCATGTTCCTTTGTCCTACCACCATCTACTTAAAGTGTCCTTATTAGAGATTTTGGCAATAGAATTATCTCCAAGAGTAATAGAACCACCTTCAAATTTCTTGAAATTCATGAACTTACTTTTATCTCTAGTCATGTGGCTTGAGCACCCACTATCTATGATCCAAAGTTTCTTCTCCTTTTGAGCATATAGAGCAATTTGAGAAATCATTGAATCTATTGAATTGTTTTCTTCAGGAACCTTCCTCTAGACTTTATCTGATTCATGACTTCTACTTTTTGATCCTTTTCTTCCACTTTCAGGTAGAGGACTCACAAAATTATTCTATAGTTCCTTGCAATGTGTCCAAAGTTGTTACATTTGAAGAAAATGATATTAAAATTGTATAGAGGTGCAAATGTATTGTTGTTGAGAAAGTTATTTCTTCTTATCTAAGATTTTCTATAGTCCACAACCTTATGTCTAAATTATTGTAATTAAAATAGTAACTAGAGAGAGAGAAATTAAACTTGGTGTTGTATACATGTCTTTTGGATCTTCTTCCTTTGTTCTGTACTTGAATAAAGCCATCATTGTGTGTCATGATTTCATTAATTTCAATGATTCTTTCAGATCTTGAACTTTCAGAGTTTGTCACTTATGGACTTTCCTTAGCAGACTTCATAGTCTATTATGTCACCTTATTCTTTTGATCGTCAAAGCCTATTCTGATTTTGACATGCAAAGCTCTCTAACTTTCCAATACTTGATCTAGGGTTTCGGTACTCTTTCCAAACTTCATTTGTGACTGTTGATTCACTTTCTCAAGCTCTTTTCTTAATGTCACTATTTTAGCTTCAAACTTCTCACAATCTTTATCTCTTGATAGAAACTTTTCTATTATAATTTATTCAATCCTTTTAGCTTCTTCTATCTAGGTCTTCATATCAACAATCATCTTTTATGCTTTCTTCAACTTCTGGGATACCTTTTCTTTAGCCTTCACTTCTTTTTCAATTATGTTCTTTATCCTTTTGATCTCTTTGCCAACATATATCAATTCATCCACTAGATCTACTTCATCTTCATTATTTATGAAATATATTTCTGCATTTCCTTCAGTAGTCGCAAAAGCCTTGAACACAACCTTTTCTTTTTCATCTTTAGAGGTATCTTCATCTTCTTCTTTTGTAGAGTATTCTTCTTCCTCATTGGTGTAGAAACTCTTTATTTCCTTTGACCTTTAAACCTTTTTAAAAATGATTTCTTTCCATTCTTTTTCTCAACATTGTTAGAATTATTATGGGGACACTTAGCCATAAAATTTCCTACTTCTCTATAACTAAAAAACTTAAAGGTAATTTTCCTTTGTAATTAATGAAATCTCTTTGTAGCTTCCTAACAAAATTTTCTTCTTCCAAATTTGATCCAGTATCAAAATCTTGTTCAACTTGCTTCTTACATACTTTGAAAGTGGCATCTTTCCTTATAGAATTTTCACTATCAAATCTCATCTCAAATGTAGTTAGAATTCCATGCAATTCAGTCAATTTCAAAGCATTCACATCCTTAGCTTCTTGAATAGTAAAGACTTTAGAATCAAACCTTCTAGGAAGAGATCTAAGTACCTTATTCACAACAATCTTTTCTTTTAATTCCTCACCAATACCTTGGATAGAGTTGATCACTTCATCAACCTAGAGCAGGAATGTGGCAACATTCTCATCTTCCTTCATCTTTAGGATTTCAAACTGAGATATATGAATTTGTAGCTTCTCCTCTTTGAATTTTTTATCACCTTCATAAATGGTATCTAATGTATCCCATATTTCCTTTTCTTTTTTGGACTGCATTATTTTCACAAATTCAGAGTTAGTCAAATAAGATAAAATACCATTCCTTGCCTTAGCATTAATTTCACAAGCCCTCTTTCCAGATTGATCCCTAGGAGGGTTTCTAGGAATCTCATATCCCTCTATTACTGACAACCAAGAATATATTCCAAGAGCCATCAAGTAGGATTCTATCCTAGCTTTCTAGAATGCAAAATTAGATTCATCAAAGAGTGGTGCTTTGTTTTTAGAGAATCCTTCCTAAGCAATTGAGTTTTCCATCCTAGAACAACCTTAAGCTATTAGGATTTTTCAAAGTAACCTGGACCTTATACCAATTGAAGGGCACACAATCTACTAAGAGGGGGAGTGAATCAGTAGATCTAAACATTTTAAAATTCTCAACTTCAACATTGATTATGAGATCATGTAACTTGAACTTTTTCTATAGTTATCAATATATATGATTCTACTCAGAAAATCCCCCACAATAAATTTAAAAATGAAATCATAAAGAACATACATGAACACTAGATATATGTGGAAACCCAAGATGGGAAAAACCATAGTGAGAAAATTTTCTTGGATCCACTATACAAATCCAACCTCATAAAGCATAAATATACAAGTGAATTTTGCACACTGAATTAGGTACCAACCTACCAGAGACACCAATCCCCTAATGTATTTGTAGGTAAAAACCTACTAGAGACACCATTCCCTAATTGAAACAATGAAACATGTAGAACACCAGTCCTATCATATTACAAAGATAAATCTTACGGATCTAATTACACTTCATACACTTTCTAGAACTACTATTAACCCTTTTCCACACTGCATATGATTTTCTAATATAGGTGCACACAGTGGAATGCAATTCTCCCTTTTATCTTCACCACCTTCTCTTCAATTTACACCAACAACCAACTATTCTTCACATAGGTGTAATTATAATTCATGTGGTCACATTTGGATGCTTTCCTGATGCATATAAACATTTAAAATATATACATGAAATTACATTAATACACTTCTATGTCGGCTAGGGATCTGCGAATAGCCAAGATGACATAAGGTGGACCTAAATTCAAATTACATGAAAGTCTAGCAAGTCAGTCTAAAATCAAATTTCTTGCCACCAACATAACATGATGATGTGTGCTACCACAAGGACCTTAAGTAGGTCATATCCTAATACCACATGTAAGATTTGAATTCCACATGCTACTAACCATTATCACACACGCCTTGAACTCCAACTCGTTGACATAAGGGAATTGAGAACCTTTTATCACTTTAAACTTTTGCACATTGAGCATATCCTTTGAAAACTCAAGAAATGATAGAATAAGTGTAGGCATACTCTCCTCCAAAATTGCAGAGAAAAAGTACATTTTTGAAAGAAATGTGAACCATAATTGTATTTCTAGAGAAATCTCGCTATCTAAAGTATATCCTTGAACAAAAACATGTTGATACAAAATTTTGGACCTCCAAAAACATAGAGAATAGATGCAAACAAGATATTTCTATCATAAAACAGCCATAAAAACACTCCTTAGCAACTAATAATATATATTTCTTGATTTTGCATCCTAACAATAAAATTACCACCATTGATCAGACTAAAGTTCTAACATACAACACTATAAGTCAAGGGTAATATAATGATCATTCCAAGTACTCCTGCAATCCCTTTCATCGTTGACAACCTTTGACATCAAACTTCTAATTACATCCTTTGTCATTACTGGCATCCTTTGACATCAATGAAAACCTATGTTCAACACCTAGCCCTTTAGTCATAAATATTTACCAATTATTCTTCTAACCTAAAAAACTAAATTTTAACTTTATCCTCATATACCAACTGAAACAAAGAAAATAGTTGACCCTATATCCTAAGTTCTTAGACTAATAGGGTTCAAGGCCTTTTTCTAGGGTTTCATTAAGATGGAGATCAACAAGGTGTATATATTGACTTTTAACCATGAAGGTGAGAAAATCAAACCTGGATCTACATCTCTAAGGGATGAGAAATGGATTGGAATTGATTTGATATGATTAACCTAATTAAACTATATGACTAAATATGAAAATGCAATAATCCAACAATAAACAAACTAAAACAATAACTTGTAGGTAGATCTGAGAAGAGCAGAGGACTGTGTACTTTCCATGAAAGTTGGTTTTGATCACTGTAAGAGGATAGAGTCACCCTAGGGTGTATGGGTCCTTATATACCTCTTCTTCTCTATTTTTAAGGTCTTCTAATGATAGATCTGAGCTTTTGATTTCTAGTTGCAAAGTTGTTGAAACATTGTCGGGTAATTCTATAGGCAGTTTTCTATGAATTAACGAGATGTAAGGCTTCAATTGCAACAATGAAAAATTTATCTTCAAGATTCCTTCAATCCTCAAATTTTCACATTCACAAAGAGATAAAATTTTGGGCCGTTTTAGGGGCTTTCCTTAGTCAAACCCCATGTTAGTTTTTCCACTTTCGTAATGGCAATGTCAATGATAAAATGATAATTGAAAGGAAGGAATGATAAAATCTCAAAGTGCTACAACTCACCACCCTTCAATGGCTTCCTTGAAGACATGCACATCACCTCTAGGATTAGGATCTTGCTTACTTGATTGCTTCGATTTCTTTGGAGACCTATAAAAGTGTTAACCTTCACAAAACAATGATAACATAAACACACATTAACTCACATAGGATTTGGCATGATGTTAGGATCTTGAATTGTTGTAATAAAGCTCTGAAATACTACTCTTGGCTTGCTTGATAGTGTTCTTTTCAATAGTTATTTCTCATGAATGCCTACTAGATTTCACTTAGATTTAAAATGATGCAATAGCTAGGTATTTATAGGAGTTTCTCTAATTTCCCTAGAATTAAATCCTGATAGCCAACATTTGCAAGTTGAATTTTGAATATTAAGATGTCAACTCCAACATATCCAAAATTGGTCCCTAGAAAAATAGGGGGACCCATATGTCCTAGGGAAAATGGGTCCTAGCCCTATTTTCTAGGACATTAAGTGTCGAGGGTAAAATATCAATAGGATGCATTTGTTCAATGCTTGCAATTTCTTGGAAAGTGGTACAAATGGGCTTATGGAATGCATAATTTAAGAAATTAAGGACCCAATTAGGCTCAAGAGTTTAGGGGATAAAAAAATAGTGTGAAATTGTCAAGGGTGACAATTTTTTGATGCTACATTTAGTCCCCACTTTAGTGAGAGTATGAACTTAATGCTCAAACTCACACTAAAGTAGAAAATATATGTCAAGAGGGGCCGATTTTCCAAATATTGAAGAGATATGATGAAAATGAATCTAGGGAGGTGATCAAACCCTAGGATCCAAGATCCTATGGCAAGGCAACATAAGCACAAAGGAACACACACATGTATGAAATTCAACAAGATAACATATACAAACACACAATGTCAAAATGAAACACAAAAAGGGGTATGGATAATCAAAGGCTAGAAAGTTTTGTTATTATAGGACCCATACCAAAATGCATTTATGACTCACATAATAGAAAATTTTGATATTTTCTAGGTGAATGAAAAATAGGAAGGCTACACGAGCTAGTGAATTTCAATATTCACTAGGTGAGTGATAAAGAAGAAGGCAACATAGGCTAGTGAAGTCTGATATTCACTAGGTGAGCCCCCAAGACAAGGTAAAATGAGAAACACACTAGATCTAGTGAGGTCATAAATTCACTAGGTGTGTACCCATGATAAGGTAGCAAAAAATGAGCAACACACTAGGTCTAGTGAAGTTTGATATTCACTAGGTGTGCACCCATTGTCAACCATACCTAGAGTTATACTCCCAGATAACTCTAATAAGATGCTACAAAAATGATCAATATGATATGCCAACACATCACTAAGTTTAATGCCTATGAACAAAGTGAAGAAAAATAATGCCAATATATACCCCCACCTTAAAGAAATTTCTAAACACCATGTTGTGAGTAATTTCTTTAAGGTAGAAAAATGATAAATATCATGCAACACAAGGTTGCAAGAAATCATTTGGAAAGCCTTATTATATGTTCCCAAATAAATCTACATCACAACAAGGGGTTGCCCCAGAATTCAATACAAAAAACAACATAGAGTATGAACACATAAGGGATCCACAAATTTGGGGTCAACATGCATCTTTGCTACAGTGATATAATAGAGCTCAAAACTAGCATCATTCCCCAAATACTTGTGGAACAATGAAAAAAATGGAGGAATGAAACATAGAGAGAAGACAAACAAAATTTTGGGTCAACATGGAAGAGACCTAAATGTCTCAACACCTTTCATCATCCCCAAAAGGAAAACACAAGATAAAAAATAAAAGATAAACTTTACGACATTTAAAAGAATGAAGATACAAATAGAAGAATGTCACAACAAGTTTGTTTCCTTTGTATTCTTACACCAATGGAGTGACAAGGGTCATCCAAGGTAAACTCACAAACACAAATTAACACCAAGCATTACAACAAAGGAGATCACATCATGTGCAAGAAAACACAAAGAACACATGAAACAAACATAAAAGAGTACCGCATGTGCAAGCTGACATGAAGCAAGTCGTTTGTATCCCAATATTTCTCGTCATATAGGGAAGATAGAAAAATAGATAAAGGGACTATAGTAATTTTTGTACTAGGAGAATCTCCATTTTCAACACGTGATGGGTCACCCTCATCATGAGGATCACCATAGTTTCCCCCATTTAAATTCATTTTCTTTGAAAAATAAAACATTAAGCTCATTATACACCTCTTCATCAATTTTACCAATTTCATATTCATCATCCAAGTTAATCAAAATGGGAGGTTTTATGACAATAACACTTGTATTTTCTTGTTTCACCTCTTGTTTTATTTCCATGTCCTATTTTGGTGAAAGTTGTAATTCTTCTTGAGTTGTTTGCATAGATGTTGTATTATCATGCACTATTTTATTCTTTTCTTCCAATTGACTAGTGGTAGTGTGACATATATGCCTACGATCTTTAGCATTTCAATTTCCTCTTCCACAATTTTCAATTTTTGATAGGGTAGGATTAGGTTTCTTGACCATTGGTCTCTTTTCTTCCCTTAAGGGAATAATTGAAGGAACTATTGTGTGTTGGGAAACCACTGTCTCTTTAGGTCTGTAATCTTTTTTTTTACTTTTAGAGGCACAAAAGGAATCATTCTACTTTCTCTTGGTTCTTTATAGAAGATGGGTTGAGGAATTACAAAATATTTACCTTGGTTACTTGGAAGGGTCTCTACTTGGGGCACTAGTTCATCCATAACTGGTGGAGGAGGAAAAACCATGGTCTTGGATCATTTTTAGGAATATTGGTAAGAGATAACTTTGTTATGCACTTTGCCTTAAAATTTTGGTATGACTTGAAAAGGAATTCCTCATAAGGATTAATAGGTTCCATAGGTTGAGACCAAAAGAAGTCTAATGAAAATTTTTCGTAGGAGGATAATGGATTAAACCCACTATGATGCATTGTAAATATCTCATTTTCAAATGGAAACTTTATGCACTTGTTAATGAATGATGATACAGAATTCATGTAGCATAGCCATGGGTAGCCTAGCTTCACATATAATTGGTCTGATGTTGGGATGATGGAGAATGATACATCTAATTTTTTCGATCTAACTTTAAGAGGAAGAGTGATCGAACCTATCAATAAGAAAAATCGTCATGATTTTTCAACCATGGTTTCAATTGTTCATAGAATCTTGATAAAGCTCATGCACAAACAAGAATTCCTTAGTGATCACATTCTCTACACACATTGGATCAACGATATTCCTTGAAACAAGTTTGTCATTGATACATCCGATGATATAGAGAGGACCATCAAGTGTATGTATGTATACGTCATTATTGGTGAAAGAAATGTTGGGAAAGACAATGGTTTGACCATTACAAGGTTGAACATCTATTAAAGAAACCATTCTATCTAACTCCTTCTCATCACTATTTTCATCATTCATATCATCACAATATTGCACAAATATGGATGAATTGTTTGGCATTGGATTGGTAAAAATTTACAACTTTTGGTTTTGCAAGGCAATAGACATATTACCTTAACCATTGACACCGCCCAACTGGATGTGATTAGAATCAATGAGATCTTAAACTTGATGTTTAATATGAATGCATCATTTTGTATTATGTCCTCTTGTATGATGACATTTACAAAAGGAATTTGGATTGTAACTTTGTGGTAGAGGTTTGGTCGTGTCCATAGGTCTAATGGGAGGCAATCAAATTAAATTCTTGCTTAAAAGCTCTAACAAAATCGAATGGAGGGTGTTAGGTAACTAGGTAAATTGGCTATCTTTTGGTCTAAATTGGTATGGAGTTGAACTTATGGCAGTGACTTGAGGTTCCATCTGGTTGTTTATTTGAGGTGTATGCAACTTGATAAAATTTATATTTTGCTTCTTGAATGGTTGTATTTATTTTGGGCTACAAAATCAGATTTCTCAGTATGAGTCTATGAAGATGCCTCTTCATACTAACTAATTAAATTCTGATAATCATAAAGGGTCATACACAAATGTATAAAGGATGGATATTTCATAAATAAGATTGTCCCTTATGCCAAGTTAGAAATTTTCATTGAATACTATTTGGACATTTGCATCAGGTAGAGTAAGATTATTTTTTGAGTAAAGCAACTAATAGTGGCCTATGAAGTCTGACATTTTCATTTTTTCTTGCATCACACTAGATTAGTTAGGGTAATCTTAGTACCAATGTTTACTTAGAAATATTGGAGGAATGCATCAACAAGTTCATTAAAGGAGTGAATTGATTTATTCGACAATGAAAAAAACCATTCCAAAGCCATGTCATTTAATGACCTAGGAAAGAGTTTAGCTAGGATTTTATCCTAAAAAATGAAGTCACTACACAAGGTGGTATATGTCGATATATGATTGGTAGGGTCTCCTTTACTATTGTACTTCTCAAATCGAGGTATCTCTATATTTTGTGGCATTGGTGTTTTTAAAATTTCAAGTGATATTGGGATCCTTTTGACATTTTGCGATGGTTGTCCATTTTGGTTTTGGTTCAAAGTTGAGATTTGTTGTTGAAGTGAGGTTACATTTTGCAAAATTTGGTTAATAATAAAATCATTGGTTGAAATTTTTGGGAATGTGGTGAATGTGGTGGAGGTGTGCATGTGCTTGGTGGAATACTGTCATGTTAATTTATGAGAGGGGATGAAACTTGAGGTGTGACATGTGAAGATCCAAAACCATAAGGATTTCCAGTGGAAAGACCTGAAGTTGGAGTTATACCAATGCTTTGTTGTATTGTTGAAGTAATAGTTGGATTTATATATGTAGGGATAGATGTTATAGTCTTAGGGAGGGAGACTTGACTTCCTCCTTGACTTTGAGTGTACCCCAAAGCTTGAGTGCAATTAGACATTGTAGGTAATTTAGCATCAACTATATGGGCTAGGCTATGCAAAACCTCTAATCCTTGATCATCATTAATAAGTTTCCTCATGTTATCTATTATAGGGATTATTGTACCAACTAGATATATTCAGTACTCATATAGTCTTGAAGTCTTTCTAATTCTTTATTTAATTGTTTTAGTTTTTCTTTGAGAACATGGGCAACAACAGTCTCAACATTTGTAAAATGGTTGTTTATAAGGTTGTCATTAGTATGGTGGCATTAGGGATAGAGTCCAAAATAGGAATTGAGTATTAACACTTTATATGAAAGAGTTGGAAGACTTCGGATCCACAACAGATGTAACAATAGTGTAGGATGCCATAAGTCTACAACTGTGTTTCATTGAATTATTGGTAATAGGACACCAAATCGTGAAGCTCATGTGAGTTTCAAAACACTAAGTATACCCAAGATGAACAATAAACTATCAATTAACCATAGAAAAGTATTCAAAAATAGAATTCAAGTCCAACATAAGAAAACAAAGAATACAACAAGAAAGATCTATGCAAAAGTTGATTTAGTCAACAATAGGAGGACATAGGTGTTAGCCTCCTGTAATGGTTCACTAACTAAGCCCTCAAAGCTATAACCTGAAGATTAAATATATCCACCAAGTAGATATCTTGCTCATCATGAAGGTTCATTTCATTATCAACCCAGGGACGTGAACTTGAAATAGGTAAGCACTGTATGTACACTAGGATTCCATTGTAGCCATCCTTATCCTATAACTTTAGAAAGGAAATAATAATGGAAGTGAAATACTTGAAATGAAGCAACATAAGTACTGAGCATAAACCAACAACTAAACTGAACTAAAATGATTTACAAAAATAGAAGTCTCAGTAAATAGACAGGAAGTTACTATGTTTGTCGTGGCTGTAGGAACAAACACAAAACAAAGTTCCAGTGGCTGCAGGAATAGACAACTGCTAAGACTGTAACTAATTGTTGAACAAAAAAGTAACTACTGAACTGAATGGATGGAATTCGCAGCAAGTGGGCCCCCTTGAATGATTTTTCCTAGAACTAACTTAGATGTAACAAACTAGAATATCATTTTATTCATTGAAAACATGATTACAACGTAGCAGCAATATAACTGTATTTCTTGAAACTAAAAATGCAAGTACAATTCTCAAAAAATTCAACCTCTTGAAGAGGAGCATCTAACCGTTATTTATAGAAGGAGAGATTCTAACTAACTTAACTAACAAGGCAGTAAACTCCAATAGATCAGGAGGATGCCACTTATTGAAAGCATGAAAAAGAGGAAGGAGGTTATGCATGCACAAGATTCGGTCAAACCAAACTTGCTTCAATGAAAATCTAGCATAACAACACCTCCTAAATCTACTCAACTAATATACATTTCCATTATGGTTAACTTCCACATGACCTAGAAGTTTCCAACCGCTTGACTTCTTCAATGTCCATCTCTACTTGACTTTTTCATCAACCGGACAACTGGCATGAACTTCTTCCATATTGCAAGCTCCATTTATATCTGCACCTTAATTTGGACCTACATCATGACATTAGCGTGCACAAGACAAATGTATATCCATAATCACCTTATGATAGCATTTATTCAATCACATGTAAAATTAATATAAATATATCACATAGAAATCTAATATCATTAAAAGTTATAGGAATAAGTCCATGTTCAGAGTTCACAAGTTCAGGGAAATAACATCGAAAGTATTGGCAATTAGGTGCTACAAACCCATAGTAACACTAACAAACCTATGATATATCCTAACAAAAACAAGTCATTATTTGAACTCATCAATAGGCACCCAAGGGAATCTATGTCCTAGGCTAGTTTTTTCAAAAATTCAAAATCAAATTATTTGTGATTCTTCTTAAGGATTTTGAATATACTTGCAAATAGTTTGAACAGTAAATACTTTTCCAAAATTTGCTCAATTTATGCCAAGTTGATGCAAAATCCAAGTGTGCAACAAGTTTGAAAATGTTTTAACAAGTTTAAGTGCAATTTTCAGATCTGAAATGCAATAAATGACTGATTCTAAGATGTCAAGACTTGGAAATGATGATTTTTTATGCAAATTTGAAACTACACAATGCACTTTTTTCACTTTTATGAACTATATCAAAGATGCCTAAATAAATGCAATTATGAATTCTAAATTAGATAATTTCAAGCACAAATAGACTGAGTAGACAAAGATAAAAAAATTATAAAAAAAGTTTGTTAATGCAAGTGTACAAGGATAAAGGCACCCAAGGGCATCTGAATCCTTGATAGGGTTTCTAAAAATTTAAAATTTGAGTGTTTATTATACTATCTAAAGGTTTTTCTTGTGTGTGCAAACAAGTCTACAACTGAGTTTTTTCCCAGAATTTGTTTAAATTAAGACAATGTGATGCAAATGCAAATATGTAACAATGCAAATGACAATTATGAATGCAATTTTGAATGTAGATATGATCTAAGTAATTGAAATAAACCCTAATAAAATCTATGATGCAAAATGATTTACAATAGACTTATTAAATTGCATACCTTAACATAATCGTTGCTCCTCTTTAAACATAATTGCTACATTTTTCTTTAATTGTTGCTTTGTAAAGAATTGCTATTAATTAACTTGGGTGATTTAAATCCTTTATACATGTATATTTACATTGAACGATATTCTATTAAGTTTCTTCTTCATTTACATTAATCGCTTCACATTATAAATTGTATCGTTGTTTATGGTAGGGTTTACTACTCATTAATAATCACTACATGTATTAATCACTGCTCTCCTATTATATATTCTTTGCTACTTTACTAATCCTTCATATCACTCTTACTTGAGTGATTTATATATACAAGTTATATATTCCTTCTACTTAGGCACCAAGGTATGGCTGGATAGAAAACAATATATAATATATTTCTCTTTCATAGTCGACCATCACTCTTAACCAAGCATAAATAGGTAGGAGGACAACAAGCATAACATTGTTGAGGATGCAAATGACTATGTTGAGGGCTCGAGTCACTTCCCAAAGCTTAACAAGATGTTTTTGGAGGACTCCACCCTAGACTCCTCCAATCATCATTTGGGGAAGGAGGAGGCTAGCATGCCTAACCATGGGACTAATGAGGACTACAAAGCTCTAATGGCTCATTTCATCGCTCTAGAAAGGAAACCAAATCATCTTAATTGCTTCACCATCGAGGTGATTCATCACTCTATCATTACTCTCACATCAGTGTTGCAAGATGACATCAAGAAAAATGAACCTAACAACAATCCCACCTCTAGCTAGGCTAAGAAGGACGTTTTCAAATTTCTCATGGATGAATGGGAAAAAATTTATTAGTGGTCTGTGTAACACCTTGCCACCCACACCCCATAGGACAACTAAACAACTAACAATTACAGATTTTTTTTTTTGAGGAAACATCAATTACACTAACTATAATTAAATAATTAATCAACATTAAGATAATCCATATGACACCAACCTAGTCCCATGGGGTTACATGGTTGCATTACTCACATTCGTTCCCAACCACTTAACATCGTTATAACTTAAATTCCAAGAATAAAGCGAAAGAAACATACACTACTCAAGATAGCATATAGATAAACATACACCCATTCATAATCAATTGAGATGACAATGATACATACAACATGTATTACATATTGAATACATAGTACAATATTACAATTGTGGAGCATATTTCCATAGATACAACACATCATAAATACAATGATTCAATTATATTATGCTTCCCTTATAGCAAGAGAAGAGTGCATCAATACAAGTATGAGACATCCATAATGAAAAGAATACATTATGAGGTCCATCTAAAGGAAATATAGGTCATAACACCAAAAATGTCAACAACACTGGAAAGCTCAGGAACCAATGCAACAAGTACATCTCTACAACATCACGATCATCGGTGGGGAACCCAATGGGTGTGTAGCACGTTCCACCCGACCATGTGGACCCGAAGGTCCACCCCCTCATGCTAGGAGATGGCAAGAGGACCACAACATAAAAATAGACAAATATTCAAAGCTAAAATGACTCCACAATCCAAAAGACAACAAGTCGAAGCACCATAAGAACAATAACTTCTAGAGGTACAAGAACCACAAATGGGAGAAATACAAACATACATGTTGCTAAGGGTAGTGTGTCATCACATGGATCGACATGGGTTACCCAATGCAGACCTTCATAGGTTACCAGACCCCACCCTGGGTTACCCTAGCAACCTCAATTGATCCTCAACCCCCATTCTTGCACATGCAGAATCAACTTACCTTTCTTGGGGACAAGGTAGTTGATTTTCCATTCCAGGCCTTCTCATCTCATCCCAAGCCTATACAAGCACTTGAGCAATTAGAGAGGCATTCATTATCTTTCATTAGTGTGATTTCTACCACCCCCTAACTATTTATTAGGTTACCACTTGATTAGGTCAACTTCCACACAAGTTACCCAGGAGACCACTTAGGGTTCCAGCCCCCATGGGAAGCCACACTCCCTACTAGCAACAACACAGAACTCTAAGAACAGGGGTGTACCTTAATGCTCATAAAACCAAGACATGAAAAGTACAACCAAATGCGAGGCATGAACCTACTCGCACACAATCCATAACACAACATTGCAAAGGAACAAGGTAACACCCACATATACTCAACCAACAAGAATATTGTGGCATCAAGCCAACATAGAAATCATCATGAAACAAATACTCCCCTTTCCTCTAGAAGACAATTAAAACAATCTACTCAAGGACGGAGATGACACATGATTCCTCGAATCTCAAAGTCATCACAAAACAAACCAAACCAAACCAAAATTCCAAACGTAACAACATATAATTTTTCCTTAAACAAATAGATCGTCAACATATATTCTCATTTATAAACAAAGCACATTCAACGATACATCGTTCCAATTGAAATAATGACAAAGTTTAACAAATGAAAAATGATAACACAGTACAACAACTACTTGCCTATGTGCATGCTAGGTATGCCATTTAAATAATCAAACACACAATGCATTTATCTCACTATTGAATGTGTAAAGTATACTAATGTTTCCAATCAATAAAAAACTTAACATTAATAAACATATTGCTTATTAAAAAATAACTCCATTTTAAAATCAGATAAACCACCATTTATACAATTCATTCAAACTCTTGAATACATTATGGAAATTAAGTATTTTAACTTAAACTATGAAAATAAATATATAATTTGGGTAAATTATCATAACTCAATTTACACAATATTAATTATCTCATCTTATCTCTTTTAACCAAATTAGAATAATTCCTAAAGCTAAATTTTTATAATCATTTCTAAATAAGAGTTTTATAAAATAATTCTCTATATCTGAGTTTAATCAAAATATATTTATTTTCATCTAGTTTCAGCATTATATATATATATATATATATATAAATTTAAAAACTCAAATAAAAATATCAATGAAACGTCACTGAGTGCATATAGCAGAATAATAACAATTCACAGACACGCCATATACATACATATATATAAAATAAACGACAAGCAATAAGGGGCGCAACCCTCTATTGGCTGCGCATAACAACCACTATGTTGTTGCACAACCATACAGATAAAGAATGGGAACGCCAAAGGTATTAAAAAACAACCACCCCCAAAAATTAAAAAGGCCCATAAGTAAACGAAACGCAAACATAGAATATGGCAGACCTTACATATATATATATATATATATATATATATATAATAGACGCATAAGAAAAAGAAATGTGGGTACAACCCAACGCATAGTACCACCTCGGAATACAAGAGCTGGAAAGCGAAATGCAACCAAAATAAAATAAGGAAGATCTCTGATAAAGATAAATTACAATGTAACTGGCTGAGAAATACCAATGAATGAGACGGATCCAGGGTGAGGACAAGCTAGCCAAACTCAAAATGTGGAAATTCTATTGTAGTTACTGATTATTAATCTCCTACCTATAAAGATTATTTGACTGCAAAAAATTAATTCACAACAAATATTGAAAAATAACACAACTACAACTTCACAAATAAAAACCACAGGAATAGAGAAGAAAACATGCAAAATGATATACACAATATATTTGGAAAAATTGTCCCTGGAAAAACTCAAAGGAAAAATCGGTACTGCAGATGAGGAATTTTATTAATCTTCAGCAAATCAAGAGATACATAAATTGCTGGCCTCTTACAGACAAAGCTCCGGCAATATTCTTCTCCAAAAATTCTTCCCTTAATTTCTCTTGCTAAAATTCCACTGTTGTTGCCTCCAACGCTATCATTGCGCCCTTGCTATCACTGCAAGACGATTTTCTATCACTGCAAGACTATTTGCTCTCACTGCAAACTATTTTCTATCACTACATATTATTTTCTATCACTACAAATCTTTCTCAAGTATGTGTTCTCCAAATGGCCATTGATCCCCTTTTAAATTATTCTCATTGGAAAACCAATGGCCAAGATTTAATCTCAATCAATGGCTAAGATTAATTAGACTCTAACAAACCCTAACTAACTGGTTTCTAGAAGTTTCTAAAGGAATCAATCAATTAATTAATTAATTATCTCTAACTAACTCCTTTCTAGAAGTTTCCAAAGATCAATTAATTAAATAATTATCTAGACCTAACTAACTTCTTTCTAGAAGTCTCAAGAATTAAATAATAATTCTTGGAAATGGAGAAAACAATTGTCTGAGCTACAATAAATTAACACAAAAGACAAGGTAGATGAAATATAAAGATTGCAGATGACATTTAAGTAGCAAATCAGACAAACTTGTTCACAATATCAACAATTCAAGATAGATCAAAGTTCACAGAGATATTATTATCCTTTGTACAAAATTAATGATAGGCAAATAATACAATTTCAAAATTACATTTCTCTTTTAACACTTCCAGCAAGCTACGTTCTTCCACAAATTTCTAGGATCCATAACTACTGAATCCAATTTCAAAGAACCAAATTTCCAAAGCCAAAACTATTATTTTATTATTATTATTTTAAAAACCAGAGTTACAATTTTTCCATAAACTTAAAAACGAATTGCACAAAAAATTGCTTTTCTCTCTCATGGCCTTTTCCAAAAAACCCACCAAAATGGATATAAAATCCAGAAAAAGTAAGAATCAGAAAGTTGTCATCAATTTCCAGAATTTACTCCACATGAAAATAGCCACTTGCAATAATTTCATTTTTCCCAATTTCAAATAAGCATTTTCACCCAATTTCCATTTTTAACTAACTCTTCAACAATTCAAACAATATAATTACATGCTAAAATATAATTAACACTACGACAATAAATATTATCCAAAAAAAATCAAAAAACAATTTAAACTACACAACATTTAAATTAAATACTCAATATTATAGTCACAATAATAATAATTCCAAATATTTTAATTAAATATCTTATAAAAACAACTTATTAGTTTACATATATTTAAATTAGATGATATTCCATAAATAAGTTGAAATATGTAATATTAATAAGGTAATTAATGTCCACTTAATGACATTTACGACAAATACAATTCAATTATTTAACTATCCTCTTCAAAAGTATAACATCTTATAAATGATACTTATTTTATCAAAAACAATCTTCAAAATAGATAAAAAAAAATTAAATATAAATATTTATTATTAATTAAATCCAAATTATTTATGTATGTATAATTATATAATCTAAACTTTAAAAAATTATTATAAAAATAAAATTCTTATAAAAAAATTATTATTTTTATAAAAGAATAATATAAATAACTAAAATACATATACATTAACATTTCTATTTTTATATAACAAATTTATAAATTTCATTAAAATGTTTTTTTCTATTAATAAAATAAAGCAAATCTATTTACAAGTGAATTAAATATGAATTTGACTAACACCTCATGTGCATTTTTAAAATAAATACTAATAAATTTCTAACCCTACATGATCAAACCAAATATTATATTTTTTAATTGACATGATCAAACCAAAGGATTCAAATGTCAAAAGGACATAGATTCAGTATACATCTCTATCCAAAATTTATTTGTTTATAATTACTACTTTGGATCATTCTTCCTTTGATATTGACATTATTATTTTTTATTTTTTATATGTTCTATTTCTCTTAATTAATTATCTAAATGGTAAAAAGAAAAACAAATGGATATACATATCAATTTAATATAAATTAAAATAATAGTAAAAATTAATTAATTATAGATTATGTTGTTTTAATTAAAATATATAGTTAAAGATTTTACAATGTATTGAGGTAGTTAAAGGAAAGTCAAATGGAGATTTTATAAAAATTTGTATAGTTCTTAATGTATAAAGAATGAGATTAAAGATTAAGTATCAAATTAAAGTTAAGAGTAAAATTAAAAGTTATAATTAATGTCACAAATAATTATAACAATAGAATAATATATTTTATATAATATAAATTGTGTAAATCTTAAAACAAATATAAATTTTAAAGTTAGAAATTTTATAATGGTTTCCTTTCAATTTTATCATTATAACTTTTAGATATACTTCCAACTTTTTCAAAGTTCATCAATTCTATTATATTAGTTTATTAGATCATAAAATGTTTAATAATATTGTAATGGTAAAAATTGTATATTTTGTATTTTTCTTCTTTATTTTGGATTTATTTTGATTTGGATATTTTTATATAATTAAAAAATTGTAAATGATAAATATGAAAATATAACTTAAATCTTATTTATTCCTATTCACACTCCCTTCCAAAGTCTAATTTTTATCCTCAAACTCATGAATGTACAAATGACTTAGGTTAGATGCATGGATGAAGAAATGAACCCTAAGCTTCTAATTTTCAAATTCAAATTTAAGGATAACCTAAGCTTGCCAAATAGTTAGTATGTATTGACTTGAAGTGCAAAATATTTAATTTATGACACTTGGAGTTGTTCTTAAAGGGGCCATTATAATTCATTTTAATCATCCAAGATCTAGATCTTAGCTTGCATTCTTACTTGGACAATTTTTAAGAATCATTTACCATGTACCTACATTGCATCATTGCATAAGGCATCCATAACATGCTTACTTGTTGGCTTCAATCATTTTTATAAATTTAAAGACTTGGTATCCATATAGAGTTTGACACAAGGGAGATATTGACCTTGTCATTTGTAAAATATCAAACACATTAAACAAGTATTTATGCTATAATATGTTTGAAAATCCAAGATAAAGTAAAAGAAAAAATCCAAATATTTAAACCTAGTTGGAGCTTGTTTGATCCATGTTAGGAAAATTATTTTTTTGTTATTAATCCTAATTTGAGTGGGATCTCTAAATAGTGATATTATTTTCAGCTTGACATGGCAATCCCATTAAGGACGGAAATTAATAGATTTAAAAACACTAAGTTTGAGCTATGGAAGCTCTAAATGGAAGACCTACTCGTAGACAAAGATAAGTGGGCTATACTATCTAGCCACAATCCCTTAAGTGTGGAGGAAGAAGAATAGATGGTGTTGGATTAAAAAGTGTGAGCTTTGCTTAGGATTTATTTTTCATATTTAATGCTTTTAATTTTTTTGAGAGAGACCACCATGGAGAACCTCTAGCAAAAGATAGAAAACTTGTATATGGATTAAACCCTAATATATAATATTCTCTAGAATAAGTTATATTATTTGTGGATGAGTGATGGAGACTCTAGTAAAACAATCTAAATCCATGAATAACTTTATTGTGAGCTAGTTACAATCTATAATTGTGAATATGGATGAAAAAATTGTTTCATTACACTATTGTGTTCTTTGTTAGATTCATGGGGTGACCTAGTTATTAAAATTAGTATCACCAATATAAATCTTAATCTTGAGAAGGTGGTGGGTGCATTACTTTCAAAGTTGCTGAGGAAAAAAAAAAAGATTTCATCAAAGATATATTATTCATTAGGTTATTTAAGGAGAAGGGAAAGAAAAAGAATAAAGAAATAAGGTCCAAATCAAAGTGAACATCTAAATCTCCTATAATATGTAAGGTTAGTGTTGAAACTATTGTAAAATTGACTATACATAAAAATGATGAAAAGAAAAAAAATGGTATGATGTTGACTCAAACTCAATATTTTCTTAGAAGAATACTAGTGATATATTTCTTGCATCTATTTTATCTCTTATAATGTACACGCATGTGATGATGTATGGATGATTGAATTTGGATCCTCCTTCCATATGACTCCTCACAAGGAGTGGTTTTATGAGTATGATACCATTGATGGTGGAAATATGTATTTGGGAAATAATAAATTCCTTGGTATTTTGAGAAATGGAAAATTCAAGATCATACTTGGAGATGGGAGGGTTAAATTCCTTTGAGGAGTTTCAAACAGACTAGGTTTTCCAAGAAACATGTTATCAATAAGAAAAATAAATGATGTATGTGTGCAAGTAGTATTCACTAAGGATGGGTGTAAAATGATTTGGAAAGCTATGGTTCTTACTAGGGAAATTCATGTTAGAACTCTATTTCTTCATGAGGTTATATCTTACATTCAATGTAGAAATTCAAAGATGTGTAACATATTTAGGAGTAAACTACCACTTTGGTAGAAAATATCCATCTTGAGAAATAACTTGTCACTTAAATAATAGCTAGGTGTCTTTAATAGTAAATATTTATTTAAAAAAAAAACTAAGTATCTTTGACAACAAACTATAATTTTAATAATTATTATGTTTATTCAACAAGAAGTTTCAATTTATTTATTTATGTGTCTTCAACAACAAGTTGTCACTTTAGTAGTAGTTGGGCACCTTTAGTGGTGTTGGAACTCTAATCTATAGTTGTCTTTTTTCTTGAGCCCTTTCCTATAGACACTTAAAAATGTCTCGATGGATCACATTGGCTAACTAACATCATTTCTTTTGATTTCATCCTAATTCCTCCATTTAATTAAATAATATCAATTATTTGATTAAATTCACCTAATTCTCCAATTAATTGAATAATTCATCATTTTCAAATTAATCCTTCTATTTGATTAAATGATTTCCAAAATTATTTAATTAAATTCATCCTTCATCCCACTCATTTGATTAAATAATCCTAACTATTTAATTAAATGTCATTAATAACCCTCTTTCATTAAATAAATAAATTGTTTAATGAGAATCCTAATTTCACTCAACTTGCATAATTAAAACTTTGTTTTAATTATCTAATTTGCTAATTTCCCTGACCCTCCCACTTGCAAGGGAATATTCCTCCATTTGAGCTTAAAAATGGAATATTCCTTTGTAACAAACTTCCTAACAAACTCTCTAACAACTTCCAATTTTAGGAAGTGTGCTTCTTTGAATTAATGAGAGTCATTGATTAACTCTTTGATCCATGTCAACTTGCATTCTCATCCATTGATGAGAATCCTTGATCCATGCCTTCACCTCTCATGGGTTCTCATCCATTGATTGATCAAATCAATCCTAGCCATTGATTCACCATTTTCTCCTATAAATGCTCCTCATTTCTTTGAGAAATGTATCCACAATCATTTGAGAAAAGTTAGGATGTTGAAATACATCCATAGTTTCATCCATTAGCATTCATTTGAGCATTTTTCATCCATTATGGTTCAAATCTCCATTATCACTCATCAATCTATCAAATCAAGTTTGTTTCAATCTAAGGGATTGGGAAAGGGCTGACATTCCACATCAATACAACACCAATCCCCCAATGGGATGAGGTTTGAGGCATTTAACTAGTTTCCATTATGCATTTCTTCATTGTTTGTGTTTAATGGCTTCTTCGTTTCATGCTTTCAAGAATTCCATTGGGAGTATAGCTTAAATAGTTAGATATTGCTCAAAATCTATTGGATCTAGTGTATTTAGCTTATGTTATGATTATAGTCACACTTCCTCTTTTATGTTGTTCCTTATTCATTTTTCCCAAGCTTATAACGATCTGAGAAATCAATAAGGGGCAGCCTTTTGTCAAAATATATTTTCATAGTTGGTTAGAGCATGAAAAATTAATCCAAATTGCCTTTTGATTTTTTGCAAATTTCCCTAAGGATAAGAAGTTATGCTTGTGCATTTTTTTCCCTTTCATTTGGTTCATGCCCTTTTCCCCACAATATGTGGTTCCAATTTCTCCCACATGGTTTAATTCAATATAGTTTTCCTACAAAGGTCTTGAGTGCTAAAAAATCAACTAAGTATAAGTTTTGTAGAAAACCTTTGCCCATTGGAACTTCCTTTTCCAATCTACTTCAACCCACTTCACTTGGACTTTCCTACTTTGTAGAAAAGGTCTACCCATCTAGTTTGTTGGGATTTTCAAGTAAAGTTGTTCATTTCTATATGTCATCCAATCACCCATAAATTTCACTTGCTCATTATTTTCCTACAAATGCATCCCAAAATTGACTAATTTTAAGTCTTGCAAGTGAATGAAGCTCATGTTCTCATATTTCCTCACATCATCATCCTTTGCAAACTTCTCTCCTCCATCTAAACTTCACCTTTCCTAATTTCTTCATCTAGTTCAAATGATCTTCTCTACAAGATTGATCCACTTTACTTTCTCATATTTTCACTTGGATGATGTCATGTTGACATCATCTTGTTATGTTTACGTTATCATGACTTCATCATTTCAAAAGTTCCCTAGCCTAATTAATTTCCACCTTTTGCGAGCATCATGCTAATGTCACTTTTTTTTATGTCACCTACAAGGGTTTATATTTAAACTAGATCTATGATTCACTTCCCAGATGAACTTGGTTTTTTCCACACCCAATTCAAGCTCAATTGTTTGTAGTGACTTGATGGAGCATTCCAATCTACAAGAGGTTGTTAAAGACCAATATGACTAAGGATTAAATTTATGTATAATCCAATATGAATCAAATGTATTCTCAAAAGGTGCATATCTAATTGCACATGAAATTTCCACATTAACCCGATAGGAGTGAAATTACCACTAGTAACAAATGCAACTTGATTTCTCACATGATGCATTTTGTAGATATGTGGTGTTGAACCAATTGTGTCCATATGATTGTGAAAGTTCCACATTGATTTAAATGACCTTAAAAATATTTTAATGCATTATTTTGAGTTGTTAAGTGGTCTGATTATCCTATTTTTCGTGATTTTTTAATTGCTTCTGAAATGATTCTCAAGGTAAATCAAAATTTTGTCAATGTTTCTTCTACTCACCAGGAATTTATGGTTTCACTCCCTCAACCACTAGAAGTTATTGTAGATACCATCTATTAATCTAATGAATTCATTTTGGAGATGTGGAATCTTCCCCAAGTGTTAATTTGATCTTACTACAATGATTTGTTTTAAGGTTTTCCCTTGTCACCTAGTTTTATAGGAAATTTTACTATTTTTCTCATTCATTGGACTATATAGGAGAGAAAGGGAATTAAAAAATCCTACCAAAAATTGTAGAAAATCATAGAATAGTTATAAGGGCACATTGGTCCTTACATAGTATTATAGTAATGTTGTAGTATCATTTATTGTTTTATGTCTATAATATTGTCTATGCAAACTCAAAAACTATATCAAATTTGACATGTTTTCTTTAGCACATTTTTTGTTGCGAATATAATCAATATTAGAGGAATTTGATGGAATTCTAATTCTATTGCACAAGTTGTAATATCTATTTTATGTTATTGTATGTAAGTTTGGGTAATTTAGTAATGGATAACTAAGTAGATGACACTGTGAATGGTATTCATTGATGCTTTAGAAAAGTAGATCACTTCAAGTTTGTTTTTCCCTTTGTTTTCCTCCTTATTGATTGTGACTATATTTTCCAAGAGTAGGCATTGATCTCTTGTATGTTCTCTAATCATACATATATAATTTTTTTTTATAAAATCATTCATTATTCAATTATATTTCTTGAGTTCATGCTATCATTATTTGTAAGGAATAGAAGAAAACAATATCTAAAAATCATGAAGGTCACCCTACCTTGCACTTGTTTTCAAAGTGCATTATCAACTATATAGGGGTTCGTGATAGGTAGTACAATGAAAATATTTTGGGTTAATAAGATACGTTTAGGTTAGCTATCATTTAAATATTATTGTTGTTTATTTTAGGTGATTTCAAAACCTATTTAGGTGAATACTCTCTTAAGTTTAAATTAAGCTCAAAGTGTTGAAGACAAAACCAAATCTTGTTGAGTTAGCTTAGAATTCTTCATAATTTTGTTGATGAACCATTTTACCCACATGATGAAAACCTTGGCCTTGTGAGTAGAATTTTTTCTAGGAAGTGGAGTAGTTATTTTGATACATAACATAATGTTATCATTATTGAGGATAGTATATGCTAAAACTACTTAACTTCATTTATAGAAGTCAAAATTTGACAAGTATTTTGCAACTATTTTTTCATGTTACCTTAGTGAGATTTACTTCAAAGAAATTTCTATCTCCCTCAAGGACTAGTGTATTTGTTGTAGAAACCCAATTTCAAAATTTTATTTACCATTAATAAAAAGAAGAGAGAGAGATGAGCTTCCTACAAAAGGAAATTGAAGAGGGTTGGAGAATATTGAAGGAAAACAAAGGAATGTAAAGCAATGTAAATGACCATACCTTCAACTAGAGTCAATTTGCTTCTCTCCTTGATGAGTGGAAATGGAGTGCACCCTTACTCCATTTTATTTTCTCTTTGATGTTGATATGTGGATTGCTCAATGTTCTAGCATAACCTTGATATGATTGATAATTATAAGCTTGATTCAATAGATATTTTGATATCATGTAGGTATGATAGCTCAAGATTCATGAAAAATGAAAGGTGAGATCCTCTAGATATAGAGTCTTGAAGAAGAAAACTCAATGACTAGAAATGATTGATAATGGATGGCTAATATTGAAGGAGGATTAGGGTTTGGATCAGGGATGCAATCATATGAAAAATATCACATGATGGATAGAATCTAGATTTAAGATTATGATAAAGACAAAAATACTTATGGAAATGAATAGGATTAAGAGGATAAATGAAATGAGTCAATAGGATGAAAATATAGTTTTTAACTTTTGGATAGGTGTCTAGATTAAATGAATCTAGGAAAGGGGTTAGTTGGACATGTGAAGGGGACATTTGTCACATGAAGAAAAAAATAGATTATGATCCATGTGAACAAGATGAAGGGCTAGGATTAGATGGACAAGGATAAAGGATAAAGGACAACTAATTAAATAAATAAAGTATTTATTTAATTAATGGGATCATGATGAAGGGATGAAATAAATAGAAAATATTTATTTAGTTAAAGGACTAGGATAAAAATTGAAAAGGATGGAAATAATTAATTACTAATAGATATTTATTTAATTAATGGGCTAAAAATAGGTGTGGTTAGCTAAGGTCATATTTTAGGTGTCTACAAAAATATCACAAGCAATGCAAGGAATTGGTGTGGTAAATAGAATATGAAGGATGGAGGTTATCCATCTAGTAAAAATAATATAAAAGTAGTTAGTACCTTAGGCAAAGGTGATGCTCGTGTCGACTCAAGAGAACAATACCATTACACTTTTCATGATTTCATGGATCAATTACTCAAAAGAATAAAAATAAATGTTGATGATTATGATGTGAGAAGAAACTAAACATTGGGTCGAACTAGTAGAGGTTCTCACAAATTTTATCATCAACAAAATTCTCCCACTAGTTCACAAGGTTCCCAATTTGACTAGAATTTTTATGATGTGGATCGGCACATTCAAGTCAATGTTGGTAAAAGGAAAAGACCCATGGATGAAGAGTTGGATTTACTAGATGAAGCCAAAATAAGATGATAATAATTGCTAGCTAAAATTGGTCAACTAATTCAAACCCATACTTTGGCCACCCAACAACAAGTTTAGCAAGTACCACAATAGAAAATTATGGGATAAAATGTTGGAGGAAAGCTCAATTATTTTCTATATTCAGACAACCATTGGGAGTTTAAAGATAGGCAATTGAATTTATTTGGAATCTAAAATTGTCCCAATCCTATCCCCAGTGATACCAAAGTAAAATTCAAAAATTATAAGGGAGAAATGCAGTTACTAGAGAAGATCACTTGAGTTACTTCATCAATATCACTAATGAATATTGAATTGAAGATGAGGACGTAATGATGAAATTGTTCGTGCAATATTTGGAGTAAAGTACTAGGAAATGGTTCAAAAATATTCTTGACAGTTATGTCTCTTCTTGGGATGATTTTGTTGATTTTTTTCAAAACATAGTATGGTGATAGAATTGATCCAAAGTTTTCCATTCATGAGCACACTACCATCAATAAAATCTTAGATGATCGTATACTTCAATAGAAGATTCATCCTCACAATAAGAAAGGTGCCTCAACATATTAATCCAAATGAATCAACATGTTGTGTATTATATTGTGGCACATTTGAATCAAAATTAGTATATTGCTTAAGGAACAATAATCCTCAAACCCTCAAAGATGCATATGCTAATCCCATAAATATTGAAAGCATTATGAGAGCACCTAGAAAGTAATTGAAATAGTTGATGTGAAATTGTCACAACTATATAGGATAGTTGCAATTAATCTGCTTGTTAGTTCTCAAAAATGGTGGTTGAAAAACTATAAGAGGTTTCCAAGCTCTTGGTACATTTTAGGCTAATGAACAAGGCCAAATGATGTATTTGAACCTTCTTCTCTTTAGGCTCTGCCAAACCTAGGTGGGTGTACCTATGTAAATGATGCAAACTTATGTGATTTCTACTTGTGCAATCTATCCATAATGGCACTTGATAGAGGAGATATTTGATTCTAATTTGGTATAAATTGTATAAGCAATATCAAGGTGAAACCTAATATGTTCAATTAACATATGTAAGGTTTTGAAATTTTTTTTAATAACACTAAAAGATGAAATGGATAAGACCAGTGCCTTGTTGGGTAAATGGAGTCAAGTGAAAATATAGAATGAATGGTTGGTATTGGCAATAATTCAAACTATTTGGCACACTTTTGTTGGTTTATAACTTGTATAAACATGTAGGAAAGTGATTGAAAAACTCTACTGGAGACATAATGTCAATCCTAATTATATAATTCTTCTTACTGATCCAAATAACACTTCCAAATTACTATAATTGATCAAAATGAATTTAAATCTTCTTTAAAAAAACCAAATAATCGCATCACACAAGTACAACAAATGTGCATTGATAAATTGAATATATACTTGATATATCAACTTAAATAACCAGGAAACATTAAGTTGGAGACAGTT
The DNA here is from genome assembly GCA_007115665.2 of Sequoiadendron giganteum. Classification (NCBI taxonomy): domain Eukaryota; kingdom Viridiplantae; phylum Streptophyta; class Pinopsida; order Cupressales; family Cupressaceae; genus Sequoiadendron; species Sequoiadendron giganteum. The sequence continues at coordinate 52,701,233 of CM021105.1, read as the reverse complement.
AGATAATTGAATAATTTCAACAAACAATTGATTACAATATGGAGCCACTGAATCAAAGATCTTCCATTAACTTCTTCAAAATTATACTTGCAACATAGTCTATCTGAATGCGAACAGTATGATCTATTGATTTACCTACTCTACTAATATCTTCTCCTCTCTAATCTCTTGCCATTTTTTGGTCTTGATCTCTCTTATTTATACTAGAGGCAACAAGCTTCAGACCAAAAGACATATATTTTGATAACAAAACATAATTTTGGAATTAAACATAACAAAAGAAAACTAATCATAATCATGTGTATCAATCTGTTAATCTTCGAGTAAAAGCCCATGGTCATCTAAGACCTGCCCAAAGCTTTTACTGTATGATATTTTCTCCTTATAATGCATATAATCAATCTTCATCATAACCCAAATATTTTTCCTGCCATTTATTGATTGTCAAATCACTCGACCATTTGAATTCTTGTGCAGCTATGAAATTTGTAAGATGGATTTTCCACCTATTATCTAGGAGATTTCTGACATCCACCACAAAATTTGTATATCTAGTGTCCAGCATGATGATCCCATCGAGTATAGTTTGGAACTTGATGAGATTGATCCCTCCTTCATCCTGCATATGTGTCAAGCACTTAGGAATCATCTAATCAAATTCCTCTCCCCATTCATCTACACCTTTCACCTTTTTATCATCTTTGAGAAGTGATGGGCTGAAGCTGTAGTTGATAGAGTCAAATGTACTCTTCCTATTTTCATCTTTCTTCCTTATATCTACCAAGTATTTATATTCGTCAATCACACTCTTTACCATTTCTTATGCAGGTTTGAGCCTTGGTGGAGCATTTGGATCTCTATGTGTAGCCTTACATAAAGTAGTCAATATGTGGAGGGTGGGCTTCCATCTCTTTTGGAGCTCTTCCAGGATGGGGGAGTTAGTGCTTGTATGTTCCTAATCTTTAATTAGACTGTTGAAACTTTCATGTACCCCATTTATCTTTTCTTTCAATATCCCAACTCTATGCTCTAATATTTTTTGCAAAGCCTTTATGATATGATGCTTGATATCATCCATGTTATGCTTCTTCGGCCTATCAATTTCATCTTTCATTTGTTGTATCTATGGATCCTTTGTCTGGACAGGTGGGTGATAAACAATCAATTTATCTCCTTTCACTATGGTGGCTTGCTGCAACTGTTATTTTAATTTCACATTTTCAATAAATAACTTGTTCATCTCATCATTTTATAGTTTCAATCTTTTCTCATATTCATTAATCTTCATTTCCATATTCTCTACCACGTCCTTGGTGAACATTGCAGAATGCATGGTCATAGTGCCAGCCTCTCTAGGAGTCATGTCTTTCATTATTCTCACCATAGCTAATCCCCTCATTTCCTGCACTACATCCAAAAGTCTAGGCTTTCTTGTGTTTTTTTGTTTTTTCCACAGGGTGAGTGTTTGGGTATTAGGATTATACCTTGTTCCTGAAACACCTTCCATTAAATCAAACTCTGCAACTAACATAGGATCATCATGTGCTCTAATTTGATCTAGCAGAAATAATTTAGATAGCTCCATCCTTGGTATGATTAACATATTACTTTTCAACACCATTTCCCTCGCTTCCTGAGGATTGACATTAATGTTTTCAACATTTAATTCTATAAATGTTTGAACCTAGATCTTAGCATGCTTTGATTCATCAACTCCAATAAGATTAATTTTCAATCTTTCATCAAACTGTTTCATTTTCATTTTGATCCAAAAATATTTGAATTCATTGGTGCGGATAAATTTTTCATCCTCCATAAATCTTAGAGAGGTCACCACCCTCTCATCATCCTGGATTTCATCAGTTTCATCATCCGAAAGCCTTATCTCAGGATCATGAGGTTTTTGATTTTTCAATTGTTCTGCTACCTCTTATATCTCAGTCAAAGCAAGGACTGATTCTTCCTATTCATCATCACTATATCCAACCAATGGCTCAATATTTTACCTTTTAGGCAGTGATTAATGGGTAGGATATGGAGGAGATGGGTGTGTAGGTGATGGGGGTGGTAAATGTGATGTGGAAGCTTCATGTGATTGTTGGTGAGATATGGGAAGTGGAATCAACCCCTCATCTTGGGCCATTTTGTACAATTCATCATATTTACCAAGGATCAATTGCATCCCCTTCAAAAGGTTGGGTTCATCTACAAAAACCCCCTTGAAAATTTTATCCTTTTGCCTCTTTTGATTTTCCCATTTCATCATTGTTATCCATCTCTTTCTGATTTGCACTACATCAGAAAATACAACAAATTTCTTATGACATCCTCCTCAAGGTCAAACTCATGTAAGATGGCATTCTTTGTCAACAAATTTCTTCTAATAGTATTGATGTGCCCCTCTACGTCACACACCATCTCTTTCCTAGATTTGAGGGGATAATTAACCCTCATAAACCTTTGCAATTCTTCTAACATATCAAACCCAATAGACAATTCTTCGAACACAGTCATATCAGGTAAAAATGTACCTTTCCTCTAATTTTTCATTAAATCATGCTCCATCCACAACATGTGCCACATAAACTCTAGAAAACACATTCTTGCAGGTACAAACTTAGGCAAGATATGTGGTGCTTGGCCATATCCATACACTCTGATTATTGTGTGTTGTGGCATAAAGAACTAGTTAGCATAGTTGTGGGTAAAGCCCTAGTCTGGCTTACCCTGTACAGGTCTCATCATCTTCATTAATGATTCAGGCAATCTTGGTGTTGGGTAACCAAGGGAATCTATCAATCTAACATCAAAATCATCTCGAAATAAAATTAAGTCACACTCTTTGCATCTATTGTCCTAGATGTAGCACCAATTCTGCACAAGGAGTCTTACTTCATTCTCTTGTGTTCCTTGTGGTCCATTTCATTTCAGTCTAGTACAAAATTAAATGACACAACAAAGAATATTTTTTGAAAGTAATGGGGGCCTTAGCCTCCCTGACTTGTAGCAAACCCTCATGAATTTGTTCCTCAATCACAAATGCAAAGTCAAATTCTACATTTGACTCAAGATGCTAAATTATCATGGCCATTCTCATCAATCCTAATGACATGTGCTCCTCTACATATACCCCCAAGATTTGACACAATGCAAAATAAATATTTTTGAAATACACTTGAAATTTAGAAACTTGGAAGGGTTCCATTTTAGAGGCAGGAAATGGGATTTTTTGGTTATCATCACCCCTCTTCATGTGCAGGTGGAGCTCATCACTTCGATAGGTCCTTCTCAACCTTTTATACTCCTGCTCCAATTTAACTAAATCCACTTCTGTCACAACTTGTTTGTTCAGATTAAGACACTTTATAATAGCATCTCTAGTGACATCAACCAAACACCCACCATTTGGAAGTCTAACAGTTTTGGTTAGGGCATGGTAGCTATGAGAAAGGGCCTTAATTAGCTCAATATCGATGAAGACATTAGGAACAATTAGTTTGGCCAAGTCTAGGGTCCACGAGTTTGATGTTGGAACCTTATTGTCCCTATTTCAATAGAAGTACCAGTAAAGATTCCAACCCAACTGAGGTATAATGAGGTCTCTCCAACCTTGAGCTAAGTCTCTAAAAACATTTTTAAACCCTTTGTTTACTGAACTGAACAAGGAAAGCAATGGGGATTACAATGATGGTTTATTGGTTTTGGCCTCATCCCTTTTAATTCCTACTTCACTCTTCTTTGGTGCCATTTTATTAATTCACAGAGAGTGATATAATTCACCTTGAAGAATTCCCTTTTCTTTTGCACTCTGAGCTCGTCTGCAACTTGGTTTCAGCTGTTGTGAATGGAAAATATCAACTTATTTCATGTATTTTAACACTGAGATGCATTTACTCCTGACTCATTAATTCACATAATTCAAATCTTTGTATCAGGCTCAATTTTATGTTTTGATGTTGACTAATGTGATTGGTGTGCTTTAAATGACCCAACAACTAATTTACCACACTACCTCATGTCACTTTTCACCCCCCTGTGGTACCGCGGTTCCCCTTAGTACATACATTCAATATACCGCTCTACAGTGGATCACCTTTCGCTTTCCTGCAATGCCACAGTGTCTTCCTAGTGCTCTTGTTTAGCATACTACTCTACCACGGATCATATTATGTCTCCCCACGGTATCGTGATATGTCTTTAGCATCCTTTCTTAATGTACCGCTCTACTATGGGTTGAGTCTTGACCCTCCGAGGTATAGCGGTAAAGTATGGATATTAATGGCTCGTCTTACCACCTTACCGTGAGCAACTTGGTGATGGACCGTGGTACTACAGTAAGGAATTAGTGTTGTAAGGGATGGCCAATGTGGTAGCGGTAACACAGTAAAGGGTAAAAATAGCTTTATGAATGGTGGTAGTGATATTTATTATGAAAATGAGAGGGGGAATTTTAGATTTTAAAAGCTAGAACTAGATAAATTAATGGGTGCCATGAAAGACCATTCTTACAAAGTGGAAAGAAATGAAAAAGGATTGGCACCTCGAGGAGCATCCACACTTCAATTAAGGTCGGTGATTGCATAAAAAATCCTATAACACTAATTGGTCTAAGAAACCACAACATTATAATGGAAGAAATACTCAAAATCATGTTAATTTCAAGTAGTAGGACAAGAACATACTTAATCCTCTAGCCAAGGAAAATGTAGATTATCAAGATGATAATATGTGGTGTTATTATTGTTTCCTTCTACATAACCCTCTTGATTGTGCATAAGCCATATCTATGGAAATAAATGAAGAATTCCCAAATGATGAAGGAGGTCATAAATATTGCAAGGATAACATCAACCAATTTGATGAAATGGTCAATGACTATAAAAATAATAAATTATGTCAAAGTAGTTTCAGGGGGACTGATCAGATTTTCCAAGTTGATGGTCAGTCAGCTTCACATTCGTATCAATTTCCATCTCATTTTCGAGCATATGAGGTCTTTGATGCAACAAAGGTATAAGAGGAATAGGCCTTTGAATGAATATATTAGATCTCTTACTAATATTTTTGTATTATAGGCCCAAAGTGGTATACATATGAGAAGTAGAACCATCCCAATGCAGACACAAAAGATCAACAAGTCGGGCGTAGTAACACAAATGGTCAATATTAGTAAATAGAAGGGAAATTTTGATAACAAACTAAAAATTCTATGTTGGAATCAAGCAACACTAAGAGGGGGGTGAATCAGTGTTCTACAATTTTTGACTGTATTGATCTTATTCTTCAAGCATTTAAAAACATTCATTCAAAAGAAATATGCAAGAACATAAATCAAACAACCACAACACCATAACATGGGAATTTTTACGTGGAAACCCTGTTAGGGGAAAAACAATGGTGGATGGCCAATCCACAATATGATTTGAGTATACTCAAATGAAGTTTACAATATGGGGAATGCACTTGCATTCAAGTGCACTACCTAGAGCTCACTGCTCAAAGAAGACTCATTGTCTTATAAAGAAAATCATATTAAAACTATCTGAGAATTTGAATTGAGAAAATAACATCTACATATGCTTGATCACAGTTTTGGTTAGGCTCGATACTCGATATTATGCCCTTCAGACTAATTCTGCACTTCTGCTCTATTTTGCTCACACTTGCAACACAAATCCTTTACGCACAAGTGAAACTGTGCATTATCGCTCTTCAGCTCTTCTTTTACTCACAATTCACATCAACACACTTCATACATCTCTCAAAATGATATGAATGATCTCTTATATATATCCATAATTAAGAATTAATCACCCATATGTCAACATCAATAGAACACAAGAATATTTACAACTATCGGCTCAAATCATGAGTAAACCTTAATGGGCATCCATAATGGTCAGCCAAAACTTAGCTAGAACCCAAAAAAAGATGCTCAAACACAAACATACTTGAAAAATTGCTTCCCAAACATTTGCGACATGATACATTCACGAAGTTGACTCCAGTACTGGTAAAACAAAGAATTAGCCAATCAGATCTTCTAACTCGCACATGAGTCAATACGAGGCACCGAGATTCATGGATAACAAAAAGCATACATTGATCAACCTTCCCTGAGATACACCACACAAAATATTAACATAAAATCTTCATGTGAATCGATGAACGCAAAATTGTCGAATGCTTTGTTCTTCCTTAACTGTTTGCAATCTGACTGTTGGTGTGATCAAATGATGATGCACAGATCCAATCATCAACTAGGGTTTCCATCAATGACAACACCAAATAATATTCACAGTGTCTCTTGCCAACAATCTCCCCCTTTGGTATTGATGGCAACATTTAGTGAAAAATGACTAAGTGTCGCATCAATACCAACATCAATTACACTGCAAAAATTTCAAAACAAAATTTTCTTCCAAAACACAATTCTCCCCCTAAGATTATTATGCATTTTTCACTCTTCTCTCTCCCCCTTTGACATCAATAGAAAAGTTAGGAATTTGCATAACAAAAATAAGACAAAACTGTTATGAACAAATGACTTATGTACAAACAAGCTTCTTCAACTTACATAAACTTGAAAATATCAAGAAAATCTTTCTTCAACATAGTCAATTTTGTGTCCCAAACCCTTTTGAGACTCTCCAATATTGTTATGTGTCCACACACCAAGTAGGATTGTGTCTCTATAGACTCCAAGTTAGCTGGATCGCCCACTGCCTTAGCATCTTCACCTTCTTGTAGTGCACTGGACATTATTTCTATCTTTGGGCCAATTAGACCTCTAAGTTCACATACTCTTGCAAAAAATTTGTCATTTTCATGCTTCAAGCTCTTTATTTTGTCAAGAAAAGATATCAGTTCACCTTTTATCTTTCCAACACCACCAGTTAAGGGATCAAATGCTTCAAAAATAGTAGCTAGCTATTTATCGAGATCTTTAACCTTTTTCTTATTTACTTCAATAAATTTTGTCAAAGACAAACATGACTTATAAATATTTCCACCTTCAGGCACAACATTTTGGATATTTTTCACACAGGTGGCTAGAAATTTTTTATTCGTTGTTATCATTTCCTTCAGCCCATTTAATCTTTTGGCATCAAATTCTTTCTACACTTTAATCATAGCTGATTTCTCAAGTGACTCAAAATGAGTACTTACAGAGTTGATAAGCTTCTTTAATTCACCGGAGGAGGAACCTGTCAGATCTTTCACATGAGTGGGCATTATCTTTTCTAGGACTCCAAATGCAAGATTTAGAAGTTCATTGTCCTCAATGTGGGACTTTAGTAGTTCTTCTCTAGCTTTTGCTTGGGCAAATGAATCTACCTTCATTTCTTGAATTGGACTCAAGGTAGATAGGTCAATAGGACCTTCAACCAATTCAGGATCAAACTCTTCTTTTTGTTCTACCAAAAATTTATTCACTGCCTCAGTAGTGTCTGTTGCTTCTATTGGAATTTCTTTCACATCAACTTTGTTTTCTTCAACCATTGCTTCCTCAGCTATAGGTTCTTTCTTATCTTCTGGAATCTTAATTTTCTCATTCTCCTCAATGGATACAATTTCAGGAATTTCAACTTCCATAGGTATTTCTGCATTGTCCACTTCAGGAGGAATTTGAATATCCTCAGTTGCATCTTGTTTCTCTTCTTCTTCTTCTCCCAAACCAGATGAAACATCATGAGTTCCTTCAGGGACAGCATCAATTTTGTTGCTTAACAAAAAATTTCTTAGAATTTGTTCAATTTCTTCAATGACTTCTTTGGTTTGATCAATCATCAACTTATTCACTCTTTTTTTGCTTTTGAATTCCTTCTTGGCTTTATTTAGTATTGACTTCATTTCTTCCATAGATACTACTGGACACAATTCAACAATAATTATTTTTCTTATCTACTCTTCTTCTAATATGGCATTTACTCTCCTCATCTCCAAAATATCATATAAGCTTTTAGGTAAATTAGGCATTATTTCAATAAGAACTTTATTGTTTTCTCTTCAAGTGTTCTCTGGCCAGATTTATCAAAAGATTCATACCATTTGTAGAGTGGCTTGAGATTCCCATCCTTAACCAAAGGTTTCTCAACTTCTTCCACTGACATACTTGGTTGGTCAGTTTTTTCCTTCTTCTTTGCTTGGTCATCTCCACCAGAGGGCTTGATTTTAGTAACTATTGTTGTCTTAGTACCTTGATGCTTGATTTCTCTAACTCCTTCATCAAACTCTATTTATTCATCTTCAGAAACTGCTACATAGACCCTTTTCTTTTATCCTTCTTCCTTTTTCCTTCCTTATCGAATCCCCTAGATTGAGTTTTCACAGAGATTGGATTTGTTGTAGGGGCGGATAGGGGTGCAGAGCTTCTAGTTGACCTAACTCGGGAAAATGGTGTTGTCGGACCAGCAGACTCAGTTTTTGTTGCCTCCTTCACTGCTTCAACTTCTTCTCTTTTCCTTCTAGCTTCTCTTACCTTTTTTGTTGATATTCCCATACTTTCTACAAATATTTCTACTTCTTTTCTAACTCTTCTGACTAACACGGGCTTCTTGAGTTCATTGTGTACTTGTATATTATTTTCTACATAAGCACCAAATCTTTCTTCTGATGGATCTAGAGGCTTTCTCAATAAATGTTTTGCATACATTTCTAGAATGCACTCCTCAATTTCATAGCCCATCGGCATGATCTAGATTGTTCTAGGATCAGTGGCTTCCATCATGCATAGATCAATATCTACCATGAAATAAATTATATCCTTGTAATTTTCCACAATAGAAGTAGGAATCCTCTCTTTGGTCTGCATCATACTCTAAAAACTATTGAAATATCCCCAGATAGTGGCATTCTTTGTCTTAATTTCTGCAAATCTGTGAAAGAGATCTTTGATCTAAGCAACTAGCAGTTTATCTTTTTGCCATTGAACCTTTTTGAATCCTAGAACCTCATCCATGAAGTAAAAGAATAAGCATAATAGAAAGTTACCATGCTTAAAATAATTTTTCTTATCCTTCTTGATCTTCCCAAGATTTTCCATCAGCTAACTTCTTAGAAATTCACAAAGATCATAGTTTGCATTTTCCTTTACCATCTGATAGGTTGCATGAATGTTTGTACCAGACATAGAGTTGCCTCGGCTGGAATTATAGATTTTGTACCCAATAACCATAGATGCAAGTTTGACATCTACATCAACAATGTCATCAATTTCCATTGCTCTTCTATCATACTTACAACCTATTGCATCAGTGACCGTTTGATTCTTCACTGATTTTAGAATTGGTAATGCACTAGAGAAATTTAGACCTGTTACAGCACTGATAGCTTCCTTTGTAATCATGAAGGGTATACTCAACCACATGAATTCATCATGAACTTGACTCAAGATGTAATGGACCCATTCCGATTCTTCAAACACGGGGAATTTAATAATTTATGTAAATTTATTTTCTTCTAGGGTTTTAAATTTTGGCTTCACACAAAAATATTCTCCTATAATGTGATTATTATAAAAATTTAGCAGTTGCGAGCTACCTAGCTCATTAATTTTAGTGTGAATATATGCCCTAATATCTTTGGTGTGTAAGACATTGTATGGAATAGATGAAAAAGAGCCTAACGATTTGGTCTCAACAAACTTGAAGGGATGCCATTTGAATTTGGGATGGGGTTTGTCCTTAACTTCAACTACCAATGGAGTAGCCATATTCACCATTTCACAAGTTCACAAGGTTTTTCCAATAAATACCTTTCCGTCGGATTGTAGTTTGATTACTGAATTTCCTTCACACTTGAATTTCGCCTCAATTCACTAAGGTTCGCTTCAGAGCTCTCCAAACTTCTTTCCTTCAAAATGAAAAGTGACAAATGAAAGATAAAAATGACCTTTTATCAGTTGCACACTTAACCCTTTTTGATGCAATAAATACTTTTACCCTAACTCAACCGGTTACCCTATTTCCATGCACTATGATAGATGATTATTTTGTGGACCTCCAATATTGCATACTACTTTCTTCAATGAGTTTAATAGCATCTATAGGGCATCAATGCACTTACTGAACTTATCCACATCTCGGTCTCAGTTACCGACAGGGGGTTAAGAGATTTTCTTGAAAACTCCCCCTAGGCCAAAGGCCTGAAATTAATTCTTGAATGAACTACCATAATTAGATTCTCGTGTTGGTGCATTTTCTTCATTTGAGGGACTCTTCTTCACCCATTTCTTTTGCATTTGCTTCTTGACCACATTTGTAGTGACTTTTCCTTTTCCCTTAACATCCTTCTGCATGTTTCTCCTTTGATTTACCAGACCTTTTCTATTCCAACAGAATCTAGCAATGTGACCAAATTTGTTGCAATTGCAACACACATTTTTTTGTTTAAACCAATTGTTCCACTGATTTTCTTTTGATCTGCATTGGTTAGAAATATGGCCAAGTCTATTATATGTATAGCATCTAACATTTCTATGGAATTTTTTCATCACATTTCTACATTCATTTGACTTATGACCAAACTTATTGCAATTAAAACACTGACCTGAGAATGATGGACGTCTTGGATTCATCATGTTTCTACATTGAGAAGCCATATAACCAAATTTATTGCAACTAAAATAGTATTCATTAAATCTCTGAGCATTAGGTTTCCTTACCGGATACCTTCCAAATTTTTTCATTTGATTTCCTTGCCCGAATCTCCTTTTCCCGGATATGGAACTTTCTCCTTCTTCATAACCAAGACCTCGCTTGTCACCAGTTGTCCTCTGACTGATAATTAGTTCATCAATCTTGGCTGAGCTAACTTTGAACTTTTCTTTGTACTCATTTGTAGTAGCAAGTTCATCTCTGAGATCATCAATCTATTTTTCCAGCATTTCCTCATTGTTTTTAGATTGCTCTAGTTCATTGTACAATCAGTTGCATACTTCAAATTTTTCTTTATGAGATTGTGCTAGGATCTCTTCATTCTTCTTCATGTCTTCAATCTCCTTGGTCATCCTCATCATCATAGATTTTGTTTCATGCTTTAGGACTGTATTATCTTTGTTAATATTTTCACATTATTCTATCTTTTCCTTCAGGGCTTGACTGAGTTACTCATCTTCAATTCTTTTACTATCATTCTGCTTAATCTAATCACAGAGTTCCTTTCTCTTCTCTTTGGACTTATTGATTTTGTATTTCAAAGACTCAATTAATTTCTCAGTAACCATGAGGTTTGTTTGTAATTTCTAAACTTTAGACTTTGACTGATCAAGATCATCTAGGGCCACCATAAGTTGTTTTTGAAGACTGCTTGAATCCATTGAAACACTTTCCAATATCTCACCAAGTTTTTAGACTTATTCTTCTGAGGAACTAGCTCTGATACCAATTGTTGGAATCAAGCAACACTGAGAGGGGGGTTGAATCAGTGTTCTGCAATTTCTGACTTTACTGATATTATTCTTCAAGCATTTAAAACATTCATTCAAAATAAATATGCAAGAACATAAATCAAAACACCACTACACCATAACATAGGAATTTTTATGTGGAAACCTTGTTAGGGGAAAAACCAAGGTGGATGGCCAATCCACAATATGATCTGAGTATACTCAAATGAAGTTTACAATATGGGGAATGCACTTGCATTTAGGTGCACTGCCTAGAGCTCACTGCTCAAAGAAGACTCACTGTCTTACAAATAGAATCATATTAAATTCATCTGAGAATTTGAACTGAGAAAATAGCATCTACATATGCTTGATTACAGTTTTGGTTAGGCTCAATACTCGATCTTTTATCCTTCAGACTAATTTTGCACTTCTGCTTTGTTGTGATCACACTCGCAACACAAATTCTTTATGCATTAGTGAAACTGTGCATTATCGCTCTTCTGCTCTGCTCTTAGTCACAATTTTCATCAACACACTTCATGCATCTCTCAAAATGATATGAACGATCTCTTATATATATCCGCAATTAAGAATTAATCACCCATATGTCAGCTTCAATATAACACAAGAATATTTACAACTGTCAGCTCAAATCATGAGTAAACCTTAATGCACATCCACAACGGTCGGTCACAACTTAGCTAGGACCCAAACAAAGATGCTCGAACACAAACATATGTGACATGATACATTCACAACGTCAGCTCCAGTACTGATAAAATAGAGAATTAGCCAGCCAGATCTTCTAACTCACACATGAGTCAATACGAGGCCCTGAGATTCATGGATAACACAAAGCATACATCGATCAACCTTCCCTCAGATACACAATGCAAAATATTTAATAGAAAATCTTCATGTGAATCGATGAACACAAAATGGTCAGATGCTTTGTTCTTCCTTAATTGTTTGAAATCTGACTGCCGATGTGATCAAATGATGATGGGCGGATCCAATCACCGACTAGGTTTGCCATCAATGACAACACCAAATGATATTTGCAGTGTCTCTTTCCAACATTCTAGCCAAGAATCTACCATTTCATGCCAAGACCAAGCACATTGACAATTTATTGTGACAATCAGAATGCAATATGTCTAGCCATGAACCTATTTCATGCCAGGACTAAGCAGATTGATGTACAATATCATTTTGTTCAAGATATGGTCAAAGATGGCAGGGTGAAGCTGGTTAAGGTAGAGACTTTGGTTAATGTTATTGATTATTTAATTAAGCCTATGAGCATAGAGAAGTACAGATGGTGTTCAAATATTATGGGCCTTTTCACGTCAAGCAATTAAGAGACAATTTTTACTCCCTCTCGTTGCTCTTGCAAGGTGTTTCGACAAGTGGGAGATTTGTTGGGAAAATGTGTCTCAACCTGGCAACTATATAAATTTTATTGTTGATAGTATATATATGTATATATGCATATATATGTATATATGCATATATATGTATATATGCATATATATGTATATATATACATTTTGTAGTTACATCGATAGGTGTAATATACAATGGAAGCAAGGGGAGGAGTGCGATGCGTGTAAAGAATTTTTTGTTATTTTTTTTAGGAAACTCCATTTTGGAAATGTGACTCAAATTACTGGCTGAATAATTCCCTCTCGAGTTAGTGTTTACTCCTTGATCGGTCTAACAATACTCTTTCAGTGGGACATTGTCCATAGTCCCATTGATGGTCTGATGGTCTTTATCTATCCACCGTTGTGTCTTATCAACGGGAAGTGGTTAGATCTCTGGGACATTGTTTCATGTCTCCCCAACAAGCCGAAGCTTTGAATTGGTCGTCATTTGCAGGACTGACCCTCATCGAAGGGACTCTATCTTGAGTCTCTTTGATGGCCTGATGGAGCATGTAAAGGAAGTTAATCGGAGAGACTTAGCGTTATCAAAGGGACTCTACCTTGATTCTCCTTGATGGTTCGATGACAAAGGTGGGACCTTGGTCAGCAGTGGTGACATGGTGTCGAGTTGGTAGTAGGGACCACTTGGAGTTTTGTATCGAAGGGACTTGCTTCTATCGAAGGGAGACGTTATGTAGTCTCTTTGATATGGAAATTCTTTGACCTGTCAGCTCATGAATAATGTCATGGTGGAACCCAACTAGTGTCAAGCTAGAAAGTGATGATTGGTTGCAAATTGTTGAAGGTTGTTTGGTGATTGCTTGGCAGGCAGTATCAGACATCAAAGTGACTTGGCAATTTTGAAGAGAGATGAAATAAGTCTCTTCGATGGATCAACACGGTTAATGATAGTTATCTACAGAAGTTGGATCGATCAATTGGGTGAAATTCTACATTCAATGCTATATGAGCATTGTAATACTATGAGAGAACAATTGTAATCAGGTTTTGATTATACAAGGTTGATCAAGGAAATGTAATGCTACTATGAATTAATACCTAAAAGTGAAGTTTTGCAACTCTGTATGTAATCTATTTACTGTAATACAAAGTGTCTTTACTTGGTTTGTGGTTTTTTCTCCCGTAAGGATTTTCCCACGTAAAATTGGTGCTCAATTCTATGTGTTGTTTAAATTGTCTATTATCATGTTCTATTGTTGTGAATCTTAATAATTTGTGCTTCATGCCCTTTGCTATTGTCAGAAGAAATGAGGAGGAAATCTTTTGAGATGGCCAAGGAGGCCCTTGTTGCTCAAGGTAGATCAAAAGAGAGAGGCAAGAAGAAAGAGAAGAATTCTAAATCCAAATTTGAAGGGAGGTCAAAGTCTCTAGGCAAGAAGTCCAAGGTGAAATGTTGGAATTATGGGCAAATTGGACATATCTAGAAATATTGCAAAGAGGAGAAAAAGAAGAAGAAGAACAACTCTTCTAACAATGATTCTTCTCAGAGTGATGCAGATGCCTTCATTGCAGCCTTGGCCACTCAGGAATCAGATGATGTATGGTCGATTGACTTAGGAGCATCTTTTCACATGAAATATCATAAAGATTTGTTCATGAAGTATGAGAAGTAAGTTGGTGGAAAGGTGTACTTGGAAAGTGATTCATATCTTGAAATAGTTGGTCATGGAAGAGTTGAAATCCAATTTCTTGATGGAAGAATAAAAGGAATTGATGGTGTAATGCACATACCAAGTCCGGCTCGTAATTTTATTTATGTTAGTAAGTTGAATGATGTTGGTGTGCAAGTTTCTTTTTCGAGTGATGGTTGCAAAATGACTAGAGGTTCAATGGTGTTGGCTAAGGGTGCACGCATAGGCACTCTATAAAAGTTGGATGCACGTGTTGTTCAATGTAATAGTATCTCTATAAAGTTAGATAAAGTTTCTTGTGTAGGGAAGGGAAAAATGTTCCTTTGGGTGAAAACTCTTTGGAGGTGAAACTCCTAGCAAAGAAAACCATGTTGTGGTATCATAACTCAGTCACATAGGAGAAAAAGGCTTAAAAGCCTTAAAAAAAAACCTGGTAAAAGGGCTTGTTGATTGTAACCTTGAGTTCAATTTTTTAGAACATTGCATTTATGGAAAGCAACAGTGTGTCTCATTTTGTTCGAGTCCTTAAAATTCTTATAGCATACTGGATTATGTCCACTCTGATGTATTTGGTCTAGTCAATGTTCCTTTGTTAACAAAGTCTCAATATTATGTTTCTTTTATTGATGATTATTTGAGAAGGGCATTTGTGTATTTTCTTAAAAGTAAACCAAAAGCGTTCAGTCAGTTTAAAGATTTTTAAAACTTGGTAGAAAATCAGACTAGAAGGAAAATTAAAAGCTTAAGGATGGATAATGGTGGTGAATTATGTCCTGCATATTTTGAAAGGTATTGCAAAGACAATGGGATAAAAATGCATAACACTATGCCTTATACTCCACAATAGAATGGAGTTGTTGAGAGGTTGAATAGGACGTTAATGGAAAGAGCGAGAAGTATGTTGAGTAGTGTTGGTCTGGAGTATAAGTTTTGGGTTGAGTTGTGGGTACAACATGTTACTTGGTTAATCATTCACCTAGTTCAGCTCTTTTTGACAAAACACCTTTGGAAGCGTGGTTTGGTAAGAAGCCCTCTCTTAGACATATTCGTGTCTTTGGCTATGAGGCATATGCATATGTGTTGAATGAGAAAATATATAAATTGGAGAACAAGGTTGTCAAATGTATCTTTATTGGTTATGGCATTGGCGTGAAAGGATACAAGCTTTGGAATCTCGTTACTGAGAAGGTTTTGTATAGTAGAAGTGTAATCTTTTGAGAGTTGAAACCTTCTATAGTTGATCTGTAGTTAGAGATAGAAGAAAAGGAAAAGAAGAATGATGTAGTTGAAATTACTCTAACACCAGATAAAAAGGAACTACAAATTTAGAGTGTACTTGAATATGAGGAGAGACCTAGGTCTAGCTCTGAGAGTTTAAAATAGGAAGAAGAACCACAACCTCAACCTTAGCCTGTGAGGAGGTCTACATGTGAAAAGTGGCAACCTGATAGGTATATATTTTTTGTGTTGGATTCAAGCTATGCCTATGCTTTTATTACTAGCACCGATGAGCCTAGGATTGTAAAAGAGGCAATTAACATGTTTGATTCATATTCCTAGTTGGAAGCCATGAATGAAGAAGTGGCATCATTGAAAAAGAATGAAACCTAGAATTTCGTACCTCTACCTGAAGGTTGAAATCCTGTTGGCTACAAATGGGTATTTAAGAAGAAGATTGGTCTAGATGGCAGTGTTGAGAAGTATAAAGCTAGGTTGGTCACAAAAGGTTATTCCTAGGTGGAGGGAATTGATTATGGAGAAATATTTTCTCCTATAGCTAAACTGACATCTATCATATTTCTATTGTCACTTGCAACTACGTATGACTTAGAGATTGAGCAGATGGATGTGAAAATAATGTTTCTTCATGGAGATCTAGAAGAAGAAATTCATATGTCCCAGCCTGAGCACTTCATTGAAAAAGGTAAAGAAAGTCTGGTTTGCAAGTTAAAAAAATCTATGTATGGTTTAAAGCAATCACCTAGAATGTGGTACCAAAATTTTGACACCTTTGTGTTGTTATTGGGATTTGTGAGATCAAAATTAGATCATTGCGTGTACTACAAAACTGAAAAATGATTGTTTACTTATTATTTTTGTGTATGTGGATGATATGTTATTCTTTGGGAATAGTAAGGGTATGATTTCTTATTTAAAATCTCAGTTGTCAGCATAGTTCAAAATGAAAGATTTAGGTGCAACAAGGTATATTCTAGGTATAGAAATCAAAAGGGAAAGGGGAAGTAGAAGGCTTTGTCTCAGCTAGAGAAAGTATATTAATTCTATCCTTGAGAGATTTATTATGACAAATTGCCAACAGTTAGTTGTTCCAGTGTTGTAGGGAATGAAGCTATCTATTGAAGATTTTCTGAAGTCACGTACTAAGATGGAGGACATAACTAGAGTGCCTTATGCAAGTGCAATTGGTAGTTTAATGTACGCAATGGTTTGTACTAGGCCAGGCATTGTCCAAGTAGTGGGAGTACTTAGTCAATTTATGGCTAATCTAGGAAGGCCACATTGGGATGTTGTGAAAAGATTTTCAAATATTTGAAGGGTACCTCAGAGTATGCTTTGTGTTATCAAGACAACTCAGTTGGATCATAGAGATCTCTTAGCATTCATGGGTATATGGATTCTGATTAGGTAGGGGATATTGACAGAAGAAGATCCACTAGTGGATACATCTTCATGTTATTCGAACTGGTGTAGTTAGTTGGATGAGCAAGTGGCAGATTGTAGTCACTTTATCTACTACTAAGGTAGAGTACATGGCAGCAACACATGCCTGTAAGGAAGCCATTTGGCTTAGAAATTTTTGTTATGATGTTGATTTTAATGTAGGGTAGATTACTATTTTTTGTGATAGTCAGAGTGCTATTTTTTTAGCAAAAAATCCCACTTTCCATGCCACAACAAAGCATATTGATGTTCAGTATCATTTCATTCATGATATGGTGGAGGATGGAAAGGTTAATCTTGAAAATTTGGATACTCTAGAGAATGTCGTTGATGCATTGACAAAGCATGTGAGCACAGACAAGTACATGTGGTGTGCCAATTTGATGGGCCTTGGGGCCTACGATGTTTAGTAATCTTGAGTATTGGAGAAGCCAGTAAGTTCTTTGTCAAGTGGGAGCATGTTGGAAATGTGACTCAAATTATTGGTTGAATAATCCCCTCTCGAGTTAGTGTTTACTCCTTGATCGGTTTAAAAATACTCTTTTGGTGGGACATAGTCCATAGTCCCATCGATGGTCTGATGGTATTTATCTTTTCACCATTGTGTCTTATCGATGGGAAGTGGTTAGATTACTCAGACATTGTTTCATGTCTCCTTGACAGCTCAAAGCTTTGACTTGGTTGTCATCGGTAGGACTTACCCTCATCGAAGGGACTCTATCTTGAGTCTCTTCGATGGCCCAATGGAGCATGTAAAGGAATATAATTAGAGAGACTTAGCCTTATCAGAGGGGCTCTACCTTGAGTCTCCTTGATGGCTGGATGAAAAAGGTGGGACCCTGGTTAGCGGTGGTGACATGGTGTTGAGTTGGCAGTAGGGACCACTTAGAGTTGCATATCGATGGGAATTGCTTCTATCAAAGGGAGACGCTATGTAATCTCTTCGATATGGTGATGCTTTGACCCGTTAGCTCATGAAGAATTTTGTGGTGGGACCTGACCAGTGTCAAGCTAGAAAGTGATGATTGGTTGTTGACTGGTGAAGGTTGTTTGGCGATTTCTTGGTAGGTTGAATCGTACATCAAAGCAACTTGGTGATTTCAAAGAGAGATAAAAGAAGTCTCTTCGATGGCCCGACATAGTTAATGATAGTTATTTGCAGAAGTTGGATCGATCAATTGGGTGAAATTCTACATTGTATGCTATACGAGAATTGTAATAGTGTGAAAGAACAACTATAATCAGGTTTTGATTGTACAAGGTTGATTAAGGAAATGTAATGTTGTTGTGAATTAACACCTGAAAGTGAAGTTTTGTAACTTTTTATGTAATCTATTTACTGTAGTATAAAGTGGCTTTACTTGGTGTGTGGGTTTTTCTTACGTAAAGTTTTTCCCATGTAAAACTGGTGTTCAACTGTGTGTTGTTTAAATTGTCTATTCTCATGTTCTGTTGTTGTGCATCTTAATAATTTGTAACTCGAATTAAGGAATTTTTTTGCACTTCTTTCCTGAGAATTTTTCATTTGAAAGGCCTTTCCACACTATGCTTTCCTTACACTCCTAAAATGGTTGACATACATTATATAAGTGATACATTGTAAATCTAGACCGCTACTTATTAGGTTTTAGACCTAATGGTATATATTTTGCTGGCCTATCTTTCCCTAGAAGGTAACCCTATTTTATGAGTGCATTGTATTACAGTTGTGGTAAGGGGTGATGTATTTTGAGAGTCTAATAACAATCATGTTGTCTTTGGATCTCTGGTGGTGATACTCCTATGAGAAGCTTGCTCTGCAAGTATATTGTAATCTTTGTGATTTTTGAATAATATATTGGGTGGCTTTTGGAGTGTGGGGTTTTTCTCCCGAAAGGGTTTTCCCCACGTAAATCACTACATTGTGGTATGCATGATATTTATGTTTATTTTTGTTTAAGTTTTTGTAAATGTTAAAGATCTATAAATTTTTGCATTATTATCCTCTCAATATTACTATAGGAAGTTGTTATGCTACCTTAGCTTCCTTACACATACAATATAAGCCAATAAATATTTTAAATATAGTCTTTAGACCATATTCTTTGATGGAGCCTTCTCAAGTAAAGGTAATGGTGTAGGTGTTGTTTTGAAATCTCTAAAGGGTGAGAAGCAGAACTTTTCTTGTAAACATGCATTCCCATGCACAATTTTTTTTTTGAATATGAAGCCCTATCATTGGGGTTAAATAATTCTCACAAGCATGGAGTTTGGTGCATAAAGACTCATTAATATTTTTAGATGATAGTTTAGTAGGTAAAGAGTGTTTATAGAACCAAAGAAAACAAGCTCAGAACATATAAGAATGCTATCTTGTATAGAATGGAATAGTTTGATACTATTGGAATTGAATGGCTAGATAGAAGTGAAAAATTAGAGGTTTCCACTCTTATTGTTTCAACATCAAGATAAAATCTAAATGAATATCTTCTAGTGTTGAAACAAAGTTTCAAAGCCTTAGTGAGGCTGACCATAACAAACAACATTTACAAGTGGCAATTATTTGATACCAACCAACACATATATAAATTTCTAAATGGTATGGATGAATTTAAAAATCAAGTCATTGATTGGAAACCAATGGTTGAGATATAAGATGGAAAATAAATATTGTTTGGGAATAAAATAATATAGCTAAAAATAAATGTCATTCCCAAAGGTTTGGTTTCCTTAGAAAAATATTTAACAACGGAGACCATTGTAGAGATAAGAACATATCAACTCATGAAGATAATGTTGAGGGGGTAAATTTAGGAATTGTTGAAAGCTTTAATACGCTTTTACATTGGTAAGAGGCTCACACCTAATGAAAATAAAATTATTATTTCCTTATTGTATAAGTTCCAAAAAAAAAAATGGTATTATGATGAGTTGAAAGCTTATAGAGAGGATTTGTTTCAACATACCATTCCTCTTGAGTCTTAATCTAAACCAGTTAGGAAGAAACAAAGACCTATCATCCCTACCCTTTCTCCCTAGATGCATAATGATTTAATGAAGATGGAAGAGACTAAAATCATAAAATTTATTGCATATTCTAAGTGGGTGTCTAATCTTATCCTAGTAAGAAAAATAAATGGATAAATAAGGTTGTGTGTTGACTGTGGAAATCTCAAACTTAAATATCTCAAAGATAACTACCTTCTTCCAAGAATGTACCTCTTGTTGGAGCAAGTCACTAGATTAGAATGGATTTCCATCATAGATGGATTTTTAGGTTACAACCAAGTGGTTGTAAAGGAATCAAAGAAACACAATATGACATTCACTACTCTTTGGGATACATATGTATATGTAAGGATGTTGTTTAGATTAAAGAATGTGGGTTCAACATTTCAAAGAGAAATTATGTGGCTTTTGTTGGTCTCATTGACTAGATCATGGTAGTATACCAAGATGATTTAACTACATTTTCAAAGGAAGGAGGTGAGAATTGCAAATACCTTGAATTGATTTTTAAAAGATGTCTAGATTTTGGGATTTCTTTAAATCCCAAAAAAAATGGTGTTAACGAAGGTAAAATTCTTGGGAATATTATGTCAAAGGAAGGGGTGAGAATATACCCTTAATAAGTTAAGGTCATTAGCTTTATTCCTTAGTCAAAATATATAGAATGAATTCAAACCTTCTTTAGGCAAATCAACTTTGTTAGGAAATTTTTTCCTAACTTTGTTGAGAAAACAAAAGCAATATATAAAATGCTCAAGAAATGAAAGGTAATTGAGGAGTGTAGAGCTAGGTGATGCATTCAAGGACATAAAGCAAGCAATTTCTAAAGCCCCTATGTTGGTGAGCCCATATTATTCTATGCCACTCTAGTTGTTCTTTTTTCCTCATTTTATACTATTGTTGCATTGTTATTGCAGAAGAGCATAGATGGAAATGAGCAGATGATATCCTTCTTTAGAAAATCATTGCAAGAAGCTGAACTGAAATACTCCACTATGAAAATCATGCATATTATTTGGTATGGGATGTAAAAAAAATTAGATCATACCTAGTAGGTTCAAAAATAGTTTCGTAAGTATCACACCTAGTCATGAAGGACATTTTCATGCTGCAAGAAAATTATAGGAAAATGTGTCGCTGGAATAATAAAATCTAGGAGTATGACATGGACATTCAAAATATTTTTTTTTATCAAAGATCAAGGCCTCACATAGCTAATGATGAATCCCAATCTAGAGGTGGAAAATAATAAATGAATTTTTAATGCTCACGTTGCTATTGTGTGTGTCTTGTGTGAGGATCTGTGGTATAAAATGTTTTTATTTGACAAACATGAATTGCCTACCATTCATGAGTGAGATTCAAATAAGGTAACTCAAGTTGCAATCATAGAGGTATGTGCTAATCCAAGTCAAACTAGTGTGGAGAAACCATAAAGGGGTTTTATTCAAGTGCCCTACCAATGCACACATTGATGGAGTGATGTAAGAATGTCACCATGGTGTTTTGTGGGGGACACTATAAGGCTAATTCCATTGCACAATATTTTTGAGAGAAGGTTTTTGGTGGCATTCTCTATTCAATAATTCCATTAAGATGATAAAAAATGTGATAATTGTAAAAAAATCAAGCAATTTAAATTTTTTTGGTGTGCTTCCTTTGTTACAATCATCTATTAAGGTTCCCTTTCAACAATGGTGAATTGTCTTCATTAGAGAGATACAAGAAAAAACCAACAATAGATATAAGTGGATCCTAGTAGCCACATATTATTTTACCAATTAGGTTGAGGTTGTCTCAAATCATAATGTAACTTCTAAGGTGGTAATTGATTTCCTAATTGAAAAAATTATAACTATGTTTGGAGTTCCAAAACAAATTATTGTTCATAATGAAATGTTCTTTAGATCAAGAGAAATGTAAAATATATGTTCTAAGTTTGGCATTGACCTTGTGTATTCTTCTCCTTACCACCCCTAGACTAATGGACAAGTTGGGACCAATAAAAATATTTTAATGAAGATCATCGAAAGAAATTTTGATCAAAACAAGAAGAGATGGGATTATAAACTTATGTATGATTTATGGGTTGATAGAATCACTATCAAAGATGACATTGGATGTAACCCATTTGAGTTGTTTTATGTCATAGAGGCTCGAATAGATACAAATTTAAGTTACCTATTTATTAGTTGTTGTCTCCTTATACCTGTCATGGAATTAACTAAATTAGATGAGAAAAGAAGAGTAGCTCATGAAAGAAGTGATCAACACAAACGTATCATGAAGAATTTTTATGATAAGAAGACATCACCAAGGGAATTTTATGTTGGTGATATAGTTTTTCTATGGAATGCTAAGTCTAAAGATAAGGGTAAACATGGTAAATTTGAACCCCTATGGTTTAGGCCTTATGGAATAGCTAAAAGGTATGACTTTCATGCATATTGTCTCATATATCTTGGAGGATAGTTGATGGCTCGACAACCTATTTATGGACAATATCTGAAGCATTACTTTTTATAAGTAATGGAGATTAAATTTTTTAATTGGTAAGTTTTTTAATTCATATTTCATTTTTTGATTTAATTTTTAGTCTTATTTCCTTCTTAGGTCAAGATGGTCTTTTTCCTTGCTAAATTTTGATGGTCTACCTAGAGATTCTAAGCTCTTGTTGTTCCTACAAGAGGTACACATCCCAACATGAGCCAATGTTGGGAGCCAAATGTATAATTTTCTTTTTAATTGGGTCCTTTCCTCTTTTGTGTTGTAACTTAGTTCTTTTTCCAAAGATTATAATTGATCTGAGAAATCAATAATGGGTAGCCTCTTGTCAAGTTTTATTTGCATAGTTGGGTAGAGCATCAAAAATTAAGCCTAATTTCCTTTTGAATTTTTGAAAAATTCCCTAAGTTATACATGTGTGGGTTTTTCCCTTCCATCTGGTCCATGAACTTTTCTTTGTTATATGCAATTCCAACTCATTCTCCTAAATGGTGTAGTTTAATATTATTTTTTGTAAAGGCCTTGAGTGCCAAAAAAATTAACTAAGTATAAGGTTTGTGGAGAGCCTTTTCCCATCAAAACTTCCCTTTCCAACCTGCTTCAATCTACTTCACTTGGATTTTCCTGCTTTTTAAAAAAGGCCTGCCCATTTGGTTTGCAAGCATTTCTATGTGAACTTGCTCATTTCCATATGTCATTCAATTACACCTATAATTTCCACTTGCTCATCATTTTCCTACAAATGCATCCCAAAATTGATTATGTTAAGTCTTACAAGTGGATTAAGCCCATATTCCCAAATTTTCTCACATCATCATCCTTTCCAAATTTTTTGCATCCATCTAAACTTCAACTCTCCTAATTCCTTCATCCAATTCATATTATCTTCTTTGTAAGACCGGTCCACTTTACTCTCTTGTATTTTCACCTAGATGAAATCATGTCAACATCATCCCACCCTACTCACATCATCTTCAATTCATCATTTCTAAAGTTCCCCATCCCAATTCATTTTGACCTTTTGTTGGCATAACCTATAAGCGTTTCTATTTTAACTATATTTATGATTTAATTGGAAAATGAACTTGGCTTTTTTCACACACAATTGAAATGCGATTGCCTGAAGTGACTTGATGGAACCTTCTGACTCACAAGAGGTTAATAAAGGCCAATATAAATAAATATTTAATTTGTGGGTAATCAAATGTGAACTGGATGTATTCTCAAAAGGTTCATATCCACTTGCACATGAGCATTCTACATGAACATGTTAGCAATTTAATTCTCACCAATACCAAATGTGACCTAATTTCTCACATAGTGCACCTTGAGGAGATTTGGTGTTGAACCAATTATGTCCAAATGACCACAGAAGTTCTACATTGATCTAGACCACCCTTGAAATCCTATAATGTGTTTTTTTAGTGCTAACAAATCTGATTGTCCTATTTTTTGTGATTTTAGTTTTTGATTTCTTCATAGATGATTCTCAAGGTAAATCAAAATTGTAATAGTGCTTCTTCCACTAACCAATAATTTATGGCATCGCTCCCTCAACCAGCAAAAAATATTTCAACTACCATATATTGATTTGATGTGTTCATTTTTGGGGGAATCTTCCCCAAGTGTCAATGTAGTCCTTGTATAGTGATATATTTTATGGTTTTTCCTTGTCACCTAGTTTTATGGGAAATTCTTCTTTCTTTCTCATTCATTAGAAAATACATGAGAGTAGGGGAATAATAAAAAGAATAATAAAATCAAATAATGGTTACAAGGGTGCATTGGGTCTTACATACTATTATAGGAATGTTGTAATTTATCTTTTATTCTTTTATGTCCCTAGTATTATGTATGTAAACTCAAAAATTATATCAAATCTGGTGTTTTTTCTTTAGCACATTTTTTTGTGTGAATGTAATCAACATTAGAGGAATTTGACATGATTTCAATTCTATTATACAAGATAAAATAGCCCTTTTATGTGATTTCATATGGGTTTGGGCAGTTCAAAAATGGATAACTAAGTAGATAACACTATGGATTGTATTCATTGATGCTTTAGATAAGTAGATCACTTATAGTTTTTTTTTCTCATTATTTTCCTCCCTTTTATTATGATTTTATTTCCTAGGAGTAGGCATTGATCTCTTGTATATGCTCTAGTAATACATATATACACAAAATCCATAAAATTGTTCATTATTCCATTCCATTTCATGAGTTCATAGTATCATTATTTGCAAGGAATATAAGAAATAATTATTTATGAATCATGAAGCTCACCCCACCTTGAATTTATTTTCAAGGTGCATTATACAAGTTAGTGATAGCTAATCTATTTAGTCCATTGGAAATATTCAAGGCTAATTAGATAGGTTGGGTTTTGATGCAGGAGCATACCTAGTTGTAAAGAAATCATGTATCAACCAAAAAAAAATATTTTCTTGCATTTCATTGCGCATTTCACTGCATTATCATTTTTTAGCTCACTGATCAGGATATAGCATCTACGCAATGACATCTATCACATATCCATATTTCAGATCATTTACATTCGTCTACCGAAATTTATCGCTCTCAAAATTTAACCATATTTCATAGTAGAAGAATTTGGGGCCAACCTGGTCCAAATTTCTTAGTACAGAACTATTTTAGAACATGAAAATCCTAATGGGAGATCATACAAGAATTTTGAGTCCAATGGGATCTATCTTGGAGATTTGCAAGTCATTTCATTTCGCAAAGGATTATCTTTTCATGTTTTGAGGTCGACCTTCATATGTGAACATTCATCAGGTTTTGTAAACCCTTGTGGTTGACATAGACCTTTGTTGGAGCTAAATAATCATATTTATAAGAATTTTTAATTCATTGTAATTAGTTATTCATAAGTAGTTTTAGAAGTATGTTTTGGGATTCAATATTTTCTCACTTCCCCTTTGAGGGACTGCAATAAGGACTTTGGCCAGTTGTAATGTTGAATGCCCTTGTAGTAGGCATATGTTGCATGTATGATTGCCAATTCAATAAAGGTTCATATTTGCAGATCATTTTCTTGTGTTATTTATGTTGTGTTGACTCTAAGTTCCATGATTTGGACTGTTCTTTCTAAACCTTCCATCTGTGACTACATCAAATGGTATTAGAGAAATTTGTCAGTCTTGAAGGCTTTCCTTAAGGTGAAAAAATCACCGACTTGAGGTAGGCTACATGTGTTTTCAACCGATCACCGAATATGAGGCAATTGAAACCCTTGTAGCCAGATCGCTGAATTGAGTTAGCTATATCGAATTCAAGGGGAGAGATGCCACCAAGGAGAGTGCATGTTATGGTGAATTTTGTTGGAAGAATGAATGAGATGTTGGAAATGATGCACAAAATGCAAGTCAATTAGATGCAGTAGAAGAAGACTGAAGATGAGGCCTAAACCCTAGACATGAGGATGAAATCAATGATGAAGCAGATCATGTTGCATATCAATTTGTAGAAGCCCTGGGCGAAGAAGAAGAAACAAATCAGGTAAAAAGGTTGAAATTTATTTCAAATATTGGGAAAAGACATAGAGTTAAAATTCAAAATTACACGGGAAATTTAAACCCTAAAGATTTTATTGATTGGATCAATGAAATGGAAGAATACTTTGAATATGAAGAAATGAATATCTAGAAAGATTCAGATTTGTGAAAAATAAAATTGAAAAATCATGTTGCTTTATGGTGGAAAGAATTTCAATTGGATAGAAATAGAAGAGGAAAGGAGAAAATCATCAAATGGAATAGAATGGTGACAAAGTTGAAGAATCAATTCATACTTGTTGATTATGAATTAAAATCATTGAAAAGATTGCAGAACCTGAGAGAAAAGGAAAAATCTATGGAGTATACTGAAGAATTCTACAAGTTGATCATTAGGACTGGACATAGTGAAGCAATCAAAGAAAAGGTGGCAAGATACATCAATGGGTTGATATCAAACATTCAAGAAGAGTTGAGCCTATAAAGATTACTACAATTGAAGAAGCATATCAATTTGCATTGAAGGTGGAAGAGAAGATGAACAAGAAGTTTGGACAAAGATGAAGAAGTGCAAGAGGAATATTCCAGAGGAGTGGATCACAATCTAGAGAAAGAAGACCTTATACAAATCAAAACAAAGATGGGAAACCCTACCAAAGTGAAGAAAAGGATGCCAATTCATACCGCAGAGGGAAAGATGATAGAAATTTCTACCACAGTGACAAAGAAGGTCATAATTCTTACTGTAATGATGGATACCAGAGAGAAGGGAGATCTAAGAGGAGACCATATAGAGTAACCTATTTTAAGTGTGGAGGTGAAGGAAATAGAGCATTTGAATGCCATCAAGGAAGTACCGGAAAGAAACCTAAGCATACCAAAAGAGAAACTTATGTAGATGAAGAACCTATTGAATCCCCTAATTCAATTGGGAAACCAAAGAAAGGAAAATCATTAGTGATGAGGATAGATTTAATACATGAAGAACCGATTGAGGAACCACCACAAAGAAATTTTTTCTTTAGAACTAGATGTAAGTCCGGAGGAAATGTATGTAAAGTTATCATTGATAGTGGTAGCACTGATAATCTAGTTTTAGAGGAGATGGTAACCAAGTTTAATTTGAAGAGACTGAAACATCTGAACCCTTATAGGATAGCATGGATTCAAGATGAGCATAAGATATTGGTGAATGAGAAATGTTTGGTGAAATTTCATATTGGATCTTATAGGGATGAAGTACTATGTGATATTATGCCTATGGATGCATGCCATTTACTGTTAGGAAGATCATGGAAATATGATAGGAAATCAATTCATGATGGAAGAAGGAATACTTATACTATGACTTAAAATGGAAAGAAAATTAAGTTGATACCTTTAGAAGAAGAGGAGAAGATTGAAGTTTGTGGCACTGCCAAACTATGTTTGGTAGATGGAAGTAAATTTATGGATGGATTGAGGCATGAGAATATGTGTTTTGCATTGATTCCAAAGAAAATAAATGGTCCAAAGGTAGAGAACCCTACCGAAAAGAATGAAAAGGTGGCAGAATTGTTAGTAGAGTATGAAGACATCATGTCAAAAAATGTACCAGATGGTTTACGACCAGTCTAGAGTATCAGTCATTATATAGATCTAATACTGGGAGCAAGTTTTCCAAACAAGGCAGCACATAGAATGACACCAAAAGAGAATATAGAATTGAATTGAAAGATACATGAGTTTTTGAAGAAAGGATTGATCAGAGAAATTTTCAGCCCATGTGTAGTACCTATTGTGCTTGCACTAAAGAAAGATAGGGAGTGGAGAATGTGTACAAATTCAAGAGAAATCAATAGGATCATTTTCGAGTACCAATTTCCATTGCCAAGGATGGATGATATTATGGACTATTTGAGTGGATAAAAGTATTTCACAAAGATTGACCTAAAAAGTGGCTATCGTCAAATCAAAATCAGAAAGGGAGATGAATGGAAGATTGCATTTAAGACTAATGAAGGATTGTATGAGTGGTTAGTAATTCCTTTTGGATTGACCAATGCACCAAGTACTTTCATGAGATTGATGAATGAGGTACTGAAGAAATTCTTGGGTAAGTTTTTCATTGTTTACTTGGATGATATTTTGATTTTCAGTAAGACTAGGGAAGAAAATTTGTGGCACATCTGGAAAGTATTGCAAAAGTTGAGAGAGAAGAAGTTACTAATTAATGACAAAAAGTGTAGCTTTATGAAGATAGAGTTGGTATATTTGGGTTTTGTTAATTTTGCTAAACGATTGAAGATGGACCCTGAAAAGGTAATACAACAATTGTTGATTGGCCTACACTTGTGAACATTAAAGAATATCATTCCATGGATTAGCTAGTTTCGACTAAAATTTTATTAGAAGCTTTAGGAGCAATTGTACACCCATGATAGATGAAATAAGAGGAGATAAGAAGGACTTTAAGTGGACATCCAGGGCACAAAGAATTTTTGAATTGTTGAAGAAAAAGGTGACAGAGCAACTAGTGTTAGCATTACCAAATTTTGACAAGTTATTTTAAGTTGATTGTGATGCAAGTGGAAATGCAATGGGAGCAATATTGAGTCAAGAAGGAAGACCTATAGCTTATTTCAAAAAGAAGTTGAATGATGCCATAAGAAGATATTCAGTTTTTGATCAAGAACTATATGCCATAATTCAAGCCTTGAAGAAGTGGAGACATTTCTTGTTACCTAAGGAGTTTGTGTTGTACATTGATCATCAAGATTTTCAGTATTTAAACAACCAAGGGAAGTTGAATCAGAGAAATATGAGATGGGTTGAGTTCTTACAGAGTTATACATTTTTGTTGAAGTATAAGAGTGGAAATTCAAACAAGTTTCAGATGCATTGAGTAGAAAAAGAAATTTCCTGACAGAGATGAGGATAGAAGTATTGGGTTTTGAAGAAGTCAAGCATATGTATAAAGATGATGCAGATTTTTCTAAAGCTTGGAGAGCATATAAGGAACCAGTAGTGACCAATCAGATCCAATGGTTGGACTTTCATTCAGGAAGGAATGTTGTTCAAAGGAAATCAATTGTGAATGAGGAGTTCAATGAGGGGGAATTTGATTGAGAAACATAGTGGAGGACTAGCAATACATTTTGGAGTGGATAAGATAGTAGCTTTGGTGAGTGAACACTATTTTTGGCAGTAGATATATAAGGATGTTAGGAAGTATGTTCAAAGTTACAAAATTTATCAAGTAGCAGAAGGGAGTAGTTAGAATACTAGATTGCACAAACCTTTGACAGTACCAGAGAGACCTTGGGAAGATATAAGCATCGATTTCATATTGGGATTACCAAGAACATAGAGAGGATATGATTCTATAATGGTAGTAGTGGAAATATTTTCTAAAATGACATATTTCATTCCTTGCAAGAAGACTAATGATGATGTGCATGTTGTTGACTTATTTTTCAAGGAGATTGTGAGATTGCATGGATTACCTAAGAGCATTGTTTTAGATAGGGACACCAAGTTCATTGGATAATTTTGGAGGATGTTGTGGAAGAAGATGAAGAAAAAACTAAAATTTTAGTTCAGCATATCACCCACAAATAGATGGAAAAACAAAGGTAGTAAGCAAAAGTTTGGGTAGCTTGTTAAGATGTTTTGTTGGATATAAGGTAGGAAATTGGGATATAATTCTACCACAAGTAGAATTTGCATACAATAATTTAGTGAACCAGAGTACATGGAAGACACCATTTGAGATTGTGACAAGAGTGCATCCTAGAGGAGTTACAAAACTAAGAGATATCAACATGGAGAATAAGAGGAGTGCGGAGGCAGAAGGGTTTGTGGGATTCATAGAAACATTACGTAATCAAGTCTGCAAGCACTTGGAAGATATAAATAGTAAGTATAAGGAGAAGGTAGATGAGAAAAGGAGACATAAAGAGTTTTTGGTTGGAGAGGAAGTGATGGTATATTTGAGGAAGGAGATATTCCCAATGGGATCATATAATAAGTTGAAGATGTGGAATTTTGGACCTTGTAAGATTCTAAGGAAGTTTGATTTAGGAAATTCCTATGAAGTAGAATTACTAGATACATTGGGTATATCACCTATTTTCAATGTTGCGGACATGTATGAGTATCATGAAGGATAGTCAAATGGCAGTAGTAATGAAGTAGATTTTTAGGAGTATTTACCACACCAAGAACCGGAGGAGATTGAGAAAATTTTGGATACCAGAACCAGAAGGAGCACTAGGAACAAGCAATACAAAGAATATCTAGTGAAATGGAGAGGCAGACCAGTGGAGGATTCATCATGGATTTCTCAGGCTAAGGTGGACCACTTTGGTTTTCCTCTTAGCCCTAGAAAGTGAGGGACTCACTTTTCTTCCAACCCTGGGTGTCTAATGTAGGAGTGCATCCCTGGTTGTAAAGCAATCTTGTATCAACCAAAAACATTTATTTTCTTGCATTTCATTCAATAGCAGTTTTAACATTTCATTTCGCATTTCATTGCATTATTTTTCAGCTCATGAATCAACATATAGAATATACACATCGACATCTATCACATATCCATATTTTAGATCATTTGCATTCATCTACCGAAAGTTATCGCTCTCAGAATTTCACTATATTTCATTGTTAGAGCATTTGGGGCCAACCTGGTCCAAATTTCTTAGTGTGGACCTATTCCAAAATGTGCAAAGCCTAATGGGACACCATACACATATTTCGGGTCCACTGAGATCTATCTTGGAGATTCAAATTCATTTCATTTCGTGAAGGATTATCTCTTCATGTTTTGAGGCTGACCTTCATATGTGATCATTCATCGGGTTTCATAAACCCTTATGGTTGACGCATACCTTTTTTGGAGCTAGATAATCATATTTACAAGTATTTTTTAATTCATTGTAATCAATTATTCATAAGTAGTTTTAGAATTATTTTTTAGGATTCAATATTTTTTCACTTCCCCTTTAAGGGACCATAATAAGGCCTTTGGCCAGTTGTAATGTTGAATTCCCTTGCGGAAGGCCTGTGAGCCCTGGTTATTCGCCCATGAGGCATATATGTTGCATGTAAGATTTCCAATTCAATAAATATTCATATTTACATATCATTTTCTTGTGTTATTTGTATTGTTTTGACTCTAAGTTACATGGTTTGGATTGTTCTTTCCGAACCCTCCATTCGTGACTGCACCAAGTTTAGCTATCATTTACATAATTGTTGTTTATTTTAAGTGATTTCAAAACCTATTTAGGTATACTCCTATGAATACCACCTAAGTTTAAGTTGATCTCAAAGTGTAGAAGATAAAACCCATTCTTATTAATTTAGCTTAGAATCCTCCACATTTATATTGATGAGTCATTTAACCCACATGATGAAAACTTTAGCCTTATGTGTAGATTTTGTTCTAAGAAGTGGAGCAATGATTTTGAGACCTAACAAGTGGCAAGATATAACTTCAATATTAGTGCATCTTCAACAAGAAGATGAAATTTTGAAAACACCTACACATCTAAATTAGTAGTAAACATCTTTAGTAGTAGTTGATCTTCAATACCAATATATATCTTCAATGGGACCTAGTCTTTAGCAACATGCTCTTACATGTAAGAACCATAAGCTTATAGATGATAAGGATTTGTAATGAATGAGAACATTTTCCATATTGGTGAAAAATGATTTAGATCCTTGAAATGTAAAAAATATGGTGAAGGTGATAATTGATTACTCTTTGGATTTTGAGTTTTGTGAATATTACATATAAGAAAAGTAAAATCATGTTAATTTCTAATTGATCTCTATTATTTTTGTAGGGATTTTAGAATTAATTCATGGTGATATGTTTGGTCCTACTAATTTACCTCCACTTATAAAATCTTAATATTACATTTAGTTTATTAATGATTTCTCTAGGAAGACATGTATTTAATTTCTTAGGAATAAATCTAAAGTTTAGTAATTTCAAAGAGTCCAAATATTTCATAAATAACTTGACATAAAATAATATTAAGTTGTTGATAATACATAATTTTGGGGAATTCTTTTTAGGATATTTTGATAAAATTTGTAATGACAATGGTATTGCATGGCATAAAATAACTCCTTGTACCCCACAACAAAATCCATTTGTACAAATTGAATAGGATGTTGATGGAGTCAATTTAGATGATAAATATTGTCAAAATGTGTCAATGTAACTTTTTATATTGTTAATATATCTTCTTTATCTACTGTTGTTGATAAAAATCCAAAAGAAGTTTAGACAAGAATAAATCCCTTACTTCAACATATTAGAGTTTTTGTATTGTGAAGAATATGTGCATGTACCTTAGGAGAGATAGATTTAATTCTAGACATCTAAATCTATCCATACCCAACCACACTTGACTTTATCCCATTCTATATGTTAATTAAATAAATAATATTTATTTATTAATTCATCTTTATCTCACCCTTAATTAAATAAATTTACATTTATTTAATTAAATCTGACCTTAGCCCCCAAACTCTCCCACTAAATAAATTAATTAATACCTACTTAATTAATTTATTTAGGCTAATTAACATTCATTTCTATTTTATTATTATTTAATCCTGCATATTACCATCAATCCTTGTCCATTCAATCCTAGCCCTTGAATCCATCTACATGGATCAAGATATAAACTTGTCATCATGTAACAAGTGTCCTAACCTACCTATCTTACCCTTTACTCACACATGTGTGAGCATATCTCTCACATTTGAAGCCACCCTACCCCTTATACATGTCATAGACATGTCACTTTCCCAAGCCACCCTACCTCTTACATGTCATACTCATGTCTCTTTCATGTTCTTTCCAATGTGTACTCACAAATGTGTGAGTACACCTTAATATTATAGCTCCTTTCCCCTTATGACACTTGTCACAAGGCTAAGCCTTCATCATCTCATTCAATATTGACCCTCTATTTAGTCAATGTATCTGGTCTATTGATTTCACCCATCAAAAATCTATAAATTGAGGCATTTTCTCTCATTTTGAACATCTACCTTCATCATATCCTTATGCTATCATTTTCTTCTATCAATCCTCCATCCCAACATCATGTTTCTAGTAGAAACAACCACATTCCATCCAACTACATCATCAAGGAGAACATCAATTAGACATGGGTGCATCTACTTAAGCTCAATTCATGAGGTAAGAAAGATAAAGGGAAAGGTAATTGTTCTTCATTTGCATTTATCTTCTATTTTCTATCTTTTATCCATTTATCATCTTCATTAATACAAAAAAATTATTAATTCAAATCAAGTATGTTTACTATGTTTTAAAGATTTTTACCATGTAAGATTACAAACAAATGAGTTCTTATATTTTTTGGGAAGAAATATTTTAGTTAATATTTTTCCTACACACCAAGTGAGTTGTAATGCATGATACATCTCCCTTATTAAGGTTCACTTGGTAGCCTCGTGTAGGCTACGGTTATAGTATACTAGATATTTTCCAAGTAGTGGGCATCTTGAGCAAGTTTATAGCAAATCCTAGCAAGAAATAATGGGTTGTAATAAATATGGTTTTTAATATCTTTTTGGTACTTTAAACTACTCTATTTATCTCAAGGATCTTCAACAGAAAGAAATTTCAATAGGAATCTTGGGCAACACTACCTTTAGTAGCAAGGGAATTCAACAAAGATATTCATAAGCACTATCATCTATAGTAGTAGGTCCAAGTTTGATAAAATTCCACTGGATATGTAGGGATTTATATATGTTTATTAGGAAAATTATGGATAGTGTTGACCGAGGATATTAGTATGGGCCGATTATGCTTGATCCATGAAGAATCAAAGCATAATGAGGCCACTAATACTCAATCTCAAACAAGATCATTCAAATGAAAGTTAAACTAAACATTTATTAAAATAAAGCATTCTAAACTAAGAAAGTGTTAAAATGTCTACTTTAATCCATCTCAAGCTTATCCCATTTTAGAATTAGTGTCATCTTGATATGGAGCAATGACCTTTCTCAATCTTGTGATCAATGAGCTTGTTTCAATCGATTCAATTGAAGAGAATCGATGAAACCGTTGTGATATATAGATGAAAACATGATTTATGCTAAAATGAGTATGATGCAAGAGTTAATCTACCATGATTTTATGCTCAAAGATGTAAATATGCAATTGCTAAGCTAATCTAAATGAGATTTAAAATAAAAATATTCAAACCCTAGTTCTCTAATTAGCTAAATGGATGCATGGAATCCGTTAATGGAAGCTATGCTA
Source organism: Sequoiadendron giganteum (assembly GCA_007115665.2). Lineage (NCBI taxonomy): Eukaryota > Viridiplantae > Streptophyta > Pinopsida > Cupressales > Cupressaceae > Sequoiadendron > Sequoiadendron giganteum. Next base: position 52,666,770 of record CM021105.1, on the reverse strand, counting down.
TTTATGCCACTAATTTAAACTAAAATATGCTAAAAGTATGCAAAGTATGAGGGTAAACCCACAAAACTGGTTTACAATTCTAGTGAGGAAGGAAAAGTTATAAAAAATGTCCCCATGCAAAAAAAATTGGTTTTTGGGGGTTTGAGCGAACCCAAAGGGGGTTCGCTACAACCCCCTTCGAGCGAACCCATTAAATGTTGGGTCCCACATTTCTCGGGAAAAAAGCAAAGGAAAGGGTTGTGGAAAGGGGTTCGCTCGAACCATGGTTCGAGCGAACCTCCAAGGGGGGTTTTCCCGAACCTCCAAAGGGGATTTGCTCGAACCCCCCTTTTCCCCCCTTCTCCCCCTCTAGCACCAAAAAACTCCAAAAACATTTCATTCGAAGCTCAAGTTGAGGATGAAAATGGAAGAAAATTTACAAACCCAACTGGATGATGGTAGTCCTTGGAACGAGCTATCCAACGAATATAATTTTAATATGTTTTGGTTTTATTATGTATTTGTTTTTTTAGTTTATTAAGCATAGGTTTTTCACCAAAAATCAAACTCTTTGTTCTGCACATGTGGAAAAATAGCAAATTATCTAAAAAAAAATTAGAAAATATCAGTGCACTAGATATTGAAGTCCTTGATCCAACAAAAAAAAAATAAAATCGATACATACAAAAAGAGTTATATTGTATACGGTTCGCCTATGTCTGAATTGTAATTGGTTTGACTTTGAAACTTGATTAAGGAAAAATATTCAATAAAACACTATGAAACCAATTGGAAGCACTAAATATCATAGTTACAAATCTAAATTCGAAAAAAATAGAATTTTATCATATGGAAAAAAACTTATGTTGTATACGGTGAGTGTCACTCCTTAAAAATGGTGTTTATTGAAAAAACTAGTTTTCGAAGGAGATGGAAAAAGAAGTGCAATCTGATTCTAAATTTTTTGAAAAAAATATATTTAGATTCTACAAACAAAATATCACAAATCACTAGTTTTCATCATCTTCAAATTCCTCACAGTTTAGCTGCTATAGGTGCTCAAAAGTGAAGATTTAGTTAGAAAAAATCAATTCACTGTCTAGTTTGACCAAAAATTATAAACCAATATTGTGGAATCACCCATGAGTGTGAGTGTAAGTGATTTCAACAACATAATTTTGATGTTGATAGATGGATCCATTTGTCTCCAAATAGTGAGCTATTTATAGGAGAGCAAATGAGAAATGGAAGGTCAAGATTGAAAAATCTAATCAATGGTCAAGGATGGAGGAAATAGGAGGCATGGATCATGGATTCTCATCAACAAGTGAGAATGCAAGATGAGATTTAATCAATGGTTCTCATTCCTTCCAGAAAAAACACACTTTTGACCTGTACAAGAGGTCAAAAGTTAATTTTCCCAAGAAGTCACAAGCTAACTTGCATTTGAAGCTAAGTGAGAATATTCTCTTTTTTAAATGATTAGAAGAGAGAGAATATTCTTTGGAATATTCATGGGCGAGGAAATGGATATTTTTCTATTTAAAATAAAGTTAAATTATGCAAAAGGGGAGGGAATATTCCCTTGCAAGTGGGAGGAATTGGATTAATTAGATAATTGCTAATTAAATAAAGTTTAATCATGCAATTAGGGGAATTAGAAGAACAAAGTGATATTCATTAAATTAAATGATTTAATGAATGGGGGATAGTGATATGATATTTAATTAAATAACTTAGGGTTATTTAATTAAATAAGAGGACTTAGGGATTTTAATTAAATAATTAGATTTATTTAATTTAATGAGATGAAATGTTAGTGTGAAAGGGGGTGAATTAACCCAATTAGATGAATTAGGTTAATAGATGCAAATGATGCAATTAATTAAATAGCTAAGCTAATTTAATTAATTAAGCAAAAAGAGGATGGGTTTTAGGAGGAAATGATGTTAGTATACCTGATTCGAGTGCATGATATCATTCAAAAAAAAATTCAGTGCCTACATATAGTACAAGAGGTCTAATAGTTGCCATGTATTTATCATGTTCTAGTGTTGCAATTAGTTGGATGAGTAAGCAAAAGGTAGTGGTCAATTTTTTAACCATAGAATAAAGTATATGAAAATTACTCATGCATGTAAGGATGTATTCTAGTTTTAGAGATTTTGTTCTAGTATTGGATTGACTCAATAAGCAATACAAATTGACTATAGCAATTAGTGTGTCATCATCTTATGAAATGATGCTAGTTTCAAATAAATAAAGCATATTGATGTGCAATACCAATTTATCCATTACATGGTGAAGGATAGGAGGGCTATATTTGAGAAGGTGCATGCTTTGTTAAATAAAAATATTTGACAAAAAATTATGAGCATAATTTAAATTTAGATGTTGTAATGAGGCCATGAGCATCACAACTCTTTGTGGTTAGTTCACTTTTGTTGGTTTCCCTTTTGCTCTTACAAGGTATACAACAAGTGAGATAATGTTAGGATTAGGTGGCATACACCTTGTAATTCTAATGTTTGCATTTATTTATTATTTTATAAATATTGTGCACCCATGAAAAATGGGTGAGACACTTGGAGTGACATTCTTCACTTCTTATAAAACATAATATGACATATTGTAAGAGCATTTGAGATAATATATGATATATAAGTGATTATATGCTACATAAAAGTATGTACAAAGGAGTTATAAAGTGGACTTGAAATATGTGGAAGACTTTTAGCCAATTTATGACCCATAAGAGCATCTTTGAAAAGGTGGAACAAATTCAAAATAAAATGCCCCATTTTGTAGGAAAATTTTAATGACACTAGGAGTTATGATATTTTATTGGAATATTGACTCATCATGGATTTTTGTGTTGGAATTTATGTCATGGAGTTGGGCACATGGTTTAGGAAACTACTTATGGTTTCTAGTTTTCAGTTTACCTATGCATGAGATGCTTGAGATGGAGGTGTTGGTATGCAGTTGTATTTGTAGGGGGTTATGCTTCTAAATTTTCTTCAAACATTATTGAAGGTTGTGATTGAAGGAGTGAACACCCTAGATGTTTGTGATAATACATTGAGTGCTCCTATGATGGATTTTTTTGAAGGATTTTTCTAAGGTATCTATTATGTTATGTGCTCTATTCGGTGTTGCATGTTATTGCATGACATTTATTCTTGTTAAATTTGTTAGATATTTATTTATTTATCATTTTTGTGTTATATTACTTAAGTAGGAAGTTTTATTAAGATTTCTTTTAATATTGTCATTATATATTTCACATCCCAAAAATAGATTAGATTCCAAACTACATCATATTTTTTGTATTTTTAATTATAGAACCAATATCATTGTTTCTATTTACATTCCTACATTTAATTCTTGTAAAATACCAATCATTAATCTTAACTAACATTCTTTAATCAATCCTTAAAAAAATCTATATAAAACTAAATTCACATGAACTAAACTTAAATAAGTTTTATTATAAACGCATAAATATAAAAATAAAATTCCTATGAAAAAATAAAAAATTCTTGTAAATTACCAATTATCAATCTTAACTAACATTCTTTAATCAATCCTTTAAAAAAATCAATATAAAACTAAATTTACATAAACTAAACTTAAAAAAGTTTTATTATAAAGACATATCATGTATATAAAAATAAAATTCTTATGAAAAGATAATTATTTTAATAAAAATTAATTAAAAAATAAATTATATATCTATTGGCATCTCGATAATTTTGTACAAAACCTTTTCAATGAATTTAAAAATAAATAAATATAAGTTTGACTTACATATAATGATGGTTCCTATGCCGTTTCAAACATTCATTTGACTTTCTTTTCAATAAATAAATAAATAAATTTATAACCATTTGTCAAAGACTTCCAATTTTTACACATATGGAAGTCAATGAGTTTACTTCATTTCTATATGTGTTTTTATTGACAAGATCAAACCAAAACCATACTTTATCAACAATTTTGCTCATAATCGTTTCCTTCATCCAAATGTCAAATGGACATAGATTTCAAGGATTCACAATTTATTTGTTTTGAATTGCTACTTTGGATCATTCTTCCTTTCATATTGACTTGGCTATTTTTATGTGTTCAATTTTTTTAAAATATTTATCTAAATAAATAAAACAAAATCATATGGATATATAAATCAATTTAATATAAATTATAACAAATAGAAAAATTTATTAGGGGAGAAGTTCTAGTTACCGTCACTCATTGAATTTCCGCCATCTCCATGTTCACTTAACCCCCCAAAAAAAATTATTTTGATCCATTAAAAAAAATTATTTGATTGAATAAATAATTACAAAAACACCAATGGCTGCTCATTAAGAGCTAAAGTGAATGTTTTTGAGTGGATTTGAGGCATAAAACATTTATAATTGATTGAAATTATAGCCGGCGGATACTGGGACATTAGGTGGCCGCGAAAAAAATCCATAATTTTTTTTTTCAATTCGACGTACGATTTGAATTCTATGGTTGCACGAAGTTAGCCCTGGCAGATACTGGGTCTTCTCCCCTAACCATAAGACTATGTTGCCATGGGTTTGACAATCTATTGAGGTAATTTAAGGAAATTTAAATGGAGATTCTATAAAAATAAAATATTTTTAATATTTTGTAAGCAATGAGATTAAAAATTAAGTGTCAAATTAAAATAGAGTAAAAATTAATAGATAATTAACGTCACAAATAATTATAGTAATAAAATAATATATTCTACAGTTTATAGGAAAATTTTTAAATAAATATAATTTTTGAAGTAAGAAATTTTATAATGGTTGATTTTTAATCTTAGTATTGTAACTTTTTTTTTTATGAATAAGTAGCTATCTATATTAAATTAAAGATAAGAGTACATATTCACAAAAAAAGGGTTTAGTTTTTTTTTTTTTAAATAAGGTGTTCAATTTTATTATATTATAATATATACATATATACAATAATATTCTAATGGTAAAAATCATAAATTTTGTATTTTTCCTTTATTTTGAATTTATTATGATTTGGGTATAGATGATATGATTTTCTATTGAAAATGACCACATAATTTAAATTTTATTTATTTTTATTTGCACTTCCTTTCAAGGTCATTTTTTAATCTTGGAATTCATCCATCTCTCACCTTGGATCAAATTTTTTGAATGCACAAATGACTTAGGTTAGATGCATAGATGAAGAAATAAACCCTAAGCTTTTAGTTTTCAAAATTAATTTTAGGGCTAATTTAAGTCTTCTGACTAATCATTAAAACCGACTTCAAATGAAAAATGTTCATTTAAGACTCTGAGTTATATTTAAAGAGGTAACCCTAATTCATTTTAGACATCTAAGATCTAGATCTCGCTTGAATTCTCACTTGCATTTGACTATTAAGGAGCATTTATCACATACCTACATTCATTCATTACATAGGAAATTCACTACATACTTGTTTGTTGTTTGACTCAAAATCTATATATGATACGACACAAGGGAGATATCATCATTGTCATATACAAACTCTCAAACACATCAAACTAGTTTTTGGTTAGAGTAGATTCATAAATCCAAGACAACGTAAAAGCAAATGTCCAAAGACTTATAGTGGACATTGGATATGCATTTATACAAATCAAATCCTCATATATGCAATTAGTCTAACAATTATAAAAATAATCCATAATAACAATAATAATAATAATTTTAAAAGTTCCAAAATATTTATCCAAAAATCACTAAATTTTCTTATGCATTATATTCACCTAATTATCATAAAATATCTATAATAAGTTTCCAATTATATATCATTACTTTTTTTAAACATTAATTTGATTTATTTATCAATCTCAATTCTTTTATATAAATAATTAAATTATAAATATTTGATATTACATACCATAGATAGCTTCGACTTATATATGTAAAATTGAAATTTAACTTTTGTGGCCAAGTCATTTTCCATCTCCAACCAACAATATCAATTTTGGGGTATTCGATCTCAATTCTCATTAATAATGTAACGTGAATGCCATTAACTATAACAATATTCATGTCCTTGATAAGAACATCCTCTTGAATGCAATTATTAATATTTATTTATAGTTACTCGAGTTTTCCAATGGCACTTATGTAAAGGAAACTGAAAAAAGTGATTGATTTGCCAATCTTTCTTTCATTTTAAATTAAACTTTAAACAAATGTATGGCTTCTTTAGTTTTGATCAATTAAAAAAAGGTAAAACAAATATGAAGGAATAGAAGAGTAATTTGACAATTTGTTGACATTAATATTTTGAGTTAGTATTTTATTTATTTTTGCGGTTTTTAATTTATTATGTTTGGTATACAAAAAATTGTGATCGGTGATGTTGGTGGGACACACTTTTTGGTATCACGGGGATGGGGGAGACTAGACCTTGTGACCTTTTGCTTACAATAGGATGTTTTAGCCAACCGTGCTAGGGCCCCCATCCCTGCTTCAATATTTGTCTTACTATTGAATGGAAATGCAAATTTACTCATAAATCTTGGGTAAAATGAAGTGTTCAATTTTGGAAATCTAAAGTCAATATTGATGTGTGATTGTGTGAAAAAAATTACATTGCCAATTGATTGTTGGGCACAGATTGAAACTTGCGATGACTCAACCAATTACTTGTCTATTTTTCCAATCTAACAAAAGCATTAAGCATTTATTTATTTTGGGACTACATCTTTGCTAAGAAATGTTTGTTGTTTTTAAAGATTTTTCAACCAATTTTTGTCACATTTTGAATTGGAAAGAAGTTTTGTTTGGAAAGGGATTGCAAAAGAATATGATTGTTGATATTGTTAGGCATGTTATCTTGCTACATTTATGGAAAACCAGATGTCCAACCATGTTTACTAAATCTAAATTTCACTAGGAAGTTGTAATTTCAAGGTTTTACTTTGACATATTGTTTTGGGTTGCTTCTCTATCTATCCAACTACAAGGAAGGATAAAGAAGAACAAAGCTATCAAATGTCAATTGGAACAAATTAAAGGAAAATTACTAAGCCCCAAGATGATGAAAAGAATGTAAATTACTCTCATAGCAAACACGAGATGCTAGGATTTATGGCTTAATAGTTTTAGTTTTAGGCTACTATTTTTTATAGTTGTTTCTTTAAATTTGTACATAGATGTAGATTGTTTGTATTATTGGACTCATCATGCATATTTTGTCTTAAAAATTTTGTATAATTTGACTTGATTATATGTGTACTACTTTTTTGGTTGTCTCCTTCTTGTATACTTCCCTAATTCTTAATTAATTTAAGTTTGATTGTATTTATTACTTTCCATGCTTTTAAACCCCTTAAATTAATCATATGGTGTGTTTTATCTCCCCATAATAATATTATATAATCTACCATTTATAAATTATTATTGATAATCATCAAAACAAATCACCTTCCAACATGTTTGAATTTCAATATAATCATAATTTTAGATGTTGAATAATATATCCTCAAACCCAATATTATGCTAAAAACAAATACACCATATTTATTATGGTCTTAAGAAAATACAATAAAGCTAAATCATTCACAAGATACCTAACAAAAGCATGATTATATGATGTAATGGTATTTATATTAATTGTTTGGTGATAAGTATCACATGTGGGTAGATGATGCAATCAAGCTCTATTTCTTGCCTCACTAATTTGAACCAATCAAATTTAAAAATCCACACAAAAAATAATTAAACCCTCACATACTAAAAAATATTTAAATATTCACCTTAAATATCATACAATAAATCAAAACCATTATTTTGATGTTATATATGTATAATGCAACATGCATGATGGAGTAGGATGAAAGGAGACATATTAGCTGTGTTTCCTCATTCTTATCCAAAAAGAGATTTGGGGAATAAAACAACAACTAACTACCCAAAACTAAGCCTTGGTGGTTGGGACGGAAACAAAAAGGGTTTGTTAGGGAAAAAACAACAAACAAACCACCCAAAAACAGGGAAAATGGAAGTTTCTGAAAAGGTGTCCTTATCATGATACAAAACTTGGCTTAAGGAAAAGGCAAAGGCAAAGGCAATCTCTTTATCCCCCAAAATGATGAGAAATTTGGGGTTTTCATGTGGCCCATTTTTAAATAAAGATAGAAAATCATCATTCCACATGGAAGAGAAGAACAAAAAGCAACGAATATTCATAATTTCATTAATTATTCAACCCGATTTAAGGAAGATTTGGAATCCATCTATGTGGCAATCAAGCTAATGTGATTGAATCGGAGAAAATTTATTAATGATAATAATAGGTTGAAAATATATAGAACAATTTTCTATTTTGGGAAGAAACCAACGTGTTGAATAAGTGTGAGAAATATGAAATTTGATTATATATTATTATTTATACCTAATCAAATTAGGTCAATAATATTGTATAAGAAGTTAATAAAAAGTATGGTGTGTTAGTTAAAATTTGGTAATATTGTTGATATAATCAAAGTTCAAATTTGCATGAGGGTCTTTTAGTTCATTAAGTCTTGTGATATTGTGTTGTGTTTCTGGTGGGTCATTGAGCTCACAAGTTTGGGCTATCTATGTTAAAGTAGTGGATGATGATTCCTTGGGAAAAGGTCCCTCGGATGTGACCTCTTTGACTTGGACCAAGATAAAAATTCTAGTTCACCAATGCAAAAAAAAATATTGTACAAGAAAAATATCTTTATATGAAAATTGTAAAAAAAGATAAAATTATAAATCAGAAGAGTTTACTTGAATTTTTAAAATTGAAGTTAGAATAAGCAAATAGAATGTTGAATATTGAGATAAGAAGTTGTGTTAATGACTCTTAAGCATCATGTAGATTTTATGTTGGGTTATATCTATAATGAATAGAGTTACACATCTTTAATCCTCATAATGAATAAGATTTCATTCGAAGCCATAATTTTCTCTTCAAAGATAGTTAAACATACTTGAAACAAGTCTCATGTCTGCAAACAACTGTCGAGTCATCGGAAAACATGTTTCAGCTAATGAGATCATACAACAATTAGCCCAAAAAAATCACACTTTTACCAAGAATTTTTTTGTGGGCCAGTTCTTTAAAAATATATATTTTTTCTTTTACCTTAAAATAGAGAATGATTATACAAATTTCTATTATATCGAATCTCTCAATTTAACTTGGATGTATTACCTATTTAAAATTGTTTAATCATTTTCTTGTATATGTATCTATTTAATAAACTAGACTTAATTTTACTATCACATTTAGATTTATATCAGAATATTTGTGTTAATTTTAGCTTGTTTTATCTTTATGAATTTTTAGACCCAATTTCAATCATAATGCTTTACTTCAAACTTATCTTAATTTAGGGTGGATTTTATATCCACAACAAATCTATTTTCTGATTGTAACTTGTTATTGATCATTTTTCTTACTTTTTCTTTGATCACATTTAGACTCCATATTGGTTTTAAATAATTTTACATGAATATTAGATCCATATTTATATTAGGCTTTATCTTAGTCTAATTTTCTATAATTAAAACCAAATTTAATCTTGCATTTAATAAAATTTTATATTATCATTAGGTCTAAGAAATTATCAAACCCAAAAATTTCTAGTTTAACATTTTCATCCTTCAATCTCTAATTAAATCTTATCACAATTATCTAATATAATTTATCACAAATGTTACATAGGAAATCTTTAGTGGCTATAAGTCATAATTTGGTTATTTTAAAAATGTATCCCCTCATATTTGGCTAGTTTTAGCGTAGGGTTGTCATTGAACTAGCAATATCATTACATGTGAGTGCATAATGGGTTAATTAATATTGGATAAAAATACATAAATATATTTCTAGGTGTTTAGGGTAGAGAGGGTAATTATATTAATATTTTTCTTAGATATTGGGAGTAAGGATGTGGAATGAGTTGGGGGTTGGGTCTAGGGGATAGGAACTTGGACACAAATATATTTAATTTATCTCTTTCCTTTTGACTTTCACGAGGTCAAAAAGAAGAATTGATTATTTTATTTATATAGAGATTGCATACATAATTATTTAATCATAAGTGATTGAATAGTGAAGGTGTTTGTACACCATACATGATACACATTTAATTCAAAAAGAGGGATCTAACTTATGTATGCTTTGAAGAATAATATATAAGGTAAATAAAAAAGAATCTTCTTGTGGGCATCTATCACTTAAGGATCACATGCATTAAAATAATGTCTAATTTAGCAATGATAAGAAAAAATATTTACCTTTTTCACTATTTTAATTTTTTGGAGAGGCTAATAAATATTTTATTTAAATGATTGAAACATGCTAACACTATAGAGAAATTTTCAATCTTGATAGGCATATATGAGATGAGTGAAATAGTATATTTCTAGTTTCTTGTGGTTTGCCATATTCACAAGTATTTATTTATTTTATCAATCCAAATATGTAAAGGAAGGAAGATCAAGTATTCACCTCAAATAGTTATTGTTAAATTATATTTTCTATGCTAAGAGTTTGTATTAGACCGATATAGTATAAAATTATTTTTAATTTATTTTATTTACATAATCTCCTATTAAACTCATTCAAGAATTTTATTTAAAGATTGGTGTGATGGTGGTGGAAATGAAATGTTCAATTACATGTATGAGGAATATAAATAAATAGAGGTATAAAAATATCATTAAAAATAAGTTTCTAAGATATATGGTAAAAGTGGGGACATCTCCATAGGGAAGGGGGTATAAAAATTCAAGATGTAGAGGTAGAAATAAAATTAGAGGTATTATTTGAGATTTCATCATCACAGGTGATATAAAATAAGTTTACTAAGTGAATTTATTGGGATTTTTCAGGTCGTTAAAAGTGTCCAATTCACCCATATTTAATAGAATTTTTTGTGCCCCATTTTCTTTTTGATTTTCTAGTGGACCTAATATATATTTAGGTTGTCACATAGAATATTGTGTTTTGGGTGCTATTGGACTCAAGGCCTTGAAGAGTTTCCTCTTTGGCCTTTGATCCTTCTTCCAAAGTTTAATATCATCTTATTTCTTGATTAAATCTAATATGCCATCTAGATTACTTTAGTCTTTTATTGGTAGCCACAAGTGATCCAAGATCATGGCAAGTGGCATGGCATGATGTAACCATAGGTGGTATAAGATGTCAACATGTAGTAACCATACTTGGTGTAAGATGTTGCTACATGGTTTAAAAGTCCTACATTAGAGCTAGCAAAGCTCAAGTTAAAACTTGGACTTGATGAACTTATAGGAAACACTTTTTATAAGAGGGAATTTGACATTGGACGGGGAAGCAATTATGCTACCTATTTAAGTTCCAAACTAATGATTAGATTCAATATGTTTTTAAATTCCAACATAATTTAAAGTTATATTTTTTTATACCAATGGAGGTTAAATCATGAACATAGCTTATATTATGTAACATAAATCCATATCACATCTAAAATTATGTTGAATCGCTTAAAAAAAATTGGGATATTTTACCTCTAATATTCCTATCTAAGCACATACTAGAGTAATTGGATGTCTTTTGGTATGCTTTTTCCTCCAGTATCCCTCTAAATTATAGTAATTTATGAAATATAATATAATTTGAGTTGGCATTCATAAATAAATATATGTTTCTTTGACTAAATCTTGTTGATTAACTTGGGTAAATGGATAGGTAAGTTGAATCCAATAATGATTTCCAATCCATATTTTATAAAGCTTCAATTTAGATTTCATCAAAGTATATTTTCCTATTTTTCCATCTAATTATCTTGTTTCATTTGATGTAACTAAGGGACCCATGAATATTAACCAACAAATTGATTTAATTGAATGGCGATGTGCTCGAGCGGGAAGGGGAGAGGACGAATTTTTTCAAATTTCTCTGTAGTTACAAAAGATGAGGGTTTCAAATCAGAGGACGATGATGATGATGGTGGCTTGTTGGAGGTCTAGTGGTTTGAACCTACTTGGGATGGCTTTTGTTTGGATATTGTTGAGCGGTTTCGCCTTCTGGAGGTGCCTGCTACCTATGTCATTTGATCTGTGGGGGCCCTCTCCCTTTCACTATTGCCTCCTCTTTTTGGCATTTGGTGGAGTGTGTTTGATGATGTTGGTTTGGTGCAGGCTCTCCTGACAACTTTTTCTAGGCTTTGTTTGGCGGTTGAGTGGCTATGCTCTTTCTTTGTTATTCCCCTCCCTCTAGCTCCCTAGATCTTGGTTGGGGACCATGGTTTTGTGGGGGGTCGTAACAAGTCAGGGTGTTGCTTCTCTCTGTTGGTGCAAGGGCTAGCTTTTCCTTTTGTTTTGGGTGTTTCCTCTATGGTATTGGTCGTTGCTTTTCCTTGGTCTATGGTGAGTTGGTTGAGCCCCTATAGTGTTCTTATGCCTCTCTTTTTTGCTCTCGAGATCCTGGTTGGGGACTATGGATTTGAGGGTTTTTTTGAACGATGGGGTTCTGCTTCTCTCTTCCCTTACTCAGGCTCTAGTTTTCTGGCACCCTTGCTTTGGTGGTGCCTTGGACCTTCTTGGGTTATGCTACTCTGTTGATGGTGGCGGAAGTTTTTTCTCTTGATGGAGCGGTGTTTGAAAACTATTTGAGAATGTGGATTTATGTTGGCTTGATAGCTTCAGACTTGTTTGGGTTGAGTTCAAAGTTTATGTTGGCCTTGGTGCTTTTTCTGCCCTTTGTGGCTAGGTGTTGTCTTTCCATTGGAGTGTGTGTTGTCTCCTTGGCTCTGCAGCCTGAGTCTCCTATTGAGGTGGAGACCCTTCCTATTAAGGTGGTGACCTATTCTATGGAGGTGGATAGTGGTTATGTGGGCTTGGTGGGTTGCAATTGGTCTTCTCCCTTGGTGCTCCTATTGAGGTGGAGGCCACTCCTATTGAGGTGGAGTTTTGGTGGGGATGTGAGTCTTTGTTGTAGTGGTTAAATTTCTCTTGGTCACCTCTCCTATAAAGGTGGAGGGGTTAGTTGGAAGATGGGGTTGGTCGGCTCCAACATCATTACCTTTTTTAATGACTCTAAAATTGGATCCATAAGCGAAATTTTCGTTGTTGTTTGGCTATTGTACACTTTGGGGTGGAATTTGTTTAAGGTTGTTGAGTTTACAGCTCATTGGATGGCTTGGATGTTGCTTTACGGGGCCCTTGAAGCTCTTGTTGTGGCCCAGTGGCCTGTTATGCTAGTTGTGAAGCCTGATTTGAATAATATTTGTAGTTCAGGTCCATGTAGACCAAGTTTGTTGTATATGAGGCATGTTTTGCTAGTTGTGGGGGTCTTGGTCCCACTTATTTCTTCTTGTAAAGGATCGAAGATTGGCTAGTTCTCTCACTGTTGGGGTGACTACTATTTTATGGCATTGTTGCCTGTCCTTCTTTTGTTGTTTTGCTCGCTTCGTTTGCAACTTCTTACTGTTGTTTTATCATGTTGTTGTCCCATATTTTTTTATACTAGTTGCATATTCTCTCTTGTTGTAAAAGGGTCAGGGCCCTTTCAAAATCCTTGCTTATCTAATAAAAACAAAGGGACCCATGAGGATTATTATGATAGCATGATACTTGAAAAGAAGTAGAGAAGTGAAATACACTTCCTACACTAATTTATGAGAGCATATACTTGCAAAAATTAAATTAATCACATAATTACAAGAAAAAAAACATAAAATTAAATACCATAACACAATGGCTTATGTGGGGTAAACCCTTTTAGGAGAAAACCCCACACTCCAAAGAAAATTAATATATTATTAACTAATCAAATGTTTTTTTATTAGATTAGTAGGGGAAGGGCCTTGATCTCATGGTAACAGTTAAAAGATAAAGCAAAAACAAACAAGGTGGGAAACAACACCACCAACCAAACAAAAAGAAACAACACCCAGAGTGGCACGCAGGCCATCATTCAACAACATAACCATAGCCCAACCAATATTAATCAAAAACAAAAAAAATCTACTAAAATTCTTAAAACTACACAACCCATTGATCAAGTCAATAGTATACCAGATAGTTCTAAACGAATCTAAGGCTATTATAAAATAACAGTCTGAGATATTAAAGCAAAAAGATAAAAATAGGATTGCAACCATCCAAACAGCAACAGGAAGCCATTACTTGGATTTTTTCAGCAGGTCCCCATATTCTCCAATGAGGGATATGTGTTCCCTCGAGTCAGGTCCCTCAGTCTCGTCCAACATCTTTAAAGCATTTGGCTTTCCCTATTTTTTCAACTTCATGGAAATTTTAGTTTGTCCTGAAACAATGCCCATCATCACCTTTTGTATCAGCCTGTTAGTTACCCTCATTAGTGTAACTAATGCTTTCTCCATATTGTCCACCTGAACCTGCAAAAAGGTTAGTCTACTTTTCAAAAAATCAATGCTAGAGTCCTCCACATTTGTTTCATTTCCCGTATTCCTTGCATCCTAAGCCATCATGTTATCATTATTTTGATCCACATCAATTTCAGTTTGCTCCTCCTCCTCCTCCTCCTTATCTTCATCTGACTCCTCTTCCCCCATATCATAGTTCGTGTCCTCAAAATCCATATCTTCATAATCTTCTTCCTCTTGGGCCTCAAAATCCTCAATTCTTAGGCCTTCCTCTTCACAAGCAATCAGTTTTTGTTTACCTTTCTTGTCCTTAGAAGTAGCTTTAGCCAGGTGGATTGACCTTCTACCACCACTACCACCACTACCATGCCCTTGTGTATCCTCTTTCGACTCCTCAATTTTCACACCCTCCTCACTGATAGTTATGGCATCATTGGGATTGATATCTCTTTTAAATTTCTTCGCCTTGTGAAATTCCAAGAGAAGAGGAGAGTGCTTCCTCTTCTTTGAGGTATCCTTCAGGAGCTCGGTTTCAAAAACAGTTTGACCAACAGGTTTCTGGGACATAGGGGTAGAGGGATTCGAGACATTGGCAGCAAGGGAAGGGCTATTTTTGGGAATTAACACCCTCCTAGCAGCAATTATGGGTGGCGGGCAAGGAATAGGAGCCTTAGTAGGAATTTCATCAACAGGGCGTTCCTCATTATCACCATTAAAGTGGTCAGGGTTTTCATTTCTAGATTGCAGAGGGTTACCATGGGGATTAAGAGCAAGAGTGAGCTTATACAAGGTTAACATCAAACCTTGGTACAAAGGAGGACTAGCACCCTTCTCAATATTTAATTGCAGAGACGATAAAAGGTAGAAGGGTAAATTGATTCTCTCTCCATGCCTAATGTTATTGAGTAATCAAATGTTACAATACACTTGTAAAATTAATTTATTTATAGGAGCATCACCAACTAGATATCTAGAGTAATTATTGCATCATAACAAGGTAAAAGCACAAACCTATGTCACACTTTCAGCCAAATAAATATTTTTGAGAAAAATGATTTCACCCTAAATAGTTTTAAGTGAAATGGTCTTGTGCCCTAAATAGTTTCAAGCGAAATGATTTCACCCTAAACATTTTTGAGTAAAACACTTTCACTCAAAACCGCATGGCCTATATGTGGCACATAGTTTTGAGTGAAACCATTTCGGTAGAAACCCTTTTGACTGAAATTGTCTATGTGGTTGCCTATGTGGCAACTTAACCCCTCTTTTGGAGCAAATTCAAAAGAGCTTCAACTTCAACTCTGAATTTCTCCAACTAGGGGTAATTTCACGAAAATCTAAAAATACCCTTTTGTAGAGCTTAGAGTCTAGAATTTAAAATAATTAAATTAAATACTTTGATTAGTTTTATTATGTTTTTTTCTAAATTTATGTAAGTAGGTTTTTATAATAAAAGATGAAGCTAATTAAAAATTAAAAATTATTAAAACATATTTTTTTTAAATGAAAAAAATACGGTGCCCTAGAGGAGATAATTTAAATTTACAAAAAAAATCTATCAAATCAATTTTTATTTTTATTTTTAATTTACAAGTATAAACTTCATCAAGAGTTCTACTTTTCATTAGCTTATGTCATTTTGAAATTCAAAACATAAAGGCCACTTTTATATGGTCAAAGCTGAAATTTTTTATCTGTGTTGGTCATTTCCTTTATAAATTGTGACATGGGCTTATGCTTTTACCAAATAAAATTTATAAAAAATCGCTACTAAAACCTCCATCTTAAGCACCCAAAGTAAATAGAAGACACAATACATGAAACAATAAAATGGTAGTTAATAAACCATGAGCTAAATCACCCAAAATGAGGTACCCAAACCCCTAATTAGAAATCCAACACCTTAATCCCAATATGAGTCCACAACCTAAAAATAGCATATTATTTCCACCTATCATAAGCTCATTAGAATCCACTCATGAACTAGGATACTCTATTTTTTCTCTATTATCTCCATTCAAATATACCTTATGGCATGTAATTACATGTATCATAAGTTGTTCAACAAGTGTAACTCCCTATTACAACTCTTTTATATATCATAGATATTTTTTACTTTTCTAATTTGGGAGGTCCAACTTTTAGAGATCATTTTTCTTTAATCAAAATTAGTATTATGTGTAAATAGCAAGTTTTAGAAATCATGAGTGAGGAAATGGTGCTAGAGGAAATGCTTCCTTGATTGATAAAAATCACCTTTGGACATTTTGGTTTGATGGATCTATATCCTATATATGATGGGAGTGAGGTGAATTATTAAATCCATAAGGTAAGAAATAATTGGTAGCCTTCATCTTATGATTTATTATTGTTCACGAACTTCTAATTTTAGGTTACAATAATTTTAATATATTTTATTTCATTCTTATCATTTAGATCATTTTATCCAGCTTAGAAGTGACTTTTTTATATAACCTAATTGATTATGTAGCATACCCAAGATGATATCACAAAAAAACAAATATTTTCTTATATTTTTTTGGTTCAATGTTACCTTAGACCCAATCTCATAAATATACCGAGGTTAAAATATTTATTGCATCCAAATTGGTGTATTTTCTTTATCTTTGGATTCGTCAATGTTATATTATATATTTTAATTCCTAATTAGATCCAATTTTGACATCAAAGATTGTTCATATATTCTTTTGACTTTTATTCTCATATCTTGTTACAAATATAATCTCTCTATTTAGTTTAGATGTATTGTTTATTGTATTTTGTGTTGAAATATGTTTAGCTATTTATACCCAAATCTAATGTTGTAATAAATTATATGTAACTTTGGTATCATATATGGGTTTATATAGGAATTATTGCATTAAATTTTGCTTACTTTACGTTCAATGGCTTTTCACACCTAATTTGGGCCTTAATACAAAAGTCATTGTTTAGAATGTATGTTTTAATCATTACCAAATGTACTTTGCTCCAAACTTGTCTTAAGGTTAGGGTGAATTTTATATCCACATTAGATCTATTTTTCCATTACATCTTTACGTCTATCATTTTACTTGCCTTTTTTGTAAACAAATTTTGGACCCAATTTTGTATTTAAATGACTTTTAAATGTATATTAAATATAGATTGATATTGTCCTATTTTTCTTGGTTTGTTTTCATTTTGTAGTCTCCAAATTCCTTTATTTATTGTTAGATATAATGTTGGATTTCATAGTTCCATCAAGTCCAAGATATTATCATACCTAAGGTTTCCCAATAATTTAACTTTTATGTCATTTAATTTTTAATCATAGTTGATTATGATTACCTAATATAATTTATCCCAAGATTGCATAATTATATGTCAATCTTGGGCCATGTTTTGATTTAATAATTTATTCAAAATAATATGCCTTGATCTTCAAACACAAGGGAAAATAAACTAAGTTAATTGTAGATGACATTCTTGACATGTATATGTGTGTCCCTCAAACAATCTATGTGGTACCCCTTTCTCTCCAAGCCACATAAATGGTTTTAATTGGACACAAACTACCAATTTAAATCATACTTGTTGTGATCAAATGAAGTCATCATAAAAAAAGATTAAAAAAATTATCCCTGACAACTATTGATTCACTTTATTTTCCTTTTATTTATTTTTATTACTTTATTGCATCATTTGCACCTAGAAAGGATAATATCACTTAGGTGTTTGTGTCAATTAGTCATGTTCCCTTGGCTTATGTGTCCAATTGGCACTTATCTAGTCTAGGTTGATTTATACTCTTATCATGTTAGATTGTTTAGTTAGCTCGGCCTATTATGCATGTCTAGATTTAGTTAACTCCACCTATAATGGATTTCTACCTTTAGTTAGTTTCCACCTTTCATATATTACCTTGTGTATAAGAACATTCTTATTTGTGCTTTGTAAATATGAAGGTGAAGTTTTGTTCAAATTGATCAATAATATCACTCTATTATTTTCTTTGTGCCTCTTATTTTCTTTTGCATAATTCTACTTGTGGAAGTATGTTGGTTTGATGGTTCCTTAATTTATAAAACACTCAATTATTGCAATATAGTATCACATTTTTGAATCTAAAAGCCCCGTCTCATTTTATTGAGAGCTATTATCAATATTTTTAGGAACATCTTGGCAAAAGAATAGACCTCTTTGTTGAGTCTAGAATGCCTAAATTAGCTAAGAAGGGCTATAAAATTGCTAGGGTATTATTTTTTCTTGGAAGGTATTCCCCCTTTCTCATATGTACCTATTACACAAGAATCATACAATTTTTTCATCATCAAATGCATCATTTTGTGTAATAAAAATTTGGTTTACATAAAATATTTAGTATTGAACATGCATACATGTTATTTTCTTCATAATGTTAATGTGATAAAATTATGCCTATTTGAGATAAAATATACAAAGATAATAGACATCTACCTACTCAAAGTCAAAATTGGCCATTAACGGAATCTTGGGTCATTCAAGGGTAGGTAGGAATAAACAATAAAAAATGGTGAGTGTCAGGGTTCAAGAATTGGGGATACCACAAGACTCACACCATTGGCTGGGAGACAAGGAGTTGGGGTTTGAGAAAGATGTATGCTAATAGGAAGAAGTTGGATACTCTAATGGGAATAAAGGAGAAAGGTAGGGGATGGATGGAAGGTATGCGTAGATGGATAACTCTGATGACCCAATGAGAGCAAGAGAAATTGGAGGTTGGAGGAAAGGAATGTTGGCAAGAAAAATTCTAAAACCCCGATAAGGGAAAAGGAAGGAGTGGAGTTCAACAAAAAGGTATGATGAGATGGAAAATTCCAAAAATTTGACAAAAAGTGAGCACATACATGAGTTTGGACACAAAACCCATTATACTTAGAGAAACTTAGATCAAAATGGCTAGAATCAATCATGCTTAGTTTATAAAAAATAAAGGTAAAATGACTATCAGTTCCAAGCATGAATTTATTGAGAAGGGGACATTACATGAGATTAAGTAAAATTAGTTGAGAACTATATTTAAAATATTTATGAGTGTAATGGTGAAATCTATATATCCATGTTATTTTTCATTTTTTTTTGTGCCCACCTTGGTGGAATGTCCTTATTAGTGCAATTATGTATTGACAAGTGACACACTCTTGTGCTACATTTGGCTCATGATCATGTTTCTTTCCTCCATTTACTCTCATGTACACTTATTCCCACTTATTCATCATTCACCCCTTATTTTATACCACACTTACATTCACCTCCATACATTTTCTCCTTACTTCAAGATTATCATTTCATTACCTAGTTTCATTCCCACTCCACTCGAGGCCAATCTTATAATTCATGAGAATTAACCTAGAATTCAAATTTTAAAATTTAATTTCCAGCTTTCTTGCTCATTTCTATTAGCCATTGTGAGACAACCTAACACAATTTGCAACATGTTATTCCATAATATTTAAAGACATTAAATATGTTATTAATTCATATGTTTGACTTTGGAAATAAAAGGAACATGCAAAGCACATTTCAATTTTTTGAGGGGCAATCAAAGGGGTTTTGATCAATTGGTAAGACTACTTGGTTCTCATGTTGAAGATGAAGGTTTAATTATCCCCAAGATCATCTTAGCATTGAAAGGGTATACCAAAGTGACATAAGTGTTCTACTAATAGTGTGTGATATACCCACAATTGATGAATGTAGAAATAAAGGAGGACTAAGGAGTAGTTTCCCTATAGAAAGAGATCAAAGGAGAAATTTTTAGGGTATATGAGTGAAGGATGGAGAGAGTTAAAGTGGATGGCATGCAAGAGGAGGAAGAAGGAAACAAGGAGAGGTGTTCAAGTTGCAAGAACATTATAGTAGGTGAATGCAAGAAGAAGTGGCATTCAATTCTTAAGACCACTATAGGACCTGAAAAATAAGTTGAGATAGAAGGAGAGGAATTCAAGCCATAGGAGCGCCATAAGACTCGGATTAGTGAGAGCTTAAAATCTAATTACAACAGTATCCCTGATTGTTAAAGTATTAATTAAAATGGTAGCCTATAAAATGAACTTTATGGGATGTGGGTCCCACATTAAACCCTCATAATTCAAGGGTTGCGGACCAATAGAAACCCCCACTAGCTAACCTAAAAAGAGATTACGAGGGATAAAATTAGAATTTGCATCATCTCCATATAGGCCACCTGTATGCGTGTGTATGTTGTCTTCAAATATTCACTTAGAACCACAAAGCCAATCAAAACCAAGGGTTTAACATAGTAGAACAAACCTAGAGATCTAGTGGATTTCCCTGATGCTTTTTGAAACACCATAGTCCTTACAAGTTATTCATATATCAAAGATCAAAGTTGGTAAGATTTAACAATGATCATTTTAACAATTCAAAACCATGTATCAAAGACCAATTTTGAGATTATTAGGACCAAACCCACAATGCTCGAGATTAAATGTCAAGTTTTCTAGGTTTGGACAAAGTTTGAGACATCAAGCATATCAACGGTAATAAATCTATCTACCATAACAAATGGTTCTAGCATGATGTCAACATATATTATTCAATGTTCCTAAAAGTAAATACCTAATTCCTCTCATTTTTTTACTTCATTTATAAAAATCCAATTCTAAAATTAATCTAAAATACTTAATTGTTTGCATTTACTTAATTAAACTAAATCATTTTGAAATACAATATTGTTTCGTTAAAATGCGATATTACTTAGAATGTTTTAAGCCACCACTATAAGTACAAGAGAATCTAAACTTTGACCGTTTATGTTTTTAAACTAAGGACCACCATAAACTATACAAGTTTAAGTTTTTCACTTATAATTAGACAATTTTCATAGATAGTTTCTCCCTACTCATAATAACTTATTCAAAAAACAACTTCTAGTTTAAATTTATACTTCCTCATCATATTCTAAATCGCTTTAAAAGTACACATATCCTATACCCATATAATCCAATTGTTTCTACATAAAAAAATTGTAATAAAATATTGTCAAATCCAAGAATCCCAAAAACAATAGTTTTATCTCTTTGGAAATTTAAAAACTCATGAACATACAAAATCTAACAAATCTTGGTTAGGTCAAAGTCAAGAAATCTGATTTTATTTAAAGCTCTAAAATCATGTGAAATCATGAGTAATTATCACCCCCACCATGCTCTAATGAGTTAAGTTGCATGTTGCATGCCTTGTGAAGAACATCAAATAGAGAGCTCATCAATTGCCCATACAGTTTGAACAGATGATGTGATATTTATTACTAGAAAAATCTCATGTAATGAAAACCTATGTAAAATGAGAAAGAGCCGAAAGTTACTACAGTTTACAGGGCGTGCGGCGCGTAACAAAATGTTACCGGGGTGAAAAGGCAAAGCGCTTTTTTAATTAAAGTGCGGACAAATTTAACCGCGGGGAAAAAGAGGCCTGCAAAGACACGTGGAACACTTTTCCTATGGCCCACCACTACGCATGAAGATTGCACTCAATAAAGTATGATTTTACGGATTAATATGTGCAATAAATTAATAAATTAAAGCAAGATTATTTTATCTAGTGGATTTATTGTGGGGGAATCTTTTGTCCCAAACAAAGACAAGTCGTATGGTTATAATCATACCAAAGTCCACAATATGATAAGATTTTGCTGTCCTTTTAATGTAATCTCTTGTCAACTTTAAGGGTAAAGTTTGAGGGGACTTCAAATAGCTACCTACATAGCTTTTGGAGGGTCACTTCATGTTTGATCTTCCATTGTATAAAAGACAAGACCTAAAATGCTAGGAGACATGTTTGTGTGCTAGTGGAGGTCCAAATGGTGGACAATCTAAATCAATGTATAGGTTTCTATTGGTGTCATGGGCAAAAGAATCTTAGGTCATGAAGTTTGGTAGTTAAATTAGGTATTAGGGTTTATAATATTTTATAGTTTAGATCAATCTGTAGATCAATATATAGGGTTTCTATTGGTATAATAGACACAAGAATCTTAGGCTATAAAGTTTGTTGTCTGAATAGTGTTCAAATGTAGAATGTTTTTTAGTCAAAATCAATGTCTAGAGTTTCTATTGATGTTTGGACACAAGAATCTTAGGCTTAAAGTTTGAATGCTTTGTCTTTATAAAGGAAAAAAATGCATACTTCATATTTTGTATATTTGTTGTATTAACTTTATCTTTATTGATAATTGTGCTAATTTAGTGTTCAATTTGAGAGATTATAGCATAGAAGTTAACTAAACCTGCCCCTTTTCTATCCTTTTACCTAATTCACCCTTTCATAGCCATGGCAGGAAAGATAGTATCAAATTCTTCAAAAGTCAAAGGTGCTTTTGGAATTCTCCTTATATTTTAGTGGGTATATAGTGTCTCACATCATCTTTCTTCTTGAAGAGGATCATACCCATTGTCATCAAGTAATAGAATTTTAAGTGCTCATAATGATTATGGGATCCATGTGAAGTTGGTTAACATTACCCATGAGAGGCTATTGTCTCTTATTTTTGTTATTGGTGAAGGTATTAGTAAAATAACTTAGTAACTCTATCACTATTTATAATCTCGTTTTGTCTAGCTCACATCTAAGTTTCATTGCCTTAATATTTTCTAGTTATCTAATTTAATGTTCTATTAGGCAACTGCATTTACATAGTCAAATTAGTAGGTGCGAAGGCTAGTAGAGAGTGACCTTTTTCTAATTAACCTAAGTGTATGGTTTTTCCACTCTCTTTCATTTTTGAGTAGTCTTTTAGACGTAGGATCCAAGGAAGGTGTACCAATAAATAATATCTTGCTCCCACCAATAGATCCATCCTCCTTCAAATGCGTCAAACCAAGGTTCAATTTTCCAAATGGATATGAGAGAAACAAAACAATCTATATAGAGGTGGGAGGTGTCAACCTTGAAAATAAGGGTTCTAGGAAGGTTAAGATGACCACTTAGGCAAATGGATGTGAGGACATGAAGGTGGTTAAAGAGAGTAACTAAGAGATCAAGTTATACAAGATGACAAGTGGAAGAGAGTTCATAATTCTCATGTTTTTTGAGTTTCTAGATTATGCCAGTTCTATAGTTGTTCCATGTGAACTAGTGTGGAGATAAATTTTCATTTCCCATGGATAGGTAAATATGCCCAAAGGATTGTGCCAAATAGTTTAACCATCAAAATTCATTTTGGAAGAGTTTGGAGCCATAGTTGCAACTATGATTTGAATAATTCTCAATGATTTGAAGTCTCCCCTAACCATCTAATATGGTGTGAGAAGGTTGAATCTCATCCATTCTCAAAGAAGGGTTCTCTCGCTAGGCTTGTTAGAGGCATATATAAAGGAGAACCTAGCTAGGTAAGCATAAATGAGAATTAAATCTCATATATAATAGTTAGAAGGATCATATCTTGAGATTATTACAAAATTAGTGAGAAAATGCAAGAAGCTCAATATAACTCAACTACTTACTTAAAGGTTATTAGGGAAAATAAAGTAGGCTTCTTTCTAGATGCTATGAAAGGATAGGTTTATTTTAAGATCATTGCCTTTGATTTCTTGGATGAAAAGTATATTGGATAATCTTGAGGACATAATTTTTGACTTGGTATTTTTTGGTAAGAATTGGCATACCCTTACATTCAAAGAGAAATTATTGTACTTTATTGGGTAGCTAGGATAACAATGTTAGGAAAAGTACCCACAAATCCCTTATCAATTAAACTAGATTAAACATAATTATTAAGCATTACAATAATTTTTGCATTAAACCTTTTAGGAGATTTAACCCAATAATCAAATCTATAAAAAAATAATTTAATATTTTAGCATATAAGCAACACTTTTAAAAAATAAAGAATGAGAGAGGTAGAAGGCATATCAACCATGATATAGAAAATGGCACATATGTACCCTAGGAAAACACTTGAGAAAAACACAACCTCCAAAGCACCAAACCAATGTATTATTCATTAATAATATATTTTTTTTACAATATAATACTAGGCTCTTACCTCTATGGAGATCAACATCCTCTTCCTAATATAATAGAGCAACCCTACAAAAAATCCTTCTATATGCCTCTATCTCAATCCCATAATATATAGGCACATGGAGGTCCAAAAAGCTACCATAAGGCACTACCATGGCCCCAAATGAAATCCATAAATGTCATGGTTAAAATATATAGACCTGCATTCCATTATTTTAATTTACCTCCTTTAAAATAATTCTCTATGATGTGTCATAACGTGTGTCATAAGTGGTTCAAAATTCCTAGTCCACTTTTTAACTTCCCTATTAATCATGCTCTTGTAAATCATTCATGACAATGTATTCTCTTACAAATATATTTACAAATGTAAATTCCAAAATAAAAATAAAATACGTGCATAGAATAATAGCCAAAGCATAACGAGGGTGTCCCATTTATGAGAACATATAAAATAATAAATAATTAAATAATTTAGACATTGTGACTTGTAAGGTGTATGGTGAATCTAATCCCAACATTCTCTCACTAGTCATATATCTTTCATGAGAAAATGGGAAGACCAACAAATAGTGAACTAATTGGCAATGGTAGAACCATGTTGTAACAATTCCTACGTTCTCACAAGCTCAACCAATCATCTACAACATCCATCAAGTGACCACCATCTTGACCATAAAAATGTCATCCCCCATCGTGCCCAAGTGTGAAAGATAAGAAACCAAGCCAAGATCACACTCTAAAATTTATGCTCAACAATAATTCAAATAGTGACCACAACATATCACCAACACATCCAACTAGCCATACATCAAAATACAAGATACACACATCATAGATTGACCTTGTATTATTATATCTAGCCCAATTCACAATAAGAAGTCCCTATATTTTCATCATACTACACAAATTATATCTCCAATAGTAATGAACACGTAGACATAAAAAAGTCCAAGATATTTGTACCATAGTCCAATGACACATATACCTCCCTATGACTCTCACTAGATAAGCAACTCCAAGTCTAAAAAAGATCAAAACATCCAAAGAATACACCAACAATACTTACATAAAAGGATGTGACTAAATCTTCTATTACATCGTGTCAAAGAACACACATTGATCTACAAACATACAAACACAACTAATGAAAAACCCTCACCATTAATCACCTTAGCTATCTAAAGTCCTTCACGTTACATATAAATAGAGATTAAAGATCCCAATCATCCACGATACATTACTAAAATAATAATAAAGTACAATAATAGTAAATGAGAAACTATGCAGCAAATATCAACTCCAACAAGAAAAAAACCAAACCTCTAGGATATACATAGAGAGAAGACTAGAAAATCAAACCAACCCTTTTTCCAATAGAAACATGTGCTCAAATTATGATAATTAAGTTCTCCTTCTAAGTACCCAAATAGAAAACAAACATATAACCATTCAATCCCAATGTCAAATATAGTAGTCAAAGATGTAATCCTCTCAAATCAAAGGAAGATCAAATAAATAACCATTCCTACAACGAGGGAATATGTCAAAAGCCACTAACAATCTCTTGTACTCTTGAAAACACATTGACCTCAAAATTGAACCTACAACTCAAGATCCAAACATGAGGAGATAAAAAATACATAACCATGTATATACTTATTAAAACATGTCCTTGGAACTAACATCCATAGCTCATGACATAAAACGCATGAGAAGAAAAACACAAAGAAAGAAAGCATCTAAGAAATAGGTGGGAAATACAAATCAAAGCATTCATTATTGAGTAAAATAAGAGTGGGGTGTGTGATTTTTCTACCTTTAAAGCACAATATCCTCATTAGGTCCATGTTAAACTTCCATCTAACTCTAGGTGTTGGATCCTCGATCTTTCCATTAAAAACTCATCAAATGACTCATTGTTTCAACACATGATCTCAAAAATTAAGAGATCTAACTTAATCCAGAGTAACCATAATTTATGAATCCAACAAGAAACTTTGTATAAATGTTAAGTGACAAAGCACGTACCAAGACTTCCACAACCAAGAAAGCTACAGTCAACCTTCTCAAATCATGCACAAATAATGCATGTAAATATATAAATGTCTCCATCTAGAAAACCCTTGAACACCAATTTTTTCAAGATCTACAAACCATAGGTTTTGGTTAACATATAAAACCTTCAAAACCATTCATGTAAAGCTAACACCACATATACATCTAGAAATCCATAAATCTAAAAATTCCAAATCTCTAATATAAAATAATAGAATATCACATATATGCAAACCATAAATTTTAAATAGGAAATCTATAAAACCCACATATCCAAAATAAAATGAATCTAAAACATGCAATTAAACTAAAAAAAATATGCAAGTACAAATAACCAAAAGGATTAGAGGGTTGTCCAAGAAATTTGGACCACTAAAAGATCAATTCCACAACCATCACTAAGTGCATGCAAGAAAAGGAACTAGGTTGTCTAAGATCTTCCAAGTTATCAAAAGACCAACCCCACAACCCATACACAACTAAGGGATAAAACCACAAAACTAAAAATAACACTCCTTTTGGTAGTCAATGTAACTAGTACTTTCCCATGTGAGTAGGGAACCAAAAATAAGCACCCAACATGAACCTTCGTCCACTACACATAACCACATGATAAAGGAACACAACCACCATGATATAGGGTAGTCACACATTTCCAAATAAGAGCTCCACTTCATAACCATTTAATAAGAAAGCACATGACCAACTCCATTGAACTTCTTTGTCATTCCATTAGTGCTTGTCATTCTATTTCTTGAAATAAAAAAACAAATCCATAATAAAGTACCACTCATACAACAATTAATAAATAGATAATTCCCTCCAACATATCTACACAAGATTGTGTGGATAAGAAATCAATAATGGAGGAATAACCAAAACCAAATCACCATGGATCCATCACATACAATGATATGTAAGCACATAAAAGCAACATGAAATTCAATATAAGTACATAGAAACATTAAATTATAAGTAATTCATAGCAACCACATGAGAACAATAGAACCACCTTTGCTCTAATACCAATTGTTAGGAAAATTACGTATGAACCCCTTATCAAATTAGATTAAATATAAGTATTAAGCATTGCAGGCATTTTAACATTAACCCTTTGAGGATATTAACATAATAGTCAAATCTAGAAAAAAAAATTAGCAACATTTTATCATGTAACAACAAGTTTATAAAAAAATGAGAGAGTTGGATGGTAAATCAACCAAAAGAAAGAGAATTAAATAAACACACTTTGGGAAATCCTTCTAAGAAAAATATGACCTATAAATAACTAAACCAATTTCTTATTCAATAATGATAAATCTATTGCAATACAATATTAGGATTTTGCCTGGACATAAAGATCAACATCCTCTTCCTCTAGTAGAAATCTAACAACATAACCCTATAAAAACTCCTCTCAGATGACTCCATCTCAATCCCTCAATATATAGGCTCATGCAAGATAAAAAAAACCACCATAAGGCACTACTGTGGGCCCAAACAATCTAAAAAAACATGATAAAAATCCATACAAACCATAATCCATTATTTTCATTTACCACTTTAGAAAGATGTTTATGATGTGTCATAAGTGGGTCAAGATTACTAGTCAACTTTGTAACCTCTCTTTTAATCAAGTTTTGCTATGTCATATTATCTCTTACACCACTATCTTTGTCATAGATTCTCTCACATAATTCATGATAATATATTCTCTTATAAATATATTTACACACATAAATACCAAAATAAAAATAAACTACACATGGCATAATGGACAAGGTATAAGTGGATGTCTCATTTTATGAGGATACATAAAATAATAAATTTTTAAATCACTCAAAGATTAAGACTTGCAAGGTGGATGACACACCTAACCCAAAAAACCCAAATCCTCATATGAGTAAAGGATATTATATTTCTTTTCTAATGTGTTTCATTGACTATCCAAGTAGTAGACACAAAGTGGTCACAACAAGGAAATTGACATATAAATCTATCCTAGAAATGGTTTGAGTCTTGCTATATTGATATCAAACTAATACCATAAAGGTTGAATTGTCTAGTTGACTATGAGAGATAGTGTAAGCACCTTAATGGTTGTTGTTTTTGTTGTGTCTCTTTAGATCATACATTAAAACCATTTACCAAAATGATGTATTTGTAAGAGAGAGGTTGCGGGGGAGGGTGGCAAAGTGGGATTAATGCATGCACTCCATGTGAATAATAAAATTAGAATCATGTAAACATGTACATCCCAATCCATGATTCCTCTCCTCAAATATGTAAACTACAAGAGATGCTTAATCCAACCTTAGCTAAAAATTCAAATTTTATGACAACTAACATCAATAAGTACTCATGTGTTTTCTTTTATAGAATAGTTAAGGATGTGTCCATTTTTGGTAAAGAGATCACTAGTGCGATTGCATCCTTTGGGTGTATGCCTTTCAATATTTTTGAGATATGGTGTTACATTTTATGGATATTCATGGTAGTCACTAATGTAGGAGTTGAGAAAATACAACACCACAAACCCCGAAGATCACCTGCATGCAAATAACCTGTCACAAAAGAAGAGATGGAGACAAACAAGCAAGGGTTCTCTAAAAATTGAAAATGTATATATCAGAGAGAATGAGAGAATTAATTGATATAAAATACAATGGGATCAATCCTTATAAAAAATAGATCATGCAAACTCTAATAAAAACCCTAATAGGAAAAACCCTAATAGAAGCCCTAATAGGATAACATTTAATAATTAATATAGTTATTAAATGTCACTTTATGCAAACTAACGTGAAATCTTAAGAAGGGAATAAAGGTAACTTAATCAACATAATTAAGTTAAAACCTTTACTCTAACACCCCCCCTTAAGATGAGAAACAATGCAGCTACAAACAAATGCAAGAAAGCAAAGGTAACTACAATGCAAGAAGGCAAACATGGGTCCCGACAACTAGGCCAGATCAGGTACCCAAATACAACCAAATCTCTGTAAAATGGAGAAATAGAGAAAACCTCATGGGAAAAAACTCCACTCCAAAAAGAGATGCAAAAATCCAAGAAGAAACATCACTGAAGTAGAAGAAGCTGCAAACAACTGTCGAAAGATGACTACTATGGTGTTGAAGAACCTCCGCTGAAGATAAGATGATCAGGAACAAGAAGACAAAAATTTGCATAAGTGCCCATATGACACTACTCGAATCAGATGGCAAACAAAGGCAAACACCTGGAACGAAGATACAAATGGAACAATAACCATAGTCTGAAACACTGATCAACTGAGAATGGAAGATCCCTTCCAAGGCAAAACCAAGGAAGCATAAGCACGAACAGTATAATACCCCCCATAATGTTGAACTGGGAGAGCCTGATAGATCCACTGAAATGGTGTGTAACACGCTGTAGTGCATGAGGAAGAAGAAACAACATCTGAAAGTGCACAAGAAAGCACCTACAACTGAAAAAGTGGTGTGCAAAACAAAGCACACATGCATGAGGTTGGAATCATATGGATCCATTGTCATCGTGGAGGGACACTCATCGGACAAAGGTGTGATGGCAAACAAAAGAAAACTACACAACCCCCTATGGTATGGATTCATTGTCGTCATGGAGGGACACTCACCAGACAAAGATGTGATGGCAAACAATGACAAACTACACAACCCCTCATGGCACTTTATAATAACAGTGCGAGTACAAAATATGGCACAACCTTATGTGCAAAATCCCCAAAAATGCATGTACAATAGTGTGGCACTTTATCTCAGTGCATCTACATAAAAGATATTGCGTACAAATGATGCTCAAAATATCCAAAAAGGACAAAGTTGGAAATACATGAAGAACAGCCAAAAAACTGACTGTAGAATGCACCAATAGAAGAATGAAGTAATGAATCCCACACCAATGGAAAGATGAGAAAACCAGCTTTCCAAAAATATCTCGTTTGCCAAAAAACAATATTGTATGCCCAAGTTACGACCTCTGGAATAAAACAGCTCCAAAGAGGGAAAAAAGTCAGCGCTGGGTTAAATTTGACGGTCATACGACCGTCACAGGAAAAAGACTGGGTTAAATTTGACGGCCAAATGGTCATCATCGTAAATGTGCAATAGGGCTTATTTTGAAAAAAAATGTTTTTTATATTAAAAAAACAATAAAATAAACATTTTGATTTTTTTAAATCATTAAATTTTTTTTTTTTAATTTGAAAAAAAACTTAAAAAAAATTATATAGCGGGGTCCGCATGCGGCCGCTGCCTGCCAATGTGGTAGGGTGGTACCCATGCAGTACCACCCGCTGCAGGGGGTGACGCCCAAGGGCCACCGCCGGCCATAAAGGCAGGCGGCGGTACCCTTGGTACCGTCCCTGCAGCCATAGGCCTAAGCAGGCCTTTAAACTACTTTTTAAAATTCGATTTTTTTAATAAAAAATCAAAAAAAACATTTACAATTTTTTTGCAATAAAAAATTTATGACGAAAAAAGGCAATTCCGAAAAAAAATTTACCAAGAAATTTTCACGGATCCGCGTGCAGACGACGGTCGTACCCTAAAAAAAATTTGCCCCAAATTTCGACTTTGTCCAAAATGGATGAATGAACAGTCGATTTAGGGGTTTTGGACTGCTGTAGATGCAATGGCGAGGTCCATTTGATCTAAAAATACTTCAAAATTTCAGGTATGCCCTAGATCAAGAAAACAAACCCCAAACCCTTGAAGCTCCAAAAATCTTTAAAACAAGAACAGGAAGCAGCAGGTCTGGAGCTCTGATACCATGTAGGAGTTGAGAAAATACAACACCACAAACCCCAAAGATCACCAGCATGCAAATAACCTATCACAAAGGAAGAGATGGAGACAAACAAGCAAGGGTTCTCTGAAAACTGAAAATGTATATATCAGAGAGAATGAAAGAATGAATTGATATAAAATACAATGGGATCAATCCTTATAAAAAGAAGATCATGCAAACCCTAATAAAAACCCTAATAGGATAACATTCAATAATTAATATAATTATTAAATGTCACTTTATGCAAACTAACATGAAATCTTAAGAAGGGAATAAAGGTAACTTAATCAACATAATTAAGTTAAAACCTTTACTCTAACAGAGGTTGTAGGAGTTGAGAAAATACAACACCACAAACCTCGAAGATCACCTGCATGCAAATAACTTATCACAAAAGAAGAGATGGAGACAAACAAGCAAGGGTTCTCTGAAAACTGAAAATGTATATATCAGAGAGAATGAGAGAATGAATTGATATGAAATACAATGAGATCAATCCTTATAAAAAGGATATCATGCAAACCCTAATAAAACCCTAATAGGAAAAACCCTAATAGAAGCCCTAATAGGATAACATTTAATAATTAATATAATTATTAAATGTCACTTTATGCAAACTAACATGAAATATTAAGAAGGGAATAAAGGTAACTTAATAATTATACCTTTACTCTAACACCCCCCTTTAAGATGAGCAACAGTGCAGCTACAAACAAATGCAAGAAAGCAAAGGTAACTGCAATGCAAGAAGGCAAATATGGGTTTCGACAACTAGGCTAGATCAGGTACCCAAATACAACCAAATCTCTATAAAATGGAGAAATGGAGAAAACCTCATGGGAAAAAACTCTACTCCAAAAAGAGATGCAGAAAGCCAAGAAGAACATTATTGAAGTAGAAGAAGCTACAAACAACTGTCGAAAGATGACTGCTATGGTGCTGAAGAACCTCCGCTGAAGATAGGATGTAAACATGTACATCCCAATCCATGATTCCTCTCCTCAAATATGCAAACTACAAGAGATGCTTAATCCAACCTTAGCTAAAAATTCAAATTTTATGACAACCAACATCAATAAGTACTCATGTGTTTTCTTTTATAGAATAGTTAAGGATGTGTCCATTTTTGGTAAAGAGATCACTAGTGTGATTACATCCTTTGGGTGTACGCCTTTCAATATTTTTGAGATATGGTGTTACATTTTATGGATATTCATGGTAGTCACTAAATCTATAGTCAATTTTTTTGATTACAAAAATTGAGCTTGAATATATGTCTAAGATATAGAGGAAAATTTTGAGACTAATTTTGGCCCTACAATAATCAATATAAGTTTTGAGTGTGAACTTAGCATAGTGTACTCTATGCTAAGGTGTTCCCATTGAGCTTGAGTGCTTATGCCCTTGCATTGTTTATTCATTTTATCATGCTTCTATCAATTCCATCAAGAATTTGCCTAATGCTTTAATGAAACATTTCCATTACACTATTGATCCTAAGGCACTCATCACTCAACTCATGCAATGAAAAAAAATGAACAAGAGCTAATTAATGTTATAGTTTAAGATTTCAAGCTTTGGCTACTACTAGGAGATCTCCATTATGGGGTGATGAAATTAAACATGTGTTTATGGATGGATTATTTCTAATCTTTGAAAGCCAAGTGTTTTACATGCCTCTTCATTCATTTTTAGATTCATGTGCTACTTTGTGTAAGTGAATTTATAACACTTCCCCCTTTTTCTGTGAGTAAAAATCATTGTCCCACTCATAAAATAGGGGAAATGAAGATGTAATTGATGATATTCATGATGATCACAATATAATTTCCGTTGCAAGGTGTGCTCCCTTGGTCTCGTTGTGTTGTGCAACACAACGTTGGTTCGTGACATGGCTTAATTGCCTCACATGGATTCATTAACTCTGGCAATTGTATTAGGCATTAACATGTCGATCTTTTGGTGCAACAACAATTGTCTATGCAACAATTGGTATTAGAGCCTAGGTCACGGGTTCAAACCCGCCATTTGCACTAGGGGGATTGTTTCAAGGTATGTGCCCTTGGTCTCCTTGTGTTATGCAGCGCAACGCTCAAGTTTGTGACATAGCTTAAACATCCCTAGTGGATTCATTAACTTTGGTAGTTGTATCGAGCAATAACAGGTCGATCTTTTGATGCAACGACAACCGTTTGTACAATAATTTCTAAATACATTAACTATCAAAACTATAAGAAAAATAATAAACAATTATATTTTGACATTAAAACTTAATTAAATATATTTTATTTTATTATTTTCAGATTCTAATTTATATTTCACAGTCTCTCCACTCTTACATTAAATTAATTAATTATCATATAAACCTAAATTTGATAGACTTATAAAATAGTGCCCTAATTTCTTTAGGATTAGAACAAACTCAAATTTTAAAATACAAAATAGTGCCCTAAATTCTTTAGGATTAGAACAAACTCAAATATTAAAATACAAAATAAACTAAACCACAATAATATCACCATTAATTTGGTAAGCGCTCAAATGTCTTTTAGTGAGGATGGTAGCAAGTGTAAATAAACAATTTAAACATACGATGCAAATTATTAAGAGTACCAAACATCTTTGGTACCTTGGTATTGCCCTTCCTACTCAAATATATACAACAATTCACATATGACAACGAGAAATATTCATATGATGGGAATATATTAATTAAGTATATGCTCACATGAAATTTTTAATGACTTCTCAAAAAAAAATAGTCTTCATGTGTTAAGAATTTAGTCACTTCACGTTAGAGTTTGGTAATCTAAGTGTATTTTAATTAATTATTTAATATTAAAATATGGTTTAATATCCAATATTCCAAATATCTTTTAGTTATGAAAAAAACAATAGAGCACTCCTTCCTTTTATATATATTATAATATTGATGCCAAACATTTTTTTGGTAAAAACACAATTTCCTAGTTTGTATTCATCAATCAACTTCAAAAGAAAATGAAAGGAAATCTTTAATGGACTTACTTTTTAATATAACTAATGGAAAGCTACGACACAAACATATTGATTAAG
Organism: Sequoiadendron giganteum; assembly: GCA_007115665.2. Classification (NCBI taxonomy): domain Eukaryota; kingdom Viridiplantae; phylum Streptophyta; class Pinopsida; order Cupressales; family Cupressaceae; genus Sequoiadendron; species Sequoiadendron giganteum. Next base: position 52,632,444 of record CM021105.1, on the reverse strand, counting down.
AAAGCTCACCTAATATAGTTAGTGAAGGAGGTGCTCTTGAAATAGACATCACCATTATCAAGTGAAGTCAAGGGAGAATTATTATAGCAAATGTGTAATATAAAAATAAATAAATTATTTTATCTACAAGTTTCATTAATGGGTTTTTTTACTCTAGAAGTGAAGGTTGTATCCTTTTATTCTAGAGGTCTCATGTGTAGTCATGATTTCATTTTTTGCAATTTTGTAATCTATTATCTATAATGAAAATTTGTTGTTTAGATTGAGTGGTGTTGTAGGAATCATTGGGGCTTTATCTTAAATAAATTGAACAATAAAACTTCTTCAATGATGTTTGAACTCTACAAAATATGTGAAATATTTAGAAAGAATTCTACTAAAGAGGTCTCGTGTGTAGTCATAATATTTTCCAATTTTGTAATCTATTATCTATAATGAAAATTTGTTGTTTAGATTGGATGGTGTTGTAGGTGCTATTGGGGGTTTATCTTGAATAGATTGAACAATAAAACTTCTTCAATGATGTTTGAACTCCACAAAATATTTGAAACATTTAGAAAGAATTCTTGAAAAATATGTAGAATGCCTAAGTGATAAAGTTGTATTTGTCTAAGAGTGAGACAATAATATTTTTTTTCTTAGATGTATGCCTCCTAGTATGTTATTAGTTGTGTGTGTAGGCTTCTTCACTTGTGACTTTTTCTTATTTATGTTGTGTTGTCATCATGTGCTTGTGGGTCACTCTAATTAATAAGAAAAATATGACCATTTATGGTTGTTTGGATGGAGGAAATTGATAAAGATATGAATTGAAGTATAAGGAAAAAGTCAAAATGGAAACATCTTTAAAACATTCGTGGAAATGGGTCTCAAACTTGGGACATATTATTTTTTTCTTTAAATCACATACTTTTAGAAAATTTAATGATTTATGCCTTGAGGGGTTAACCTAAAGGGTTTTAATTGAAGAGGGTTTGATAAGACCCCCTTGGATAGAACCCCTCTAGTCTTAAATCATACCCACAATGGAACCTCCTTCACACTTACCAAAATGCTAACAAAAAACCACTTTTTGTTACCTTTTGAGGGATCAAATAAAGTCTTTTAGAAATTATATTTTGTAAGTATGTAGCCCTGATTATAAGCTTTCCAAAAAGCATAATTTTGAATATTTTTTATTTTTATTATTATAGTTATCTTTTATTTTTTGTGAATGTAGGTTTTGCACCAAACATCAAGGTATTTATTTCTCACATGAAGAAAAATAAAAAAATAGAGAAAAAAAACTAAAAAATATGTGTGTACTAGGTATTGATGTATTTGTTTTAGAAATAAAAATAAAAATAAATTTTAATACATACAAATCAAGCTATGCATTACAACATATACAAATATCCAAATTATAATTACTTTGATTTCAAATATTAATTAAAAATATATATGCAATACAAAATTATGAAAAAATATCCATACACTAGATGTTGATGTTACAAATCTATATTTTAAAAATTATAACTTTATCCTTTCAATAAAACATTTATGCTTTATGACATAAACATTGCTTTTTAAAAATGTTCTTTACTATAAAAAAATAAGTTATTAAAAGTTATGTAAAAAATCATAATTTTTTTCTAATTTTTTAAAAAATATTTATTTTTTAGAATCTACACAAAAATCCCCACAAATCAATAGTTCCCATCATCCCCAAATTATTAATGATTTAGTTGCTATAGGTTTCATAAAGTGAAAATTTGGTGAAAATGTTGATTGGAATGTCCTACTTTGGCCAAAAAGTGGCACACAATATTGTGGAGATGGGTGTATGCAGTCATATCAAAGGGATAGTATTATAAATATAATAACATCAAAGGGTGGTAAAATGTTAGGGACTAAAGTAAAGCTCAAATTTTTGGTCTTTGAAAGGATAGGTGTAGAATAAACTATATGATTAAAGATAGTTTATGCTCTAATTTTATCATAACTAATCATGGTCATGTTTAAATTAGAAATTTACCTTCTTTTTTACTTGTTCTTTAGGGCTTTATTTGCATGTAAAGATGTCATATGCATCCTCATTTCCCTTAAGGATAAGTACTTTTTTGCATCCTCAAATAGCTCAATCTACTTAAAATAATGTTGCCACAAATATTGTTATTATTCTTATTGTTGAAAATGAGGTTGAAGATTATGATCATGAAGCACATTTGAAACAATAATAATTTGTACATAAGCTCACCAGTTTAGCTAAGGTAGATAGTCCTAAAATTTATTTCAATATTTTCATATTAATTATAATTACAAAACCTTTTGGGTTGCAAGTACTTCAAGAAATTAGAGTTAAAGATATTCCTAGTTCTTTTAATGGTGTGACCTCTTCATAATTTCCCCCTAATTTTATTCCCAAATATGTCATACCTTTGGATGCCATTCATCCTGTCATTTTACATCCACACCTTCCTTTTCATATCCCAATGTCACTTCACCTATCTTCCATTAGATCTTTACTAGTACTACATTTATAGATGGTCGTTGCATTCCTTCTACTATTTCCACTCCACCACTATTGTTGCCTCTTCTAAAGTAATCTCTACACGCATCTTGTCATATTCCATTATTATTTCCATATCCCTCTTTGTGCCTTCTTTAGTATCTTATTCAACTTAAAATTTATTTCTAGTTTGCATTATTGAATCATAAACAACAATGTATAAAATTATTCATATTCATATAATTGCTAGTGATTAATTTTAATGATTTGAAATTTATGAGGAGGGTCTAAGTCTTCAAGAACAATACCTTATGTGGTCACAAATTCATATTTAACAATTAAAATAACAAACAATAAATTGAAATAAAGGTATTATAGGCTATAATCATACCTACTTAATAATCATTTTCCAAACTCATCAACATTCATGTGCAATAGAGAAGGGACCAATACAAATAATAATTTATATTAATGAAAGTGTTGTAACACTTATCCAATCTCTATTATAATCACACCAAAAAATGTGGTGAATAAAAAAAAAAGTAAACAATAAGATACATATTGTACCATATTACTTAAAACCTCCCAAAATATTGACAACTGACCAAGGAGACATATGCATATAACTATTAGCTTCTATGGCTACATATTTTCAAGTTTTGAGTGAAAAGATCTAATAGTAGACCGATAAATAGATTTTGAAACCCTAAAAATTTAGCTATATGAAAACTCAAGAAGACCAACCCTTACAAATGAGAAAATATATAAATATATAGGCCTATAGCCTTGGAAATTGGGCTAAATTGAGGAAATACAATGAAAGAGTGTTGTAGAGGTAAGTCAAACCATCACAAATGTTGTTATTAATGTTTTTATTTAAACCAATGCCATCAATATCTACAAGGTAGTTCAAATGGGTCAAAAATGTCATCATTTTGGTTTCTATCACTTCACATTATGATTATAGAGGTGTTTGAGTGTGAACAGTCAAAAGGGTTTGTAAAATCCATTGTAAATCACTTAAAACATGGCATAGATGCATTGAGCTCTCAAACCCTAACAATGACATTAAACACGTGACATTATTTCACTCTCTTCCTTATTTTCTTCAAATATATACTTGCAACATAAAATATTCATCATGGTAACTGATCAAATCAAGTTAGGTGGTTGTAGAGGTAGCTTCTAGGAATTAATGGTAAATCTAAGTCATTATCATCATTACTACTATAGATCACATAAAAATACTATGTACATGTCATTTTCACCACTTATATTTATGTCATTATGGATACTGTAATTTTATTTTTACTTGATTTGTGAAGTTAGGACAACAAAATAATCATTTGATAGGTTAGGGTGTGTGCAAGAAGTTGAGTCCACTTTTTTGCCACAAGTGGAAGTGTTTTTCTTGATTTTCAAAATTTTTCTCGTTGGACCTAAAAATTTGAAGCACTTAAAGATTGAATCTTAAAAAAAGACAACAATATGAAATGTAGCACTCCGAGTCTAGTTTCCAAGTATGTAATTTATGTTTTTTTTTTTTTGTAAAAAAGGCAATATATGCCAATTAATATATTAATATAAAAAATACAAAGTATACTTATGCCAATTGAAAAAGACAAAGATTTTTTCTGAGAAAGCTAGTTCCAATAGTAAAAAACCCACAAACCCTTCATCAGATTCATACGAATAAACCCTATTTTCTCATAGCCTTCATGGATTTAACATACATTTTTCCTTAAAAAAAACAGTGTATAGGGATTTTAATCCTACTACCACTTAACTTGCCCCAAAATAGATACCAAGTAACAAAAATGCCCACTTTTACCCATGAAGGAAATCATTCTTTCATATGATCTAGAGAATTTTCTCCTTGACCTTCCTCCAGCTCAATAAATTTGTAGACACGATTCCCTTCATTTTCAAGAATCCAAATATTTCTAATAGATGGTGCAAAGTACTCCTAGTTTTCCATACGCAAACATTCCAGAATGAGAATACCATAATTAAGCAAGAAAAGATGAGACCATAGAAAAGCGGCTACAAAATACTTCATTTATTCTTCTTTAATGATTTTAGAAAAACTCTATCATTGTTTTTCTCATAGGCCTTCTTAATAGTACCATATATATCTCGAAAACCCTGGTGATTTTTGAGAAACTTATATGGGAACAAGCCTCCTATATACCCTTTTCCATTAAAGAAATTGTACCCTTGAATCGTCGACAGTAAAGCATCCCCTTAAATGAATTGCTCCCTTATCGACTTGTAAGCTCCTACACTTTCCTATGAGCTTTTGGGCTATAAATAAACTCAAATAAAGTGCCACCCTTCTGCTAGCATCCACCCATCCTTCAAGACAACCTCTGCAAAATAAAACACATGTTAGCTAAAAACAGTGGCTTGATCCACCTTGGAGATTTGCACATTCTTCAAGCACTTCACCCAACTTCATCATACTACCTCAGGACCACCTTTCAACCTAGCATGAATTACATTTACTGTACAAAAACTCATCACACCTTTACAAAACATTATTACATATCTGGCATAATTGCTTCGCACTCCTTTAGCATTAACATTACCCACTCACGACATATTCTTTCAGAAACCCCACAATAATTTGTGCCTACTTTTGACTTAGAGAAAATTACAGATTTGAATTTGTAAAACCTAGGAGTCTTGCAACACCAATGTCGCTAATTGTGGAAAGCCTTGAATTTTTCCTTCTACCAATATTTCAACTTCATTACCTTCACACCCCCAATTTTCCAGGAAATCAGCCACAGTATTACCCTCCCTATACATATGTAAAATTATGAAGGATTGAAAATTATCCAGCAAGTCCCATACATTCTGTAAAACATAACCCAACTGCTAATTTTCAACTCTTCTTTCCGTACATGTGTTTATTATTATTAACGAATCACCCTCTATATGGATTTTCAATATTTCTAACTTTACAACGAGCTTTAACCCCAAAAGTATTGCCTGAGCTTCTGCCATGTTATTTGTTCCTACCTAAAGATGAACTAATCTGGCTACAACCACAACACCTTTTGAATTCCATATACAAATTCCTGCACCTGACTCACTTGGATTACCCTTAGAATCCCCATCATAATTGAGTTTCATGAAATCTAATTGCGGAGGTTTCCACCTAACTTCAGTTCTGTTAAATTTAGGCTTGATGTTATTATGCAGACTACCCGAGAAAGGTAATATTAAATTCTTCCATGACTTCATAATAGCATCATCCTAGCGTGTGAATAAAGATGTATTAGATTCGTGTTTTCGAACATATGAGTTTACAACCTCAAAAACTGCCTTTTCAATTTTAATTTTAGATTGCTCTATTGTCGAGGTTGTCTTTCTAAAAATATGGATATTGTATTCCCACCAAATATTCCATACAACGAGTGATGGAATGACCTAGCATATGCATGAGAAGAATGAATTTTTATACAAAAGAGGCCAGCTTTGAAAGAGCTCCCAAAGAGTATTTGGAAAAGGTGAGTACAAATTTAATTTATTCTGTACAAACTCCCAACATTCATTTACAAAACTACATTAGATGAGTAGATGATCTATGTCTTCTAACGCTTCACCACACAAAACACATTTAAAAGACTCAACTATTTTCAACTTTTCTAAACGATCACTTGTTAAAATCCTTGTTCTTAATGCTAGCCATGCAAAACTACTAGCTTTTGGAAAATTTTTATTATTCCAACAAAATGAATAAGCCCTCTAAGATGCCAACTGGTTTTTTTTCGACATAGAGCCTTATAACCTTGCTTAACCAAATACATACCTTCCTTTGATGGTGCCCATAAAATTTTGTCAGGTTTTCCTGAAAGAAAAACATTTATATTTTTCAAAGCCTCTTGAAACAAAAATATCTGATTGTTCAATAATAGAGAACCTAAATACTATCTCCATAACACTTTCATTGTTAGACCAACTATTGAAGACACATAATATTTAAAACCATCCCCCCATTCTTCTTTTAAAATCCTCATTACTTGTTGTAGATCCTGATTATTCTTCAAAGGAGGATAACCATTCCATGAATCCTCCCAGAACTTCACACTCTCCCCATTATGGACTTCCCATGTGATGAAGGAAGTTATAAGCAACCTACTTGAAATTAAAAAGTTCCACATAGCATACCCTGCAGGTGGATTTGAAATGGTAAATATTATTAAGGGATTTTCATCATCCAGATACTTCACCCTCATTAATTTACACCATTTAGCATTTTCTTTTGTATACATTTGTGAAGCTAATTTAGTGCCAAATGCTTTGTTCCTCATTAACATATTATGGATCCCTTCCCCCCTTTATATTTCTCTATTTACATGCTATCCAACGAGATCAAAGTAAATTTTTGTTGCTCATTGATGTTACCCTTCCAAAGAAACATTTTGATAATTTTCTCTATTTGATAAATAATTGACTTTGGAGCTTTAAGCATGACTAAAAAATAATTGGGAATTGTTGATAGAACTGATTTAACTAAAATAATTCTACCTGATAATGAGATCCAATGGCCTTTCCATAGAAGAATCCTCAACTTTAATCTTTGAATAACTCTATCCCGATAAGAAGCTTTATTTGGTCCCATGAAAAAATGAATATACCAAGATATTTACATGGTAAGTCTGCTTCTTGAAACCCCAACAAGTTCACTATCTTCTTCTTCACATTTTCCTTTGTATTGAAAACATATGTTTTTGACTTAGCCGCATTAATTTTTTGTCCTGATGTCGAATAATATTTGTCTAAGACCAACTTGAATTGTGTTGCTTCTTCAACAAATGATAAACCAAACAAAAGGGTATCATTTGCAAAAAGAGAGTGGGTGACTGAAATATGTGTATGTGGAATACAAATACCCTGCCAAAGCCTTTGATTATGTTTATTCTGAATTAGCCTACTCAAAGCTTCAACCATCATGATAAAAAGAAAAGGATAAAGTGGGTATCCTTGTCTTACCCCTTGTGTTGACTCAAAGAAACCTGTTGGAGAGCCATTTATGATGAGATAAAATCTAGCTCCAAACAAACACGAGAGGATTCATCTACGCCAGTTACCTTTGAACCCAAACTTAGCTAGGACTTTGTTTAAAAATCCCAATCTACACGATCATATGCCTTCATCATATCCAATTTTACAATAAAGGAAAATATACGAGTTGTCAAAATTGAGTGTAATGTTTCATGCGCTATCAAAGCCCCTTCAAAGGTTTCTCAACCTGACACAAAGCCCCCTGTTCCTGAGAAATTATTTTTGAAATCAAACGTTGCAATCTAAGATAAATAGCTTTAGTAAAAATCTTGTAAACTATATTACATAATGATATCGACCTAAAGTCTACAAATGTCTTTGGATTATCCACTTTCAAAATAATCACAATATTTTTTATATTAAATTGGCTAAGCATTAAGCATGTACACCTTGATTCTTCCAATTCTCATAACAAGTCATAACATAAAAACTCCCAACACTTTTGAAAGAAGAGTGCAGTGAACCCGTCTGGACCTGGAGCCTTATCAGGGGACAAGGAAAAGACTACCCCCTTTAATTCCTCTAACGTAAATGGCTTTAAAAAAACACCATTATCTTCATGTTGAATGAGTTTAGGAATGGAATCTAAGAGTTCCTTTTCATCGTTTCCACTAGTAAGACTTTTACATTGAGGAGAAAATAATAAATCAACAAAGTACTTTACCCCCTCCCATTTTATATCATCTTCATTTGTTAGCTAGTTACCTGAGGGCAACTCTGAATTGAAAAAAATGTAGAAGCAACTCTTTTAATTTGAGCATATGCATGAAATTTTTTTGTATTATGATCACCTTCTTTAAGCCATAATTCTCTTGACTTTTATCTCCAATATATCTCCTCACGAGCACATAACTCTTCCCATTCCCCCTACAATTTTTTCTGCTTCTCATATAGTTGAACATCTAAACCATTTTCTAAAATATGTTCATGGATTGCTATGAGTTCTTTGAAGATTAATTATTTTTGCTGAAAAAAATTCTTAAAAACATTCACATTCCATTGTTTAATTTGTTGCTTAACATGAACCAATTTCTTCCATAATTGGAACATCTTTGTGCCTTACTCAAATGGAGCATTTATCCAACATTGATGAAGAAGAGTCATGAATTCTGGATGTCTAAACCACATACTCTCAAATTTGAATGATGACTTACCTTTGCAATAGGATGCTTTCAAAATTTGAAGTGATACTACATAATGGTCAAAACCAACAAATGGAAAAAATTTTGATTCCATCCCATTTTCCCCCAAGAACCAATTTGAAGATGCTAAAAATCTACCCAATCTTACCACAATTTTCATAAAACCTTTTTGATGATTCGTCTAGGTAAATTTTCCCTTGACTAGAATTATATCTTTTAAAGCATTTGTAACAATAAAGGAGCTAAAGTATTTCATGGCTCTTGTTGGTGGACTAATACCTCCCGCTTTGTCTCTCAAAGAAGTAATGACATTAAAATCCCCTCCTATTAATACCTTCACATCACCCAAATTTTTCAAAATCCTTGACAGCTCATCCCACAATATTTTCTTGTCATTTGTTGAAGATGGTCCATAAACATTGCATAACCAAAATTTGAGATCATAATTTTTAATCTCAAGCAGTTGTCAATTTTGAGCATGCTGAGGAGTAACAACCCTTACTGCCTTCGGATTCCATAAGACAATTAAACCACTCAAAGCTCCTTGAGTCGGAGAATGCATCAATTTCCATCTTTTCCAATTCTTTACAGATATATCATGCATTGGATTTGATTAATTTGTTTCTTGTAATAAAACAATATCAGCTTCACAGGCATCAATTTTCTGCTTGATACGAGCACATTTGTCAGGGACATTAATGCCCCTAAAATTCCAAGATATAATCTTCATTGCGCTCGAAGAGAGCAACATTTACTTTGTGGTTTCAAAAATTGTTTTTTGAACACCTACCTCTATTTCCTCTTGAAGTTTATCCAAATTTGACTTCCTTCCTCTTTTTTCTAGTGACTTTTTCAGCACTACTTGCATTGGAGTCTGATATAAGGATAATCTTTGAATAATCAAACTCCTCTTCCATAGGATCCACTAAACTTTCTTTAATTGGTTGAAAAACTACAATTTGGGTACTCTGACTACATTGCTTCTCCTTATGTAACACTATGGTTTCCCAATCATCCAGTGTTGTTGCTTCCTCTACCATATGTTCCCTTTCATTATTGGACTCTGCAACCCCCCAACCTACTTTTTCTACAACTTCCTCTGCTATCTGATCAAAAATCTCAGAGCCTACTGAAACAAAGATTTCTTTTGCTAACGCTTCTAGGTCCATTTTCCTACCCAGATCAACACTTTTCTTATTAAAATGAGGATGAAATCCACCACCCACATTAATCAAATCAACTACTGGACCATGTGATAAAGAAGATTGTTGATTTATATCAAACTTAACTAAAAGTGTACTTCTAAATTGAGGAAAGCAATTCTCAAACATCAATTTTTTAACTATCACAACTATAAGTTGCCCAAAGACTTGCGAAAGATTAGGCATATACAAGTGTATATAGTAAGCTATAAATTTTTGCATCCAACAAATTATATAATTATGCATACTTCCAGACACAGACACAATATATTTCTTGGAAGTTTTCAAAGAAGATAAACTCCCTATTCTAGTTTACCTCATGCCAGATTTAACCTTATTAAGTTACAACTTATTATTTGACAAAACCTCCATGCCCTTCCCCAAATATTGACTAGGTCCAAAAGATTTCTTCTGATCCAAAATATAACACACCTTAGTTCTACCCCCTTTCTGAATAGAGTACCCAACTTCTTGCTCATCCAACCTAGACTGCTCTACACAATTTCCATATGTGTGCCCAAAACCATGACAATTTATGCAAATAGTGTCTAGAGTTTCAAAAGATAAATATTGATACCACTTACCATAGTGGGACTTAAACTGAATATGACTAGGCAAAGCCTTTATGAAATCCATTAATGCACAAAACCTCACTGATTTTGAAGGGTTTGCAAAGCACTTCAAGTCGTGTTTAAGGAAAATACCCACATGATTAGCCATTATCTCAATCATATTCAACTCTCTATACTCCAGAGGAAGTCCATGCATTTGAAACCAAAAAGGCACATATTTAACAACAAAATCTCTAGGTTTAAAATTTGGTACCCATGCCTGAACACTAAGACGAGATCCAAAAAAGAACCAAGATTTTGTTCTATAAACAACGTCCCCCTGTTCTTTACTATGAAAAATAGCTACAAATATTCCCATGGCCTAGTCTAGATAAAACATATTAAAAATACCCTCCCATTCATTAAAGAACAACTCCTTAAGCATTTGAAGATTAGGGATAACATTAAATAACTTACAAATCGATGCTTTTTCTCTAAGATCTTTGATTTATATGGTGTAACATATGATCTGGAAATGTAATCTGAACCATATCCTTCTGATTTGATTCCCTCGCTATATCTCCAACTTGTTGCAAATTCTCATTTTTTAAGATTGATGGATGCTAAGTATTTCCTCTTGAGTTAACAACCCTTTGTGCTTCCAAAATTTCTCACTTGATTTTCTCTGTTTTTTCTTTCTTGATTTCCTGCTTTGAGCACTTTTCTTCTTGCGGCTTTCATTTTGTATTTCTTTATTCGTAGGTACCTCCAAAACCCCCTTATCATTTTGAACTATCTTGGATGACTGTGAATTATTAGCTAGAACTACTTTTGTTTCCTTCCATACCCCTTCTTTTCATATAGAAGAGTGAGGATCATGATTATGCACCTTAGGAAAAAAACGCTGTTGCCCTCTAGAATTTGAATGCGCATATGGAACATTAATTTTGTGAGCTTCATTTGCTTGAAACCCTTGATTAACAAAAATAGGGTTAAAACGCCCATGATTTTTTACATTTTGTGCATGATGTGCTGGATTAAAGGAGGCACCTCTTTTTTGCACCTTCGATTTATGCAAGGTCAAATTATTTCTAGTTCTAAAATCCCTTTGAGTGTATTCATAAAAGCGATTTAAATATTAGGAATCATCTTCTTGAACTTTCACATACTTATCAAGATTCCTGTAACCTCTCATAGAACCATCCTCAACACAAATATCAAAAATTGGATGTTTTACATGAACCAACTTTTGAGGACGAAACAAAACCCAGTTTGGCCTGGTAAATCTATGCCTAATAACAAAAAACCTAGAATTTGTGTGATTTACTTTATCTTCCCTAATGGGTCCTCAAAAAACCTACCTATTTTTGACAAAACCCTGTGATTGACGAAATTTTTGAGACCTGTGATTTTCTAAAAATTTATCGTTGCTTCTCCACTACCTTTCCATATTTATGAGTTTATTGATTTTTTTATTCCACTTTTTGGCCAACAAGTAGAAGTGTTCTTCTTGATTTTCAAAAAAAATCTTGTTTGACCTAAAAATTTGAAGCACTTAAAGATTGAATCTTTAAAAAAGTTAGCAATATGAAATGTAGCACTCCAAGTCTAGCTTCAAAATATGTAATTTATTTTATTACCTAGATGCTACAAATTGATTTTCAATAAGCATGTCTAAAAACCATTGTTTAAAAGTCACTTTTTTTACCTTACCATGCACGTGTACGTCATCCATATTTTGACCTAAATAATTGTATTTTTCCGGATCGTTTCAGGAAAAGATCTGTAACACATGTAGGTTGCAAAACTTTGTTCTATAAAGTCTGCTACTGTGTTCACTGAGGAGAGAAGTTGCACCAACAGTATGATGTAAATGTTTAATCTGTAATTAATATATAAAAAAGATTTGTATCACACTCAAGAATGTGGATGATATTTAAAAAAAAAGTCATAATTGTTGTTTTGAAATTTCTTCATGTACGTCACGCATAAGATGACCTAAACTTATCATTTTTTGAAAAAATAATCAAATTGAAAAAAAATTGTCTGAAGAATGTGCACATTTAATTAATTTATTTTTTAAAATTTTTAATAAAAAGTTATTAAAATACTAAAAACCCTAATATTTCAAGTTTATGGACTAGTTTCATCAAAAATTATTTGAAAAATAGAAAAAACATTCCAATTGTAAAAAATACATATTTGGAATCTACACAATCTCGTCTATAATGGGTTTTAATTTCATCAAAAAAATCTACAAAGAACGTCTTTAGACATGTGTCCAAAGTCACTCTTTTCTACTAATGCTAACATGGCCTAAAAGTTGCAGGTCAAAGTAGGTCCAAAGCTAAGGGTTGGCTCCCCAAGCCTTTTTTCAACCTGAAACCTATAGCAAAAATCAGGCCAATTTTTTTAGATTTTAGAAACATGATCCTGTTTCTAAATGAGATCCCATTTCATTTTTTTAATTTTAAGCCTTTATGAAACAAGATCTCATTTTAGAATGAGATCCCATTTTTGGCTCAAGTCCCAAAGCAAAACAAGATCCTATTTAATAAATAACGAGATCCCATTTCATTTTGCCTGGTTTCTATTTTTTTCTAAGTTTGAAAATTCTACTAGAAGTGGACTCATCTTCTTGCATTTACCTGTTACAAGTAGGTGCAAGGTGAAATGAATATCAAACAAAACCCTAACTACTTACCAACTTTCTTTGTTAAAAAATGTTTCAAAAACAAGCACCAAATCTAGGTTGTGAATTCATCAACCAATGAAATGATGTCCCTATTATCTTTCAATACCCTTTTTGTGTACCTCGACATTTTTTGATGACCATGTGGCCTTTCTAGGCCATTTCAAAAAATTGGTGAAAAATCAACAAAAATATGTGAGTTTTGAATTATTGAGGGTCAAGAAAAGTCATGGAGGTAGGGGGAATAAAGGAAGTTTGATGGTTTAACTCTAATGAGGAGATATAGTGTAAACTTTTGGGGATTGAATTTTAGGGATACCTTGGAACATTTAACTAAGAGAAGGATATAGTACTTGAGGAGGGAAAAATAATATGGGCCAATAAGCATGAATAGAATCAAACCTAGGCAAGGTGGCATGATGGGAAAGGAAAGTCTAAAATATTGATAAGGAACAAAGGAAAGAAGAGATGGGAGGAAAGGTGTGCTTGGAAAGAAAACTGACAAAATATAGGATACACAAATAAACATTTCAAACTTACAATTTTTCATAGATTAAATATATTTTTTGTTGCACTTTGTCGTCATTAGTATTGTCATTGATGTCAATCTTTGGTGTGGATATGTTGAGAAGGTGTTTGTGGTGTTGAGCAGGTGTTGCAGATGCAGTAGGGTTACTTGGTTTCTAAGTGTTTTTGAGAATTTAATTTGCATAAAGACAAGGATATGTTCTTGCTCACACTTAGATTTCAACACATGATCACACATACATCATACCACACCACATAATTCTCCAAAGTTTTGACCTTACATATATATCTTTTGCAACCTTGAATAACCTCAAATGTGCAACCACCAAATAGGTCAATGCCAAAAACCTTTGTGATAGAAAGAAGTGAAGGCGAACCATATCAAGGGTTAACCAAGACCTAAATCTACATCGACACGCTACACCAAGCTTCCACAAATCATGAATCTCATCTACAAGCAATGTTAACACACTAGGTTGGCCAAACCAACATTAACACTATCAAGAAACCAAATTCACACATCACAATGGCCGAAGTCATCTTGTGGACTACATAGAAATATTACACATCCTGGAATATTCCAACACTAGCAAAATATTAAAAAACACTAGTGCAAACACATCAAACTGAGAATGATATCACCTTGTACAACCAATCAAATTTCCATAGAGATACAACTCATGAATCAAGCTTGAGGAATAATTGAGCACTAAAGAAACCAAGGGAGGTAGGTACATGCAATATTAGCACATTCGCAAATCCACAAGACAAGAAACTTCAACATGGAGAAATGCAAAGCAATTCCATTTCTCCCTAAAAACCACTACTGTGAAATATTTTAGAATGTTTGGAAGTAAATGTTATATCATGAGGGATGAAGAAAACTCAGGAAATTTTGATGCAAGATTTGATGATGGAATCTTCCTTGGATACTCTACAAAGAGTAAGGCATACAAGTACTACAATAAGAGACTAAAGGAGATAATTGAAAGTGCAAGTGTCAAAGTGGATGAAGAATCTCATTAGAGCTCAGTGTTGATAGAAGGATATAAATCTGATGAACCCCTTTGCAGAGAAGAAGAAGAAGAAGAGATGCTAGTGGAAGAGGAAGAAGCTTAAAAAAATAACCATAAGACTCCTAAGTATGTGCAAAAAGACCATTCTAAGGATCAAATAATTGGAGACAAGAAAAAAGGTGTGCCCACAAGAAGAAAAGCTATTATGGTAGAGGAATAGGTAAACTTTTGTTTACTTTATAAAATAGAACTTAAATTTTTTATTGAAGCATGTAGGGATAAAAATTGGATCAAAGCTATGGAAGAACAACTGGGGCAGATTGAGAAGAATCAAACATTGGAACTAGTCCCAAGACCATCAAACAAGAATGTGATAGGAACTAAATGAGCTTTTAGGAACAAGTTGAATGAGCATGGAGAAGTTATTAAAAACAAGGCTAGTCTTGTGTGTAAAGGCTACTCACAAGTGGAAGGAATAGATTTTGAAGATACTTTTTCCCTAGTAGCAAGAATGGAGGCTATTAAGATATTTTTGGATTTTTTAGCACATAAATACTTCAAGGTATATCATATGGATGTAAAGTCTACATTTTTGAATGGTGAGTTAGAAGAAGTGTACATTGAACAACCAAAAGGTTTTCAGTTATCAGAATATCTTAATATCATCTACAAGTTGAAGAACACATTATATGGACTTAAACAGGTTCTTAGGGCCTAGTATGCAAGATTAGGCAGGTACTTACTTCAATAGAGATTCAAAAAGAGTATCGCAGACAACAAACTTTACTTCAAAGTTGATAGAGATAAAATCTTGATTGTGGTTGTATTTGTTGATGAAATAATCTTTGGAGGAAATAAGGAAATGTGTAATAAATTTGTAGAGGAGATGTAGAATGAGTTTGAAATGGCAATGCTTGGGAGATGACTTTCCTCCTTGGCCTACAAATCAGTCAATTAAAAAAAGGTATATTCATTTCACAATAAAAATATGTTAAAGAAATGTTAAAGAAGTTTGGAATGGAGGACTCTAAACCAGTATGTACTCCCATGGTTCCTTATTGTAAATTAAGAAAAAATGATGAATCTCCTAAGCAAGATCATACCAAGTATAGATCCATGATTGGTGGAATACTATATCTAACTGCAACTAGACCTGATATTATGCATGTAGTATGTCTTGTGGGAAGATTTAAAGAAGTTTCTAGAGAATCACATGTGGTAGCAATCAAAAGGATATTTGGATATTTTTAAGGCACTCCAGACTATGGTATATGGTATTCTAAGGATACTGACCTCTCTTTGAGTGCTTATATAGATGCAGATTGGGAAAGTTGTGCTGATGAGAGAATAAGTACAAGTGGAGGTACTTTATTCCTTGGAAACAAACTAGTTTCTTGAATAAGTAAGAAGTAGGATTCAATGTCATTATCTATTGCAGAGAGAATATATTGTTGTAGCATCTTGTTGTACACAGGTACTATGGATGAAGCAAACATTGAAGGATATCAAAGTATCATATGATGAGCCTATTACTATCTTGTGTGATAATACAAGTGCTATCAACATTTCAAAAAATCTTTTAATGCATTCAAGAACAAAGCATATCTCTATTTGGTATCACTTTATAAGAAAGAAAGTTGTTGAGAAGTAAAGTTGGAGTATATGCCTACAAAAGATCAAATAGCATACATTTTCACAAAGGCTCTTCTAAAAGATATATTTGAGTATCTCAAAAACACGCTAGGGGTTACTGTCCCTCCTTTCAACTAGATGCATAATATTGTGCATCTATCCAGGGGAAAATTCAAGATGTATTCTTTGTCCTGGACTAATGAAGGCTACCTCTTAGGGGGAGTAGGTAGTGGTGTCTTTGGCTAGTGCAGTCAGGGGGAGCATATCTTGTACTTGAAGTGAAGTGTGTAGGTGTTTCCCTTTGTCATTGATGTCAAAGGGGGGGAGAGGAATCTGAAAAATATAGGGAAAGAAATATTCAAGTAAGGGGGAGAGCTACTTGAGAAATTTGGAGATACAAATTTTCTTTTGTTGTTGATGGTTTTTCAGCAGGTGTCTCCATCAATGAAAAAGGGGGAGATTGTTGCACTGTGTTTTCATTGATTTCAACCTCTAGTGTGGATATTTTTAGAAGGTGTTTGTGGTGTTGTAGATGCAACAGGGTTACTTGGTTTCCAACTGCTTTTGAGAAAATTTGCATAAAAATAGGGATGTGTTATATATTGTGCTCCACATTTCTTCATGCTTGAATATATACTTGTGTGATTCAAACATGATGATTATAATTATTTGAAGGTGTTATATCCATAGATTCAGGTTCTAGATTGTGTAGTTGTAGAAGATAGGTTTGATAGTGTGTTAGAATATTTCTAGTTTTTGAAGAGGGATATCTAGGAGAAATGAAATTGCTCTGCATTTCTCCACATTGAAGTTTATTGTCTTACAAATTTGGGAATGTGCTAATATTACCTATACCTACCTTTCTGTGGTTTTTTTAGTGTTCATTTTTTCTACAAGACTGGTTCATGAGTTGTATCTCTATGGTAATTTCACTAGTTGTTGTTATGCCTTGCATAACCACCCCATCTTTTGCCTTGGTCAAAATGGGTCCCCCTTTATGTTTTTTATCTTTTGCTGATTTTCTTAAAAAAATTGGAGTCTTTTGTTTCAAACACTTTGTTTTTCTTTGGTTTAGTCTGTCAAAACCGGAGCCAGAACCAAATCAGGTTGTGAAACTTCCTTTAAGACTTGTTCCTATCCCTGTCCTGACAATCTTTCTTTTAAACTTTTTGTTTTGTCTTTATCGGAGTCGGAGCCGGATCAGACGTTAAGTTGGTGTTTATTCAAAATTGCAAAATCAAAATCCATCCCATCTCCGCCTCCGCCTCCGCTTTTTGAACTTTTGTTTTACTTTAAGTCCTTGTGTTAAGTTTTATTATTTCGGTCTTTTAGTTTTTCTTTTGTGTTTGGTATGGTTTTGTGCTTTGTTGGTGGAACTGGACCCGAAATAGGAACGAAGTTGGGAAATTCCTTGAGTTTCTAAATCAAATTCCATTCCAATTATGATCTTGCCATTTTTTGGTTGTTGACTTTTTACTGAAGTCGCACTGTAGTGAAGTGTTTGTTCTTCTCCAGTTCTGACTCCGCTTAATTGCATTTACTGCGTTAATGACAGCTACCATGCGTAGGTAGAAACTCTGAATTTTATCTTGATTAAGGATTAAACGGGTTATTATTATCATTGTTAAGGAATCAAAAGAGCGTAGTGGAGCAACAGTGGAGTTCATTTGAGTGAATCGATTGAAAGAGGAGGAGATAGTTGCTTGTGAATTTCTTCAGAAGGTTTGCCAAGTTTTGCATTCGAGGTAGGGTTCCTATTCTCAGTTTTATCATTTACTTTCGTGTTCTTTGTTTGTGATTGATTGTTTTGATTTTTGGGCAAGTTCGCCGTCTCAGTAGGTTGGTGTGTTTTTTTTCTTTCTTTCTTTGTTTTTCTTGGTTTCGTTTTGGTTTGCGTTTTTGGTTTTTAGTGAGTTTGAGCGTGGTTGTTTTCATGTTTTGTCGTAATCATGTCATCTTGTGTTGGTTTTTAAATGTGTAGATTAATTAGGGTTTTTTATAGTGAGGTAGATTAAATCTAGGTTTTTATAGTGAGTTAGAATTGGTAGAATTTGGTTTTTAATTAGGATTTTATTGCACATTCGTTTGGTTAAATTAGGAAGGGTTAAAGTCGTGCCCTAGTTTTTATATCTTGTTTTCTAGATGAGGGTTTTTTTTGCATTTTTGTGATCACGTTTAAAATGATTAAATATGATGCCCTAAAATAAGGTCGCCCCATGGTCCTTTCATGCTATATTTTAAGCCTCATTTTGTTTAAATATAACCTTGGTCTTTAATCATGAAGTAATGCATTAAATTGTTAAAATCATTAATGACATCATGGTCAACATAGTCAGAAGCGGGATCGAAATTGATTTAGAATTTTGGATATGTTTTATGATTAGTGTCAATTCCATTTTCCATCCCGTCTCCAACTCCGCTTGTAGTAAGAAGATTTATTTCAAGATAATGTTAACCTTAATGGAACCAAAACAAAATATGAAAACAAAAAATCTAAAGGAAACCGAATCAGTTTCCATTCCAGTTCCGGTTCCGATCACTATTCCACTTCCGATTTCAAGCCTGCTTCTAGTTAGCAGAATGTCAATAACAGTTTTTCCTCCGAGCCCGGTAGTATGTTGAAAGAGGATTGTTTAAGATATTTGTTGCCTGGTTCCGCCTTGGATGTATGTTTGAAAGGTATGATTTTAAGACACATTTTAAGATGTTTATTCAGAGATCTGACTAGAGGTTTTTGTTGTAGGAAAGCTGAAGAATGTCGGGAACATCAGGAGAAGCCTCCCAAAGGAATCGACCTACAGGAACATTAAAAGCAATAGCTAAACCAAAGAAGATCAAGCTAGAACAGTTACCTTATACCTTGAGGTATAATCATAGGAGTCCTGTTGTCAAAGTAAGCAAAGTAGAATCAGATTGGTCAGACATCACCGACACAAATCTGGGCCAATACAATTTTGAGGAGTTGTATTTAGAAACCTTTACTGAAGATATAATAGGGAGGACAAAAAGAATTGTTGATTCCGGCTTGGCCCATATCACTCTGTTTATTTTATCAATCCAATGCTCGGAGTTGATCTTGGCGGTTGCAAGAGCTTATAATCCAGCTACCCGACAATGCATGGACTCCCAGGATAATGTAATTATTGATCTTACTCCTTATATGTTTCAAAGTATATTTAATGTCCCGGATCCCAAGAACTTGGTGTAGTTAGATGAGGTAGAGGCCTTAGAGAAATATAGAAAGTATAAGGAATCCAATAAGTCTCGCTTGAACAAAAAATGGTTGAAGACAGAGAAGAAGTCTCTAACCAAGCTTGCAGACCAACCAAAGAGGGAAGAATTCTATAAGGAGGTATTAGATTTAATAATGATGTTGTCTAGGGATTTTGGGAAGAGAGATACCTTTCATTTCAAGGAGTGGATGTTTCCCTTCATCCAGATAATTTTAAATGGCACCCATCAGTTTGATTGGCCGATGATTGTGTATGTAGCAACAAGATTAGGTATCTTCCCAGGTTTGAATAGAGTGGGGATAATGGGAGTGTTAGATGGACTGAAGAAGGTGTGGGAGCATTATAACCAATTGTCTCTATAGGTTGCTAAGACTCAATTCAGAAGGGTTAATGATGCATTCATATATGTGGTCATTAACCAACTTAATGGAGATGCAGGGTACATACTGAGTCAAGAGGCCATGGAATTTATTCTTGAATGGGGATGTTGGTATATCCAATACCCCAGGTTTACATATTTTAGGCTAGTTGGTTTTGAGGGCCATCCACATTTGCTGTCAAGGTGTTGAAATAATAGGATAGTGTTAATGGAATTTGTATATCAGGCTCTTGGGGTTAATGCTCGGTTTGGATTAAAACATAAGACAAGATGTCACAAGTTCCCCATGAAGTTGGGTGAGTATAGTTGTCAACATTTGGTAGGAGCAAAGGTGGTCTACAGTGAGTTGATATAGTTAAATTTAGTTTTATATACAACTCGTAAGTATTTTGATCCAAAGGGTAAGATGAATGCCTTGTTGCCTTCTGTGTTTTACAAGCATTTCAATTTATTAGAAGATTTTTGGAGTGACCGACAGGATGATTATGATCTGAGAAAGAAGAATTATGAGAGATTACCTGTCTCACTCATGTCAGAGTTTGGAGTCAAGAATGACATTTCTGACACATTGGTGGATGATGGAGTTGTATTGGATCCATCTTATGAAGCTTTGAACATTGGAACTAAAATTATAGATCCAATTGACTGGGATAGTGAGGAAACTATTGATATTAAGCAGATAGGAAGAGCAGTCTTGGATAGAAGTGTTCAATGGTTGGTTTTAAGAACCAAAGCTCCTCAAGGACTTGCTCCTAAAAAGGGAAAAGGATATAAAAGGCTCAAAAGAAAGACACCTCCCAAGGAGCCTTTGGATTTCCTTGTTAGAGTAATTGGACATTTACTTTATTAATTAAACAATATTTGTTTAATTACGTAAAGTTTCCTTTTAACTCTTTTTCACTTAAGCTAACATTAGGTACATAATAATTAATTACTTTATTAATTATTATTGTGCAAGCCTAGGGTTTTCCTTTTTTAGGGTTTTCATCTATATGTAGTTGAAAACTATCTTTTGTATCATTATTCATTTTACATTTTCAGGTGAATACATTGCTCCACATTCTTGAGCATTTCTTTTGTTGCTTCTCTTTGTTTCTCCTTGTAACAGGTTATTTGCTTGCAAAGATCTTTTGGACTTCTATGGTGTTGTATCTTCTCAACTCCAACATGGTATCAGAGCTTCAGATTTGCAGCTGCTTGTTCTTGTTTTGAGATTTTGCATTGGAAGCAAATCTAGGGTTCTAAGTTTTTTTTGGGTGGATTCAGCATACTCCATTTTTTGGGTTCACTTTGGGCTCAAATGGACAGTGCCATTGGATTCGTAGCACCCAAAAACCCCTAAATCGACTGTCAAATCATCGATTTTGGTTACAGTCAATTTGGAAGGCAAAATTTTTTTGCCCTAAGGCCGTACGGAGCAAAAAAAACAAAAATTTTTTTTAAAAAAATCAATTTTTTGGTTTATTTTTGCACGGCCAGTGTTAAACCGCCGCACTGCCAGAGCGCCGCCTGGTGGCCACCGCCACCGGTGGCTACCACCGACCGCGGCCAAGCGGCCACCCTGCCCCTGGCCCGCCACCGGTCTGCTCCGCCCAAGCGCCGCTGCGCACCACCAGCCATGCCGCCTGCCACCTCCTGCGCGCCTACCCGGTCCACCATGTGCCCTGGGGCCGCCGAATTTTAAGCCCTTGAGGGCTAATTTTTTCTCTCCAACCCCCTATTATGTCATTTTTGGTCAAATGGGCATAACTTGGGCATCCTAGCTCCGTTTTTTGAACAGGAAGATGCATTGGAAAGCTGAGAATGGCACCAATCTGATGGTATAGAAATATTTTTAATTTTTTTTACCAGTCTAGATATTTTTTACCAGTCAAAGTGAGGTCTTCTTTCTTCACTTCCGGGGTCATAGAAGATGCAAACGGACTCCGTTTTTCAAACTTGAATAGGCGTTGGAAAGCTCTCAACATGCTCTATTCAGTGATGTGATCTATTTTATCAGAATTTTCACTAGGTACATGAGAATTTGTCTTGAAGTATTTTTTTCTTATGCATTGCTTCCTTCTTCTCAGTTTGTACTAGGGTTTGGGTTTATCTTTTGTGGGGGGTGTTTTTTCTCTTGCTTTCTGTCATTTATATCAGAAAACCAGAACACCAAAACTCTCAAAAATACAAACCCTTCTGCATCTTCTGTCTATTCTGAAAGATCACATAATAATAAAAAACACAAGCAGGTACAGGTGCAGGGTTTCATGGCAGACTCTTCAGTTGAGCTACTCACATCACATAACTATCACACTTGGAAGTCTCGTATGATGAGGCTACTTAGGTCATGAGGGTTATGGTCTTGTTTAGATGAGGTTCAACCTTAGTTGCAACATCCTTTTGAGATTATGTAGCACAGGAACAAGATGGATGAGGCTATGGGTTTGTTATGCATGCATGTTTCAGACAGTCTTTTGTTTCACCTTGATGCTTTGCTCACTCTTCGAGCCATGTGGTTGAAGTTTGAGACACTTTTTGGGGCCGTTAATGAGTTCCGCGCATTACAGATTGAGGCAGAGCTGACTTCATTGTTACCTGATTCATTTCCCACTATTGAGGATTTTTTGAACCATTTCAAAACTATCCGTACTATTTTACAGGGTTGTGAGAAGAACAAGACAGACACAGAGTGCATTTCCTTGATTCTTTCAAAGCTTCGTGGTCCATTTCAGATATTTGCTTCCTCCTTCTACTCCACCATGGATGGTTTGGGTGCCAGTTTTACCATGCCTTCCTTTGATTTATTTTGTGAGCAATTGTCTCGGGAACAGTCTCACCTTTCTCATATGGATATGCTCTTAGGTTCAAAGAGCAAAGCATTGGTTGCTCAATCACCAAAGGGGAAACAGAAGCAGAAACCAAGGCCCAAGAAAGATTTTGCAGGTAGTGAGCATTCCTCCAAACTGCCTCCTAAGTCTGATTCTAAACCACCATTTAATCCAAAACATGGGAAATCTTCGAAGTCTAGTGAGTCTTCCTCCAAGACTAAGGAGAAATCAGGAGACACTTGCAGTTTCTATGGCAAGAAAGGTCATCCAGTTTCCAGGTGTTGGAAATGATTAGAGGCTTTAGAGGAGGCGATGCAGTAGCAACACATCTCCTCACCCCAGTCTTCTTCTTCCACCGCAGGGAAGGGTCATGCTCTCACTGCACGCGCATCGACCAATGGGTCCACTTGGATTTTAGACTCTGGTGCTTCTCACCATATGACTCACACTCAGCAGTTATTCACTTCTCTTGCCTCTTGTGGTACTTCACAGATTGCAGTGGGTGACTCTTCACAGCTTTCCGTCTTGGGTTCAGGTTTTGTCTCTTTAGATGGAGGCACTCTACAAGATGTTTTGGTTTTTCCTGACATTTTGACAAACCTCTTGTCCATTTATCAGATTTGCCACACTGGCTCTGGTAAGACAGTTGAGTTCTCACCACATGATGTGGTTATTCGGGACCTCCATGATTTTGATTTGGTTGTGGCTACTAGTAGTGTTGATATTGCATCTCGTCTTTACAGATTTGATGGATTTGCGCCTTCTGAGGGTACAGGTTCATCTCTTATAGCACATGCAGATTCAGTGACTCAGCTTTGGCATGAGCATTTGGGCCATGTCAATTACAGATATCTTCAACAGATGAGTACATAGTCACTTGTTCTTGGTCTTCCACGGATTTCCTGCACTGACGGTGTTTGTCATGGTTGTGTGCTTGTCAAGCATCACAGGGATCCCTTTCCGAAGGGAAGTACCACTCGTGCTTTGGCACCCTTGGAGTTGATTCATAGTGACCTCATGTCATTTCCCACTCCTTTTTCAGGGGCCAAGTATTTACTCACATTCATTGATGACTTCTCCAGACGCACATGGTTGTACTTTCTTAAGTACAAGTCTGATGTCTTTGATTCCTTTCGTGTCTTCAAGACATTTGTAGAGAAGCAGTCTGGTCTTTCTATCCGTCGGATACATACAGATAATGGGGGGGAGTATGTAAATCAGGCCTTCAAATATTTTTGCACTGAGTATGGTTTGCAACATCAGTTTTCTGTTCCCTACACCCCTCAGCAGAATGGTATCGCTGAGCGAAAGAACCGATCTTTACGGGAGATGGCTAATTGTATGATTCAGTCCAGGTCCATGGATTTGTCTTTTTGGGCTGAGGCAGTCAATTGTGCCAACTATATTCAGAATCGGATGCCTCACAAGGCGATTCGACATATGACTCTTGAGGAGGCTTGGTCTCATGACAAGCCTGATATTTCATCATTTCGAGTATTTGGTAGTGAGGCATGGGCTTTTATTCCTGATGCTCAGAGGAGAGCTATGGAGCGGAAGAGTCAACCCCTCATATTTGTCAGCTACTATGAGGATGTTAAGGCGTACAGGTTATTTGATCCTGATTCCAGAGAGGTCTTGTTTCGACGGGATGTTCAGTTTGATGAGCGCCTTCCTCCAGTTGATACCCTATCTCCAGTTTCCACTTCACTACCTACTCCACCCACTACAGCTCTTCAGGATTATTTTGAGGATTCTGATGAGGATATTGATCATCCCCCATCTCCACCTCCACTTGTTCCACCTCAAAGGCCCAAATGGGCTCGCTTTACTATTGAGGTAGTAGGATCTATGGCCGGTGATCCTTCAGACACTCATCGCACTCGTTCTCATACTATGGGTTCTAGTCTTTTGACTCATGCTCTTTCAAAGGATCCTCAGAGATTTTTAGAGGCGACAGGTCACCCTGAGTGGGATTGTGCTATGAAGGAGGAGTATTCTTCTTTGATGAGGAATAATACATGGGATCTTTGTCCTCTTCCTAAGGGCAGAAAGATGGTTCAGTGCCGATGGTTGTATCGCACCAAGTATGTTGTTGATGGTTCTATTGATAAGTACAAAGCACGTCTTGTTGCGAAGGGTTTCTCACAAGTTGAGGGTATTGATTACTCCGAGACATTTGCCCCTGTCGCCAAGATGAATTCTATTCGCTTTGTATTATCATTTGCAGCTTCTAGAGGATGGCTCATTTTTCAGATGGATGTGAAGTGTGCCTTCTTACATGGTGACCTACAGGAGGAGATCTATATGGAGCAGCCTCAGGGATTTGTTCATGATTCTTCTTTGGTTTGCAGAATTCAGTGTTCATTATATGGTCTCAAACAAGCCCCTCGGGCTTCGTATGAGAAGATGGACTCTTTTTTGCTCTCCACTGGTTTCACTCGTTGTCATTCTGATCACACGGTCTATATTCAGCATCTTGAGGGTGAGATCCTGATTCTTGTGCTATATGTTGATGATCTTCTCATCACAGGTAGCTCATCCTCCATGATTCAGCATTCTCAGCTAGCCTTGATGGAGCAGTTTAAGATGACCGATCTTGGCCTTCTGTACTATTTCCTTGGTCTTCAGGTGATTCAGTCTTCAAAGGGGATCTCCATTTACTAGCAGAAGTATTCTTTTGATATGCTTCAACATTTTGGCATGCTTGATTGCAAGCCTGCCCCCACACCTTTTCAGTCAGGGGTTGTTTTGACTACTACTTGCCCCACTCCTTCAGTAGATGCTACACTTTATAGGTAGTTGGTTGGCAGTTTGTTGTACCTGACTCATACTCATCCTGATCTTTCCTTTGCGGTTGGTCTTGTCTCTCGATTCTCACATGATCCTCATGAGAGTCATTGGCAAGCTGCCAAGCGTATTTTGAGGTACATTCAGGGCACCACTTCATATGGCATTCACTACACATTAGGGGATCCTCACATTGTTGGCTACACTGACTCAGATTGGGCTGGTGATGTCAATGATCGGAAGTCTACTTCTGGCTTTGTTTTTTGTCTTGGCTCTGGTCCTATCACATGGTCGTGCAAGAAGCAGACTGCTCATGCATTATCATCTACAGAGGCTGAGTACCGAGCTGCTGTGCTCGCTAGTCAGGAGATTTTATGGCTTCGTTAGTTGATGACTGAGTTTGGTTTTCCTCCTGATAGTCCCACTATTCTTTGGTGTGACAATCAGAGTGCTATACACATTTCACGCAACCCGGTGGAGCATCAGCGGACGAAGCACATTGAGCTTCATATGCATTTCATCAGACAGTTGATTCAGGATGGTTCTCTCATCTTGGAGTATGTTCCCACTGCCGAGCAGGTTGCAGACATCTTCACAAAACCTTTTGCATCTCCGCGCTATCTTCAGTTGCGCTCTATGCTTGGGGTGAAGGAAGTTGTCCTTGGGGGGTCTTTATGAGGCCTTCCTTCCTTCATGTTTCTTTCAGCATGTTGTTCTATCTCTTTTTGGAGAGGAGTTTTTCCCACTGGGTTTTCTCCTTTTCTCCGTTTCATAGAGATTTCATTGTACTTGGGTACCTGATCTGGCCTTGTTGCCGGGACCCATTGCTTTTGCTTTCAGTAGCTTCTTCTAGGTTTTAGCTTCTCCCTATGTCTATCTTAAGGGGGGGTGTTAGAGTAATTGGACATTTACTTTATTAATTAAACAATATTTGTTTAATTACGTAAAGTTTCCTTTTAACTCTTTTTCACTTAAGCTAACATTAGGTACATAATAATTAATTACTTTATTAATTATTATTGTGCAAGCCTAGGGTTTTCCTTTTTTAGGGTTTTCATCTATATATGGTTGAAAACTATCTTTTGTATAATTAATTCATTTTACATTTTCAGGTGAATACATTGCTCCACATTCTTGAGCATTTCTTTTGTTGCTTCTCTTTGTTTCTCCTTGTAACAGGTTATTTGCTTGCAAAGATCTTTTGGACTTCTATGGTGTTGTATCTTCTCAACTCCAACATTCCTTCCTCCAGACATTGAATAAATAGAGCTTGAAGCAGCAATTGATGAAGCAGAGACATAAGAAGGAGATGCTCAAATGGGGTCGGTTTTTTCAACACCTACATTAGGTGAATCTTCTACTCAAGTCCCACTTGCAAAATAACAAAGTGAAGAAGTTCAAAAGGGGACTCTCCATAGTATGGTTGAAACTATAAAGGGAAAATAAGTGGAGGTAGAAATTCATGATGTTGGAACAGATTCAGATGAAACTCTGTCAGATAAAGGAAAAGAAGAAAATATACCTCTAGAGGAGGATACTGAAAATGTAATGATATAAGAGGATCAGTGGGCATTGCTTGAAGAAGTTAGGAAGGCTGCTGAAGAGCAAGTTGCAGCAATAGAAAATCAAAAGTTAAAGGATGCCAAGACACAAGCTGATGCCATACTACAACAACAACAAATTGAAGCTAAGTCAAGAGCTGATGAAGTAGAGAGGCAGCAGAGGCAACAGGAGCATGAACTCAAAGTTAAAGAGGAAAATGATAAGTTAGAATTGATATAAAAGATTTATGACCTTGAGGAAGAGAAGGCAAGACACTGAAGGGAGAAAAAAGTTTTGGTAGCCAAGTTAAAGCTTGCTGAGGAAGCTCACAGAAAGGAAGAAGAATCAGAATGGTTACAAAAGGAGAAAAGGGTCGAAGAGTTGATCAAAAGGCAACAAGAAGAAAGAGAAAAGGCAGAAAAGCTTAAAGCTTTAGAGACATAAAGATTAAAGAAAGAAAAACTAGAAGCTTTAGAGAAAGAAAAACTGGAAAGAGAACGATTAGAAGAGAAAAAAGATGAGGAAGCGGAGAAGCTGGCACAAATGAGTGTAGAACAAGAACAACAACAGAAACAAAAGGTTGATTCTCAGCCCCAAGTAAATGTGCAACCACCCTCTACTACTACTATTGCTTCTTCTTCCACTATGATGACTACTACTCCATGTGCTCCCACTTTTTTGAAATTGGACCTATAGAAAAGAATAGTAACACCTTCACAACCTCTCATTTGGGAGGATATGATGAAGGAGATTGAACAAGAAAGGCCTAAAAATAAGGCCAAATCCTACACTCCACCAAGCTCACAGACAAGGGAGAAATTGTTGCTGAGTGTGCCATACCGATCACAGAAAAGGAGGTAGGAGACATGCAGTTAACAGATTATCAATTAAGTACTGTTAACTTGGGAAGGCCTACCAAAGATCAAAAAATGAATCTAATTGATGTGGTAGCTTTGACAACCAAGTCAAGGATGTTAAAGGATAAGCAGAAGAAAGATGAGCTTAAGGCTCAGTTAGATCAATTGCATTCCTTTTTGAAAAGTGTCTCTTCTCCAAGATCACAACAGGTAGCTGCTATTGAGACTCCAATTTTGTTGAGCAAAAAGGAGGTAGATGATTTAGTACAAGTAAGGGGCAAAGCGGAGATGTTAGATAGGTGGGTTGACAAGTTAAATCAAGAAGTAGGTGAAATTTTGGTCAAAATTTTTGAGGTTCACAAAGGGACAGAAGAGTTGATAGGGTAAATGCATTAATATATTGAGGCATTGGAGAAGCAGGAAGAGAAATATAAAGAATATAGTCAGAAATTGAAGAAGGTTAGTACATTGCCTTTGACTACTCTTCTTGAACAATCAATACTCGAGGAGGATAATAAAGATTTTGTGGAAAATACCTCTCCTATACTCCGATTCAAAACAAATTTCTTGTGAAAACATAAAAATGAAGTCCAAGATGCTGTTAAGGATCTAACTGAACAATTTGAGGAGTTGGAGGCAGTCATTGCTATCATAGTAGATGTTAATATACTAACAAAGGAAGGCCTGCCTTTGAGCCAGATAAAAGATAAATGGGGTGAAAGTTTTAAAGGAATCATGCAGAAAGGAGATGATGGTGAAGATATGCTGATAGATCGACTGATGGACATCAAAGAAGAGATAAAGGCTGCTAAAAGAGAATTGATGAAGCTGAAGGATATGAGAGGGTTTTCTGCAACAGAGTTGGAAAGAATTAAGTTTGAAGATAGTTGGGTGGATGGGCCTGAATCAGACACATTACAACAAGTCTTCTCCAGCTATGACGAATATATGATGGAGCAAACTTCGCATGCCCATGCATGGATTTCTTCTTCTTTGCATGTTGCATGCAGCACTGGCAGTTCTTGAAGCTCATGAATTTCTTTTTCTCTTCTATTTTTTGTTCTCCATTTTAACTGAATGTTTAATGTAAGAACTCAAGATCAAATCAATCTGAGTTTCCAAGAGAGTTTTAGTTCCTAAAAAGGCGGATTGGCTTAAAATAGAAGTGGAGTTCAAATATTTGTATATTTATAAATACCCTTTGGGTATCATATTGTAAGGGTCTACTGATAGAGAATAGAATTGGTCTACCTGATATTAGGAGATAGAATTTTTCGTAGTGATTATAGAGATACATTGTTACTTGATTTTAATAGTTAAATAAAATTACAGGTTTTTGCAATATGGTGTTAGAATTTAGTTGTTTTACTTGATAAGGCTGATGAGTTATAATCTATCTGTATGCCAGTGATTTTGCTGAAGCATAAGAGTTTCTTTTGTGATGAAAATCCTTAGAAGAAACAGGATTTAAGGATTATCTTGTCAGATTATCATTGAATTAAATTTATTGAAGTCTATCGATCTACGATCTTGGCAATGAATGAATATGTGTTCTTTTTTTTTGGAATCTTTGAAATAGTTGTGATAGGCGAATTAAAATAAGCACCTTGGATGCATACAATGGTATAGATTATTCTGTGAATTGTATCATGCTTTGGTTTTCTTGATCTATTGGAAAAATATTCATTGTTGAAGATATATGTCTGGATGTTAGATAAGTTTTGTTCATGTTTACTGGTTTACCCTCTGATCTATCTTTTTCTTTTGTTTAAAAACCCTTGATTTACTAAAACAGTCTGGTAAAATGAGTCATTGCTTGCATTCTTTGTTACCAAAACAAGCCCCTTGAATATTACAGTTGCATTGACCAATTGAGTGACACCAGATAGTTGAGAACCAACTACCAGGACCTTGGGAGTTAGACTGCTATATGTTGTCTTTCTTTTTCAGGAGAAATAGTTTAGAAATATTATGTTTTAACATTGTTTGTGTCATTTTCACCATCAATAGTTGCACAAGGTGATAGAATTCTCAGTTTCATGTGTTTACGCTAGTGTTTTTGAATATTTTTCTAGTGTTAGAATATTCCAAGATGTTGTGTAATATTATTATGCATTCCATAGGATATCTTTGGCCTTGGTGAAGTTTGAATTTTGTTGCTTGATAGTGAATACCAGTTTGGATAACCTAGTGTGTTAGTGTTGTTTGTGGATGAGCTTCATGATTTGTGGAAGCCTGATGTAGTGTGTCGGTGTATATTTTGGTATGCTTCACTTATTTCCATCATAGAGTGTTTGGAACCAACCTATTTAGTGGTTGCACATTTGAGGTGCACATGTTTCATTGAATCCAACTTAAAGAAGGTTATTCGAGGTTATGAAAGATATATATGAAAGGTCAAAAATTTGGAGAATTGTGTGGTGTGGTATGGTGTATGTGTGATCATGTGTTGAGATATGAGTGTGAGTAAGAATGCCTAAGAATACTATAATTAGTGAGTAGAAGGCGTCGTTAGTTTAGTGTGTCAGAAGTCAAAAGAGGTAGTGAGTTGAAGGTTGCAGATGGTAAAGGGACATTGTGGTGGATTCTCTAGTCTCTTTGAGGTAGTGAAACTCCTTGCAACTATTTCTTTGTAATCTAGAAGAATTGATCTTCCTGGGAAATGATCCTTTTCTTTTGGATAGTGAGTCCTTTGGGCAGTGAGCCCTTCACACAGTGAGTCTCTTTTAATCATTTTTGGTTTTCATATAGTGATTTAATCCTCACCATGGTTTTTCTCTTATAGGGTTTTCCACATAAGAATATGTTCTATTGTGAATGATTATGGATGTGTTGTTGTATCATTTGTCTAAATTCATACTAATACATAATAAGGTTTTGAAGGTTTTAATGCACAATTGATTCACCCCCCCTCTCAATTATCATTTGTGTCTAACATTTTTAAATTTAGTAGCATAGACAAGGGTTTCATACTCAAGATAGACAAAAAATTTAATACCCATACATAGTTAGAAATGAGAGTCAAAAGAAAACTAAGTGAACAAACTCGAAGAGGCTTGATGAAAAATTAAACTAAAATATTGAGTCCAATAAGCTCTATTTAGGGATGTGTGGCACTTGATGGCATAGTGATAATTCAAAATAAAATTGTTTTAGACTAAAATGGTAACCAAAATAAATTGGGATTAACTCACACTTAATGATGAAAAACAAGAATAGATGATTTCACAAAGACACACAATGGGGTATTTATAAAATAAAAGACAAAAATAATTGTAGGTACACATTAGACTTTGAATTATGCACATGAAATAATACTTCAAGTATTATACATGAAGGGTTAGCTCCATCAAACTCCTCGTTAAATATTTCAAATGGTAAATATTGCCTCCATAGATCTTAGCAATTTTATATTGCCCAATTTATAAAGTATTCAAATTACCATGTTTTACTTTGTAATTGGATCTTGAATTCTACATGAGAACTAAATCTCTAGCCTATAAGTCCCTTTGAAGTGCCTTCTTTTCAAACAAATACTTTTTTCATTTTCTTATTTGAATTTTTTTATGTGCATTTCTTCTATTCTCATCCAAGTCAACCAATTCCATCACCCTATGACAAAATACAACACCTTCATTGTTAGAAATATCTTGTAGCAACTAGTACATAGGATTCCCCATACTAATTTGCATCTTCATATTTGTCCCATGCACAAGTTTAAAATGGGTCATACCAATAGAAACCTTATAGTTTACCCTATTCACCCACCTTTTTTTGTTTAATTGCAATGTCCTTTTTATGATATTTATAAGTCTTTTGTTACTAATCTAAGCCTATCCATTATCTTAGGGATGATAGGAGGATGATAATGTGAGTTTAATTTCATACTCGTACTCAGTGCATAGTTTTGAAAGCTTGTGTAGCCTTAACAACATGGAATTATCCATTGTGACTCTTACAAGTACACCAAATATAGCTATGGAATTGTCTAGTAAAAAATTAATTACCACCCTAGAAGTAGAATTGTGGGTTGTTATTACCTCAATCCACTTGGTGAATTAATTGGTTGTCATAAGGATCCACTTTTTGTGAGTGTTGTACTTCTCTTGTGTTACCTATAAAATATTGTCCTTGATGTTAAATGAGCCTTGACAATGATTGGTAAGAGAGGAAGAGCACCTACAAACTTAATTTTACTAATAAATATCTAGTAGGCATCACACTTCCTTCCCTTTTCAACCACATTCTTAAAGATTAGACCACCAAAAACTATCTCTAGGGACCTTATATGTAGTTATTTTAAATTTGAAATGGCCCTCAAAATTTCCTGATGAAATTCATCACTTATTTTGTTGAATTTTCTCAATATAAATATTTGAGTAGTATTCCACATGGGTCTCTCCATATCAAATTATCATTGACCAATGCATACTCCTAGGCTTACAAATTCAAAGCTCTTTATTTTCTTCCATTCATCTTGGTAGGGCACTTGATGTTCAACAAATAAAATAATATTTTCTACCAAGGATCATTTTTCAATGAGCATTCTACATGTGTGATGAATACTAATTTCATTTACCTCAATATCTTCTAGGTTTATATTTTTAATAAAATTTCCCAAACCTTGACCTCTTACTAGCTTGGTCATATGAAATTCAATGTTATCTTCTATGATATTATTGATATACTTACATTTTTTAGCTTCCTACTATGTAAGAATAGCCTTCACTACTATATATGGAACATATGAAATTAAATTTGTATAGATCAATTATGGTCTAGAGTTTTTCATAGCCTTGACCATAGCAATGCATGCTTCTCCATTGTTGAATACTTTAATTCTAACCCATGCAAGTATTTTTTTTAAAATAATGCATTTTTTTTCATTCTCATCCTTATTATTTTCCAATAAAACAACTATAGAGTGGAAGGAAACAAATAAAAATAGTTAGAAAGGCCTAATCAGGATTGATAAGAACTAATGTCTCCTTGATAACTTGCTAAATTTTTAAAAATGTCTTTTATGGTTCTTTCATCCCTGTGATTTTTTTTCCTTCATTTAGTATGTTGGAGATTAGCTTGGTATTCTTAAAAAAAATTGGTTCAAACTTCCTCACAAAAGTGTTCTTCCCAAAAAAATATTGAACTCCTTTCACTATTTTATGTCTAGGAATGAGGTCAATCAACTTGACCCTCTTCGAATAGATCTTGATTCCATCCTTAGAAATAATGTGTCCCAACAATTTTCACTATTCTACGCCAAACGCAAACTTCTTGGGATTCACAGAGATCCCATGTTCAAGGCTTTGGAAGACCTACTCTACATGCTTGCAATGGTCTTTTATATCCTTTGAAATATTTTTTATGTCATATAGAAAGATAAGCATTATTTCATCAATTAGAATTGCAAATACAACATCCATGTCTCTTTGAAATGTTTACCCCACATTATAGAGTTTATATGGCATTCTCATATACACATTTGTGCCCCTAAAGAGTTGTAAAATCTATATTATATTTCTCTAACTCCTTGACCACAGCCCAATTGCACCCTAATAAGTCATCCATCATTGACATTAACTTAGAACCATTCACCCTTTACAACAAGTGAGACATGTTAGGAAGATGGTAGTTTTCTCTTAGGGATTTGAAATTAAAGTTCTTAAAGTTTATATACAAACTTATTTCTCCATTATTTTTCCTAACTAGAACAAGGTTTGAAGCACATTTTGAGTGTCTATTTTGTTTAATAATACACCCATATTTTATTTTTATCAATTGTTTTTAGTTTTAGATCTCTATTTTTGGAAAAATGGCTTCACATATAGTCGGAGTGCAATGGTGTGTTAAAAAAGGTCTTACATTTAAATCTTCAGCTCATCATATGATCCAATAAAATATTTTTGAATATCTTCAATAGTGTTATCAGTATACTCTTCTCTATTAGTTTTTATCTTTTAACAATGTAGACCATTTAAGGTTTAGCATATGTCCCCAAGTTCACACCTTTTACATCGCTTTCATCAATTGGTTGACATTTTTTTTGTCGTGATCTACCTTGAAAATCATTCTTTCTAGCTCAACCTCTTGGAACCTTATTGGTCTTTAGTTACACAATTTCAATTCCCAACAATATTTATTTCTCATCATCAAACTCTGCCATAGATTCACAATCAATACCTTTGTTGTTAAACTCCTCCATGCAATTTAAGAACCTATAAATTTATTGGTTTCATTTAACACTTGCCGATTGTGGACATTTTTAGGCACACTAAGTCTTATTAGGACTTCAATATTGATTTGGCACTAAGATTATACTATATTTAAACTAAACTTGGATGCCTTGATAGGTATAACATCTACTATTTCATTTATTGTCTTGTCAACCCATCCAATACTAAATGCATCAAATAATGTTATCATGTCCTAAACATCAATTATGTATCCCTTCAAAGTATCATGTCATTGGAAATAATATTTTCAAACTTCTTGATGCTGACCTTAGCCCAAGCTTTAGTTGAGCAACCTTGAAGAAGAGCTAGTGGCTTCTCCTTATGCACTAGATTCCACCACATGGAAGAGTTCAAACATATTTTGTTGGTCTCAGAGTCTTTAATTATTAAAAATATTATTTCCTCCCAAGCTTTTCACAATGTTTTAAAAACATTTGATCAATTTGGTGTATCTAGGAAGTTCCCAATTAATAAGTTCTTACAAGGGATATCTTTCTCAAATTTTTTTTTTTGGTACAACACTCTATATATTGTGCCCAATTAACACTTTCCAAGGTTCATCTCATGATTATTCCTTAAGAACCCATTTAACAACAAGGGCTATTCCTTGTTTTTTAAGGTCTTTTAGACCCAAACCACCCTCCTCCTTAGCAAGAAAACACTAGTTCCAACTTCTAAAATGCCTTTTTATTACCATTTCCATTAGACCACAAGAATTTCCTAATTTCCTTTTGCACCTCCTAAAATTGGTAATTGCATAATAGCCATGAGGAAGAGTAGTAAATGGTGTAATAAGAAAAAATCTTTTGACATACTTGCATTCTCCTAGCAAGGGAGATATAATACTTATTCTAGCATCCTGATTTCTTTACAATATTTAGCATAACCCACTCCCACATCTCTTTTAGGTTTGGGATAACAACAAATGGTATGCCTAGATGCATTACTTGTTTAAGGGTCTTTCCACACTAAATTCCATATTTAATAAACCATCTAACGGGATAATTTTCCCAACTTATCATAATATATTTTTCCTTAGAGATTTTTTCTTTGGAAGCACCACAAAAGATGCTAAGTTTTTCATTAGATAGTTAATGTTTTCTTCATCTAGATTCACAAAAATTCTAGTATCATCAAAAAGTAAATTTTGATCAGTTAACTTCTTTAGGAAGCCTTAGTCCATGAACTTTCAGACTCAGGGTTGAATCCCTAAGCAAGTAGTATATGGCTTCAAAATCCAATACAAAAAGGGCAGGAGCTAAAGGGAACCCTTGATAAATCAATATTTGAAGGGAAATCTATTTGGTCAAGGCACCATTGACTTTGATATGAGCATTAGCATCTTGAAGAAGGATGGTAACAAGGTAGAAAAATTATTGAGGAAATCCAAAAGCATCTAAAGCCATTATGATGAATGGTCATTCAACTCTTTCATAATATTTTTCAAAATCTAGAAGAAGCATACCTATTTTTTGATTGGAGGCTTTCACCCACTCCATTGCTTCCCAAATAGTAATTAGATTTTATAGTATATATCTACCTTTAATGAATCTATTTTTTTTTTAGCTAATGAAATAAGGAAGAATGTTCTCAACCTCAAGGCTAGGAGCTTTACAAGGATTTTATAAGACACACTAATTTAATAGGGTAATTGGGCTCCAGTTCTTTATAAGGGTTTTATCAATATATTTAGGTATTAGTCTAACAATAACTTTATTGATCTCTTGACCTAGTTAGTCTTTCACCAAGGAATCTTTATATACCTAGTAAAGGTCTTCACCAATCCAAGAGCTATTCTTCTTATACAATTCAACAAGAAAATCATTAGGATCTAGTGATTTGTCATCACTAAAGGTCAAAATGGTCTGTTCAATTTCCTCTTTCGTAATGGCCTTTTTTAGGGTATCCTCATCATTTCTAGAAAAAAAATTGGAATAGGGTTATGTGTTATCTTACATTGCACTTTAATTGCTTTACTTACTAGCTTGTATGGTTCAATTCTCTTCATGTTGAAAATATATAAAGATGTTGTGAAGGGTTTTGGAATTTTTGTAATTGTTTGGATCTATAGATTCAACCCCCCTCTCAGTAGATTGTGTTTCCTCCAATCAGTATTAGAGCTAATTTCCTTTGAAAGAGTCTAGCAACTTAAGGTAGATTTGAGATGGCATGGGATAGTTCTTCTAAAAATAAAGTACCATTTTTTAATGGATCTAGTTTTTCTTTTTAGAAAGTTAGGATGGAGTCATATTTGATGGCTTTAGGTATGGATATATAAAATTCAATTGTAGAAGGACATGAAATTCCTAAAAACCCTCCAATGGATCAAATTGAAAAGGAGGCTTATAAAATCAGTGGTAAGGCTAGGAATGTTATTTAATGTGGTTTGACTAACAGTGAGATTTTAAAAGTGATGGAATGTAGAACAATAAATGATAAATGGGAAAATTTGGAAATCATCTATAAAGGTGATGATAAAGTCAAAGAAGAAAATTTTTAGACTAATAGAGCTCAATTTGAAGGTTTGGGGATGAAAGAAGATGAGAACATTGCTATATTCATGCTTTGGGTTAATGAAATTATCAATCGTATTTGAGGACTTGGAAGAAAAGGTTGTTGTGAAGAAGGTACTCAGATCCTTACCTAGAATGTTTGATCCTAAAAAAAATTCCATTGAAGAAGCTAAAGATGTGAATACTTTAAAGTTGATTAAGTTACATGGAACATTAACTACATTTGAGATGAGATTTGATATTGAATATTCTATAAGAAAAGAAGCTACTTTTAGAGTGTCTTTGAAGCAGGTTGATCAAGATTCTTATTGTGGATCAGATTTGAAAGAAGAAAATTTTGTTAGAAAGTTGCAAAGAGGTTTCAGTAAGTATAAACATAAATTACCTTTATAGTGTTTCAATTGTAGAGAAGTTGGACATTCTATGGCTAAATATCCCCATAAGAATACTAATAGTGTTGAACAAAAGAATAAAATTATTTTTTCAGAGAAGATCTAAAGGTCAGAGAAAGCATATAAGTTTTTATAATAATGAGGAAGAAGAACTATAGTCCACTAAAGAAGAACACGAAGATGCATTCAGAGATAAAAATGGAAAGCATTTGTTTATGGCTTTTGAAAATGTTGATGGTGATGTTGAAATAGGTTCTAGAGAAAATGAAGAAGAATCAAATCTCATGAAGAACTTGTTATGGGCTAGAAAAGAAATCAAGAAGTTGAATATCAAGATTGTAGAAGAAGTAAGAGCCAAAGAGAAAATAGAAAAATATTTGAAGATTATTGAAAAGATGATTTTTGATCTAAAGACTTGAGTAGAAGAAGAAAAAAGAGTTGAAGAAGTTTTGATAGAGAAACTACTATCAAGAGAAAAAGATTGTGAGAAGCTTGAGGTAAAGATTTATGCAGCTATAAAATAGATTGAGAAGGAAAATCAACAATTGTAGTTGAAGTTTAGTAAAAGTATTGAAACCTTAGATCAAATATTAGGAGGTCAAAAAGTTTTGCATGGAAAAACTAGAGTTAGTTTTGATGATGAGAAGAAAAAGGTGACAAAATAGTTAGAGAAGAATACTAAGGTGAGATTGGAAGTGATGGGTTTGGAAAGTTCAAAAATTAGAGAGGACATTGATAAGTAATGGAAGCATGATTCAGAATGACAGATTCATTCAAGTGCAAAACAAAATGAGGAGATCTAGAGGATAAGGATACAATACCATGTCAAGTTTTTCTTTTTCTAGTTATTTTTTAGTTGTAATGATTATGGAAATAAGACTATGGATTGTAGAATAGTTCCAGTAAGAAGATGATGCAGTCAAGGATGGAGGGTCCAAAAATAGGACTATCTAGCCTTGCATCCTAATCCACTAACTCCATGATCATAACATATATGTGACGAAAGCTAACAACTAATCAATAGAAAGATAAAAGATATTCATGAACACATGACATGAGATGTATCTTGGGAAAACCCTAAAAAGGAAAAACCTAGCCTTCAAAGCTCATTCTTCTTTATATTATGATCTCACAACACATTGTATACACCTCTCAGTTTTTACAGATGCTAGGTCGTAATCTAGATGATTACAAATAATTCATATAATAACATTCTTCCATTAACTCCTATTCCATAATTCTTTTGATGTGTGATTCTTTCAGGTCAAAAAAATTTGTCACCATGCTTCATAGATTTGTAATATCAATCACATTTCCACTGCTACTTTGTAATAATCCTCTATCTTCTATTTATATCCTCCGCGAGTCTTATAATCATTATCAAGTCGGCCAAACCGTAACACCTAGTAAGTAACGTGCAAACTCAAATTGGTCAGCCTCAAACATAAGGTATTTCTTCGTAAATACATAGAAATTCATGTGATTCTCACTGGAGGTTGGCCAAGTCCTCAAATTCCTTGAACAATGTTCCTTTTGGCTCCGCAAGTCACAAAATTTCTTTGCAATCAATTAGACTTCACCCAACATTGTCAGCTTCTCTTTGTGAACACAAATAATCTTCTGATAATGATATCTCCTCATAAACAAATCCAAATGATCTGAGTTTTTGATGTCATAGCTCATGGTGTCCAGTAACTAATTCCATCTCCGTAACCTCTAACACTCAAATGTGCTAAAATGCGGTTAAATCCAATGTGCTTCCCTAGCACTCTAGCAATTGTCTTAGTTTTCTTGAATACTTTCAAATGCTCTTGCATCAAACTCTCAGGGTTATTTAAAAAGTGAGCCTCTTCACTTTAGTTTTTATTATTTCAGGTTCAATGTTGTCTCTTGGAATGGGTTTGGCGATCTACCCACAGGTACTTGCACTGCCTCAAGGTCGGAGCTCTATCCAAGTCCACCTGCAAACTACCTCTAGTTCTTCTAAGATTGGTGTTCTACTTGCAAGCCTTGCACTGCCTCAATAATCGATGGTCTGAGCAATCCAACCCTACAAGTTGCCTCAGGATCATTTTCTTTCTCTGTTCCTTCATTCATATTTACTTCACTTTGATACATAAAATTTCTCCTTAAGATCAATGCTTCACCTTCTTCTGGTTTCTCTATCATATCTGATGACTCAAAAGGTTCCTCTTCCTCTGCATAAACTATCTTTGAATATTTTTCTTCTAGTTCCTCTTTCAAACTCAGTAACTCATTAGGCTCATCTTCTGCATAAGCTATTTTGGCATCACTTACTGATTCTCCTTCATTAGTTCCTCTGGTAGTTGGTTCTTGATGAATTTTAACGCTTGATTCTTTCCTCCTCCAAACTAGAAAATAGGTTCTTCTATCAAAATATTTGTTGTATCCTTCACTGTGATAAGAATTATGACTCTTATCATCTCTTCCTCTGTAATTTGAATTAATATCCTTGTTATGTCCTGCATAAGGTCTTCCTCCTCTATATCTTGATCAATCTTTTCCTCCAACATATGAATGCTTCCACCTGTACAACCTTCTAAACCTACAAGCAACATGTTTCCATTTTTCTCCATCAATCCATCCATAATCCATCTACATACAATCTTTCACAGGCTTCCTCTTTCTCATTTTATCCCAACACATCTTTTCAAAATGACTCCTTAACCCACATAACTTACAAGGATATACATCCCAACACAATTCCTTTTCATGTCTATGTCTATTACAATGTGAAAAGTACATACCTTTTCTTTGCATGATTTTGAAACCAATA
This sequence comes from Sequoiadendron giganteum, assembly GCA_007115665.2. Lineage (NCBI taxonomy): Eukaryota > Viridiplantae > Streptophyta > Pinopsida > Cupressales > Cupressaceae > Sequoiadendron > Sequoiadendron giganteum. Next base: position 52,592,577 of record CM021105.1, on the reverse strand, counting down.
CCATCACTAATAATTGTAGGTTTAGTTACACAATCATCTTCAACTTCACTTTCTCAAGAAAATTTCCCAACACCACACAAATCCTTAGTATCACAAGAAACATCACAAAACTCAGGTGAAGATATTAGATTCTCATTCTCCTTCTTGCATGCTACAAGTGACTGCTCTAACTACTTAACATGTTCCTTCAAGTCAGATATTTCTTTCCTTTGTAAATTGTTCTTCCTCTTCAAATTTTCCAAACTTTCTTCAAGGTCTCTATTCCTTTGTTCCACCTTCCTAAACAACTTGAATCCTTCTTCCAATTCTCCAAATCTCTCTTCAACATCCTCAAAAAATTTCAGCTTTGCCTCTAATTCTTCATTCCTCCTTTTTACCATTTTTTGTTCTTCTTCAAGACCATCATACTTGTCTCCTCCTAGTTCTTTCATCCTTGCCATCAATTCTAAATTACACTTCTTGATTTCACACAATTCTTCTTTCAGAGTATCCCTTTTTCATATTAGGTTTGCATTTTCCTTTTTCACCTTCTTTCCAACCTTCCCCATCTTCTTTCCTTGTCTTGATCTTCTTTAGTAGTGACACTTGTTACTTTTAGGGTTTCACACTTCCTTCAACACAACTAGCCAACAAATTCACAACCAACTTTGATACCATTTGATGCAGTTAAGGATAGAGGGTCCATAAATATGATTCCTTAGCCTTGCAACCTAATCCACTAACTCCATGATCATAACAAATATGCGATGAAAGTTAACAACTAATCAATAGAAAGATAAAACATATTCATGAACACATGACACGAGATTTATCCTAGGAAAACCCTAACAGGGAAAAATCCAGCCTCCAAAGCTCATTCTTCTTTATATTATGATCTCACAACACATTACATATGCCTCTTGGGTTTTACAGATGCTAGGTTGTAACCCATATGATTACAAACAATTCATACAATAACATTCTTCTATTGACTCCCATTCCACAATTCTTCTGCTCTATGATTCTTTTGGGTCAAAACACTTCATCACCATGCTTCATAGCTTTGTACTATCAATCACACTTCCACTAATGATTTGTAACAATCCTCTATCTTCTATTTATATCATTCATGATTCTTCTAATCATTATCAAGTTGGCCCAATTATAATAGCTAGTAAGGTAACGTGCAGACTCAAATAGGTCGGCCTCAAACATAAGGTATTGCTTTGAAAATGCATAGAACTTCATGCAATTCTCACTGAAGGTTGGTCAATTCCTCAACTTCCTTGAACAATATTCCTTTTGGATCTGCAAGTCATGGATTTTCTCCGCAATCAATTAGACTTCACCCAACACTGTAGGCTTCTCTCTATGAACACATATAATCTTCTAATAATGATATCTCAGAAACAAATCCAAATGATCTAAATTTTTGATATGTAATAGACCATGGTGTCGAGTAAATAATTCTAGCTTTGCAACCTCTAACACTCAAATGCGGTAAAATATGGTAATCTCCAATGTGCTTCCCTGGCACTTTGTTAACTGTCTCAATTTGCTTGAATACTTATGGATGCTCTTGCATTAGAAGAAATTGATGGAACCCCTAAAAATGATTTGTGTTCCATCTCAAAATTATGTAGAATTTAGTTAATCCCATGTCTTTGGACTTAGTTTTTTTGTCTCTCATCATTCCTTAAAGGTTTGTATTGCCAAAACCCTTCTTAAAAACCCTCATGTCTATCGCCATTTGCAATGTTATTTTTTATCTTTGACTTGCTGCGCCCGTCCCCGGTCATGATAAAAACAAATCGAGTCATTAAAATCCATCTTATGACTGGCCCCATATGGTTAGGATCTCCTAGTACCTATTTCCTAATATCTTCACATACCTAGGTCCTTGGACTAATTTATTTTATAAGGTTGTTTTGTTGGCCTTGTTTGGCCTTTACATCCTTTACAAGGAATGGTTATTAATCTATTGAGACCTCATCTCATGTTATCCTAGGTAGTCCTCTTTATTAAAAACAACTTGGTGCACGTGCCTATTTCCAGTCACTCGAGTCATCGCTCATCACTGAAGTCATTTTTATCACCGAATTCTTTTTTGCGATGAGCGATGTGCTTTGGGTACTTCTCATATCACATGTCACTGAAGTTATTTGGTACCTTAGTTCCATTTCAGCGATGAGTGATGGACATCATATTTTTTGTGTATTGCATCATCATAGAAGTATTTCAAGGCTTTTCTCAATTTTTGCGATGAGTGATGGGAATGAATTGTAGGTAATGGTGTGATCTAGCCATGTGTCTGAATTGAGTGTTATTGTGGGGTCTGCTCATCGATGAAATCACCCTCAGCTCCAAGTCAGTTACAACATTTTGCGATGGCATGTGGACATATTATGGAATCGTTGGAAAATCCTCTTCACCAAAATACCAATGCAGTCTTGTCATCTTTTTGCAACAAGAGATAAAGGATATACCAAGGAATATTCCCTTTAGTGGAGTGTTGTTTCTCATCCCTAAATTTTGGAGATGGTGTGAGGGCATTACTGCAATAAGTGATGGAATGTAAAAGATATGGTAAATATGTGGATGATTACGTGGTAGCTTTCCAAAATTCCATCGTTGTTTCCAAGTACGGATGAAAAGGCAAGTGGTCATTGATTATGTTTTAAAGAAAAAATGATTGACGACTAAGATTCAAAGTTGAGTGGTTGATTTTCAACTCCCTCACACGAGCCTTCTTTGATCATTAATGGCTAAAAACTCTAATTTCTCTACTTAATGAGGATTGTTTGTTGTTTTATTTTACTATTTATAGTCATCAAGAGCTAAGGAATTGCTTTGGAGCCAGAGAAGAAGCGTGTGGGTTTCAAGCAAGAAATTACAGAAGTAGTGAGGTAGTTTTCCTCGAGTAAGTGTGTATTCATACCTGCTCTATTTTAATTATGCATGAGTTAGCTTGTGAGCTCTAAACTCCTAGGGTGGTGAGGGTTTAATTGGTACAATTGCTACTTGGGTTGGTTAGCATTATGCACAAGTTTGAGGGTTATTTTATGAAAATTCAATTTGTGAGCATAAACTGATGAGTTTTTACTGCAAGTGAGGGTTTGCTAGTTCTTATTCTATTTCCTATAAGAATGAGTAAGCCTAGTGAGTCTGTCCAACAAGTCGAGAGCTCTAGGAGGATTAGTATGCTTGAATTTCAAGAGGATTCACCTAAAATTGAACAAGGCACACAAGGAGCTCCTGCAAAGCCAAAAGAGAAGAGGAAAACTTGTAATAATTCTAAGAAGGGTGGTTTCAAGAGTAATTACAACCTGAGAAGTAGGGTTGTTGTTCATGACCAGAGTAAGTTTGGTGGGAAATTGGCTAAGTCTTGGGGAAAGAGGAAGAATAAGTACCACAAGGCTTATTATTCTTATATGGGGAGGCACAACTTTGCTATGGAGGATTCAACTAGTCCTTTGAGTGATGAAGCAAATACTAACCCGAAGTATGGGCGATACCTTCTCACTCGGGTGGCATGAAAGGATTTTGATGATGGAGGGGTAGTAGCTTCTCCAATTTCAATAAGAACATGAAGGGGACGTGCTTACTCTGATTCTAAAGAATTAGAGGAGCACCCCAACTCTATTTTTGTTTTTGATGACACCATTGCCACAACGATGCGTTCGTCTTCTTCAATGAGAATATAAGTTTTTTGTCTTGTGTGTTGATGTGGAAAACTTCCTTGATTGACATGGATGAGAGTTTTTGGTGTTGCTGCAATGATGAATGTGCCTTTTGGAAGGTTGGTTGGTCTTCTTCAATGGACGATATTAGTTTTTGTCTTCTTGTGTTCCCCCCACTTATGGAAGTGCAAATATAACTGTCTAGGGAATCTCTAAAATTGAAATGAAATTGAGTGTCAAATGTAAATGTGACTGAAATGGTAATTTGGCCTAAATCTTGTTGCTCCCATATTTCTATAAATGGGATTTCAGGGCTAGTTACAAGGGTTCAAATTTTGGGTCTCAAGTGGTCCAGGTTGGAAAATTGAGCTCATGAAGGAGAAATTTGTAAATTCATGCATAGATGAATAGATTAGTATGAATTCTAGGGTATAAGTTGATTTGTAATGAACTTAATTAGTTTTACAGTAGTAATATTATACAAATGAAAATGCAAGTTCGAAGCACATTCTCTCCTATGTATTTTTCCTTCCAAATTAAAAATGAAATGATTAAGGATCTTTTTGTTTATCTTTAATCATTTTGATTGAATGAGTGATTTCATTTCTACTTCAGTTCAAGGAATTGATTAAATTCTTAAATAAGATCACATGTTTGTGAGGGAAAATTATAGGATTGCTAAGTAGTTTTGTTTTCGACATAATGAGTTGAATATTGTAATGCAATATGTCAATAGTCCCCAAATGCTAAGTCAAAATTGCTAATGTATTATAGATCGTTATAGATGTGACTCCATTACCCAAAGATAGACATTGGTCTACTTGTTTGGTCATCTTGAATGCAAATGAGTCATCCTACAACTGACCAAGGGTACAAAATGAGAATGAAAATCATCTTAACACCTTCAATTACAATGTATCAGTATTAAATATCACTTATTCCTTGCTTTAGGTGGCAATTCACTTAAGGGTCAGCCAAATCCTCAAGGGATTCTATCTATTTGCAACTGATAGGAATACATCTATTTGTTCTAATGTTTAGGATTAAATGACAAGAGAATATTATTTGAACATTATCAGGATCACTCTCCTAGGTTTCACAGAGCCTGAAGAGTAGAAGTAAGTGCATAGTAATCCTTACTTGTTTGTTAGCCAATCCTTTCCTTTTCTTATCATTGAATTCTATAATATTCATAGGCATTTGGTGAGATCAAGTTTGGTTATAAAAATATAACCAACAAAAATAATTTTGCCAGTAATAATGCATTTACACCTCTGTTCAATTTCAATGGTATTTGTTTCAAGTGTAAAAAATTTGGACACATTGCAAGGAATTATAGAAGAAATTTTGTGAGTTCCTCATCACTAGAGAAAGGAAAGAGATATTCCAAATAAGGTCTAAAAGAAGTTCCCTAAAGAGAGAAAATCTTAGAAGTCTTTGATTGCTCAAACAACATTACATGCTCATAAGGAGAAGAAGAACATTTGGATTATTGACAGTGGTTTCTCTAGTCATATGACTGGAGAAAAAATTATGTTCATGAATTTCAAAAAAATTGAAGGTTTTTCAATTACCTTGAAAATAATTCAATCACCAATTTTTTTTGTAAGGGTACCTTAAGTCTTGATGGTGGTAATACAATAACACATGATGTTTTTGTATGTTGAAGGTTTAAAACATAACTTTTTGAATTTCAATCAGATGTCTGATAAGAGATATCAGTTATCCTTTAGTTTTGATGGTTGTGAAATCAAAAAATCAAGTACCAGTGAGATGATTACAGAAGGAAGCAGGATAGACAAGGATATTTATCATCTCAGTGAATTTAATGGAAAAAGGTGTCTCATTGCATAAAAGGATGAAAGTTGGCTTTATCACATAAGGTTAAAACAAATGAATTTTGATGATATTGTCAAGATTAGTTCAAAAGGGTTGGTTTGAGATATACCAAGAATATAGAAACCTCAATCAATAAGTTGCAAGCCATGTCATGAAGGGAAGCAAAAAATAAAATCCAAATAAAGAGTATTCTACTTCAAATCCATTAGATTTGGTAGAACAAATTAGTGTGGACCAATGAGGACTAAGAGTCCACATGGAGATAGGTATTTCATGATGTTGATTGATGATTATATAATTGAGAATTATGAGAGATTTTTTGAAGAGCATGCAATCCAAAGGTATTTTTCTACCCCTAGAACATCACAACAAAATGGAGTTGTTGAAAGAAAGAACTGGACTATATAAGAAATGGCAAGAACTATGTTTTGTCAGGAAAATTTATCGGATATGTACTAGAGAGAAGCTACATAGAAAACCGTGTATATTCTGAATAGATTTCAGATCAGGCCCAGGATAGAGAAGATTGTTGAAAAAATGAGTAGTTTGTCATTGATGATATTGTTGACAATATGAGCATTTTGATATTGTCATTGATGTCAACATTGTATCCGGATATGGAGATCTTGATGTGAATCATTTTGGTTGGTTCTAATTGGTTTTGGAGTGTTTTTGGAAGACATTTTTGTAAAGTGGTTGGTCAGGTAAAGTTGGTTGTAATGGGAAATCAAATAAGTGCCAATTATGTTAATTTTGGGTAACAAAACATCTATTTTTTGGGTCTGCACTACTCCACAAATGAAGGTTTCACTTTGCACTTCTAACATTATTATTTTGGTTGTTAGATGTATTTGATTCCAAGTTTTGATCAAGTTTTGGCTAATCGATTGAAAGATATGAGTAAACAAATTTGGTTGGAAAAATACAGTTATTATCTATATATTGCATTTGTGTGAGAGAGTTTACTTCTCTATGGGTAAGTTTTTGGCTTTGTGCTTTCGAGGATAAGTTGAAAGATGGAAATATCATGTGAATTATAGTTGGCATTGATTTTTTAGGTCCACGTGTCTAAATGTGGATATGAAGTTGAAGGATTTTTTTATTAGGTCTTATGTCATGCCAACCTAACAAGTTTAAAGGTATGTGAAGGATAAATAAGTGTTGCAATATTATGTGGGATCTAATATAGGTCCATTCTAACCTCTTTTTTTTTAGTTGTGAATCTTGGCGCGAGATATATATGAAAAGGATTAAAGCTGACAAGTTATGTTTTGAATATTACATCTAATTAGGCCAACCTAATTGATGTTACGATAGAAGCAGATATATACGTTAGATATTTTTAGTGTTTTGGATATGATTGGTGTGTGGTGCAAGTGTCCTACATGTGAATATTATCATAGTAGTATGAATTTAATTTGTGAATGTTGAGTAGAATATTGAAGTGATGTGAATCCAGAGGAAAGCATAGTGTTAAATCTAAATCAGATGAAGTGTGTAAAGTCAGTTTATTGAGATTCATTGGAACTGTATTTCATGCATATGATAGATTCAATTGTAACAATTCAAAATAGGTTGTGAGCCACTATGTCGCAAAAAAGTGTAGCCTTGACACTTCACTCATTTGGGCCTTTCCTTTGGATTTTGGACCTCTTTTTACCCCTCTTACCAAGCCTTATTTCAAAGTGTTGTAAAGAGTTGTAACAAACTCTCACACTTTCCTAGGCTTGTCACCACTAAATCAACCCTTTCTTGTGACAAAATGACCCTTTAATGCACTTATAGGTCCAACTTAAGTGTGTTTCAGAAGAAAATCTCAACAAACATCATTAATCACATTTTAATTCTCGACATCCACTCAAAATTTCCCAGGTGGACTAAGTCACCACCTTGGACGACTTAGTCCCATGTGGCTTAAAAATCAAATTTAATCTTAATTTCTTGCAGGATATTATCTCCTAAACCCTAAAGTTGGCCTATGATGAGGTATTTTTAGGAAATTAGGGCACACCATGTATAAATAAGGGTTTTTCTCCTCATTTTCACCCTAATCCCTAATTCTATTCTATTCTTTTATCTTCCTCTTCTCTTCATCACTCTTCTCAAGCAAGCTAGGGTTTGAGCATTCTAAGTCATCAAGGAATCTATCTAAAGCATTCAAGGGTTGAATCTTCCTCCCTTGCTGCAACAACTCAAGATCATTCATCATGGAAAGGTACCAACTCCATTTTTTCATGCTTCATTACATTATTTCTTCCATTTTGGTTTAGTTACCTAAAAGGGGTTTGACCAAGGCAAACCCCCATGCCTTAATAATCAACATTTCTCTCTTTCTCTCTTGGTGTGTTTGCAAATTCAAGTACATTGAAGGCTTTGAAGAATTTTTGAAGACCTCTCCTTGCTTACAAAGTCACAATATCCACTAAAATTCACTTTCAGGACTAGAAATCATAGTTTCAGAAGTGGATACTTGTTAAGAATCAAAGTGCAAAACGAGGGCTTCTATTCCCCCTTTCGAATTTCCAAAAATACAGAAGTGGACTAGGTCACCACTAATGGCGAATTAGTTCCATTGGACATTCATTTTAGTGATTTTTGCATATTCAGACACCCATTTGGCAGAAATGAGTTTCTGGGAAGTTTTTTGGATTTGGGACTAAGTTACCCAGATTGGCACAAGTGTCCCAATCGACTTCTACATCAATTTCATCAAGATTCCATACCTTCATCTCATTCATTTTCAGCCTCTAGGTGCACAAATTGTGTTTCAAAGTCTTCTATTATATTTTACATACATTTCTAGGTCATCTTGTACATGCTTGCATATCATTATGTATTTTCAAACATCTTTTATATTTCAATGGTTTGCATTCAATAGTTAGTTTATTTCATTATTTTTCAGCATTCAGATACATTTCAATCACACAAATTCACACCCCACATCATCTAAACCTAATCTTGAATGAAACCTCTTAGATTTTATGTGTGGAAGATCTCTCTCCTTTTAGGTGTAAAACCCTAGAAGTGCAAGAGTATTAGTCCCCTAAAATTTGTGGTTCAACCACCATCTCTCTTCTATCGCTTTCTTTGTGGGCAGTGAGTCCACTTGGACAATGATTCCACTTGCAGTGAGCACTTCTATAAATATACTATAACCAATTATAATGTATTGTGAGCTAATCCTCGCCATGGTTTTTCCCATTTTGGGTTTTCCATGTAAAAATCCTAGTGTCCTATGTTATATGGTGTTATTGATATTTCATACTTTCTTTCTTTATTACAGTTGAATATTCTTTGGTGATTGGATGTTTAATGTTTGAATGGTTTAAGAGAATATTGATTCACCCCACCTCTCAATATTCTAGGTGTTCAACAATTGGTATCAGATCTTGGTTCCTTGGAAGGAGCTTAACCTCTTGGAGAAGATCTTGGAAGTTGAACACATGGCTTATAGAAAATTTCCTACTCCTCTAGAATATATTCCTACATTAGAAGTCATAGAAGAAGATTGTGTGTTTGACAAAGATGGAGAAATCAAAACTGCTCTTGAAGATCTTGAAAGGACTAAAGGTGAAAATAGAGATCTAAAAGAAAATTTAAAAGAAGCAAATGAATGCATCATAAAATTGAGAGAGAAAATCAAGAAGTTCAAAGAAAGGCATAAGGAAGTTAGTGAACAATTAAAGTAAGAAAATGAAACCATCATTGGTCTAAAGGTGCAAGTTGAAGAAAAGAAAAGAATTGAGGAGTTTGTCAATGCAAGGGTGAGAAGAAAATTAGAGGAATGTACAAGGATTGAACAAGAAGTTGTGAATTTGAGATCAAATCTAGAGAAATCAAGGAGTCATGAAGATAAATTCAAGATGAGTACTACAAATCTTGATGAAATAATTGCAAATTAGAAAGGTTCTAAAGACAACAAAGACCTAGGATTTGAAAAGGGTAAAATTTAAAATGTAGAAAAGAAGATCAATAAACCAAAGAAGACTGAAGATAAGAAGAACAATGGCAAGCAGATCCAAAATAAAAGGAATGAAGCTAGAAGAACACCAATTAGACAACCAAATGCACAAAGGTACCCATATTTCAATGGTTTTTTCATCATTCTTGCAATAGATTTGGACATAAGGAAATGGAATGTAGAAGTAGAATGAATCAACATACTCCATCCTTTTTGGTCAATGTTTTACGTGCAAAATATTTTTTCATAGAGCTGATGAGTGCAGTTTTCAAATGATAAATGGCTATAACAATGGTAGAATGATTCAATCTTTCAATGGTTATTGTTATACATGCAATGGATTTGGACAGAAATCTAATGAATCGGATCCAAAATAAATGGAAGGAATACTATTCAGAAGAATTTTGTATGCTACAATTGCAATAGGCTTGGACACATATCCAAGTTTTTCAGAAGCATAAATATAAGGAAAGATAATTTAGTGAAGAAGAATGAACTAGTGAAAAAAATTAATCTGGTAGAAACAAAGAAAGAAATTGAAAAGGTCTGGAGAAAGATAGAAAAAAAAAAGTAAAAAATGAATCTTTACCCTCATCTGGTGCAGATGTTTCCTTCAAAAAATAGATTGAGATCTTTGGCTTAGGGGGAGCTTTAATCGAAATATTTTGTCCCCCACAAAAGAAGAGGTGTTGATGCCTTAGTATGAAGGTAAGTGATGTAGATCAACATGCTTGATCTATTAGTGAAGATTGTGGAATAAAATATGATGATGTGGAAGTTTTTGGAGCTTCAGAAGTTGTCTGTGCATACAGATGAAAATTTTCCAATTTTATTGTTTGAATCATTTAATGAAAAATTAGGTCAGACTGAAGGATTATAAGTGATTTCATTAAAGGAAATTCATTGTACTAAATAATTCAAGAATAAGAAAAGAAGTGAAGGTGTGAACTCAAAGTGATCAAGGCAATTTAAGATTCAGTGCATCAAAACCCTAGTTCAACAAGCAAAATAAAAGGTATTTACAAATCTCGTTTACCCTAGTTTTCAAAGAACTTTGTTTGAAAGCAATTTGAATCTATCTTGCAATGGCTACACTGAGGGTTATTGAGGTAACAGAGAAACCACAACTGAAATTTAATTACACTACAAAATCTATTGAGAATGACTCGTTGGTTGCATTTGCACATGTTCCATATGGGGTTTTAATGATTGAGGATATCAAAATCTATATTCATGGAAAAATAGATGAATCTGATCACTCTAAGCTAGCAGATCTATGGATGAAGGAATTAACATGACAAATTTTCCCTAAAACTAGAGTGTCAAAACCTAGTTGTAAAGAAATTGGATGTATGGCAATGGTTTCCAAAGTTTTGTTTTGATAGGAAGTGGGTTAGAATGGCATTAAGAAAATTCCATTAAAAATTTGTCTGGACTGGCATTTCCTAATATGATAATAAAGGAAGTGATCAGAGAGGTTACAAATCTATGCTCCCCTAGACCTATTCCCATGTTGAAATCAATTAAATATAAAGTGGTAATGGAAATCACAGGTGCAACAACGAGAAGTGTTGGGATTTCTGCCTCAATGTTTCTGGCCTTTTCACTTGAAGACTCGACGTTCTCCTTCATGTTTTGGCCTTTACCACGGTGGCTATGTTTGACTGTTCTGGCGATTACCGCCTTACCGCGTGCGGTGAGTTCTCTCACCGTGGTAATGCGGTAAGGCTGCCTACGGTTGGCTGGCAGTTACCGCCTTACCGCGGCCAGTCATGTGACTGACCGCGGTGGTTGTGATAAGACCACCAGCAGTGGCCTTGGTGGTTACTGCGGTACCGCAGGCGGTGGGTCAACTCACCACAGTAGCACAGTGAGACCGCCAACGGTCGGGTCCTGTAATTATCGCCATACTGTGGCTAGTCATAGGGTTGACCGCCAGCAATTGGCTGGCGGTTACCGCCCTACCGTAGGGTGACCTCGAAAGGGTTGCGGTAGCGTGGTGGAGTCTGAAGGCGAGCTCGAGCAGTTTACTGCCATACCGCAAGGCAAGGCCAACAAGGCTATGGTAGCGTGGTAGGAGCTCGGATGAGCTCGGGTCTAGTTTGACCAAGTTGGACTCGGTGTCAGAGGGCACCAGTGAATGGCAGGGTGACACATGGCAGGTTGGCAGCAACTAGTTGGCCGAAGCAAAGGAAATGTTAGAGCTCGGTGTTGTGGTGGGCTAGAGCTCGAAGGAGCTCGGATGGCTTACTGCCATACCATGAGGTGAGTCGGTCTGGGCTGCGGTAGTGCGGTAGATGGTGAGGTGAGCTTAGGTGAGCTCACTGCCATACCGCGACAGGTGTTTGAGCTCGGTGCGGTAGCACGGTGGAGTCAGGGTGCGAGCCTGGATGGCTTACCGCCATACCGCAAGGTGGTTCAGCTGGGGCTGGGGTAACACATTATGAGCTTGGAGCTCGGTTGATCGAGCTAGATCAAGCTTGATCGAGCTAGACCGACTGTCAGGAGCGAACGATGAATGTTTTGGCAACACGTGTAAGATCTTTTTGATCTAATTGGCCGTATGGGTTATTTCCTTATTGCGATGGAGTTGTATTATTGATGGAAGGTTGACAAACTTGTCTGCGACCAATTTTAATGATTGTGTGGCTCGATGAGCAAAAGGTATGATGCACATTATCAGGGAATGGTCGTGCTCTTGTAGGAGGATATTCATTATCCTGGATGACCATTGTTGGTAGGGATGGGCTGAACAGGTATGCACACGGTGCATGATTATATATAATCTGGTGTGCAGTTCGAGAAGAATGAGAGAGCCATGGACTGAGTGTGAGAGACGTTGAGTGTGTTCAAGCAGTATGTTAAGGCATTGAAACTGTGAATACTCTGTCTCTCAGATCTGGTTTTGATGTGAACCTATGAGGCCAAGAGGTTGGGCCAGCCATGAGGCTGGCTGTGACAATCATTTATGAGGAGCTGAAGGGAATCTATGTAGAATGGCAAATGTATGTCATTGTAACTACATGAAGGTTATGGTTTTGTTGCATGCTTGTATTCTCCTAATGGACAAGATGTAATACTCCTAGAAGAGCATAGCTCTGGATTTGTATTGTAACCGTTTTAGTTACTGAATAATACAGATGAGCTGAATGTTTTGGAGGTGGGGTTTTTTGCCCAAAAGGGTTTTCCCCACATATATCTTTGTGTTCATTCTTTTGTCTTTCATAGTTATTTGTTTATGTTGAATCTGTTATATGTCAAGCATTCACTTTCCTCAGTAGGATCAATGGGGGATACAATTGTGCCTGCTTCCGCTTTATGGTTCAGTTGGTTGTGCCTTTGTTGTGATTTTGAATTGAAATCACTAAGGCACTGTTGTCTTAGATGCATATCTTAATGACATAACCGAATCCTAATCCCCAACAAGAAGAGGGCTTTAGCAATAAATCCCATCAGGAATCCAACTATGAGGTATGCAACAATTTTTATTGGATACAAAATCTATTTCAGTAACAGAGATAATTTTGTGTCTGCCACCATAATGAATGTGGCATATGAGATGGTAGAAAAGGGAATGGACTATGATCTTTATGAGTTGCTAAGGAAACAATTGATGGAAAACTTGAAGCAAACAAAAGAAAAGAAATATGCTCTCAAGTATGGGACTTTGGCTATGTGCTTACTATTCTATTTTCTAAAAGAACTCCCCAAAACCAAAGGAGTGAACTGGTATCAAGGAAGACCAATCACTCATTAGATCAGATATTTCATGAGCATTCTTGGTGATGCAAATGCACGAGATGAGGAACTTACTACGTTCTTTGCAGTTTTTCAAAAAAGAATGCATGAGAGAGATAGGATTCCAAGGAAAATGGTAGAAAAATATAAGAATGACATATTTTTGGTTAGTATTGATGAATGCATCATGGATGCAGTAGACCCAAGAACTATGTGGATCCATACATTGGGATATGCAATTAATGAACAAGAGATAACTAGTCTAGCCGACATCTTGTTGAAAAGTGCAAAAGGTACAACTAAAGAAAGATATGGCACTTATGAAGAGAAATCCATGGAAGTGCACATGGAATAGAAGAAACCAGTAATACAAAAGAAGGTTATGGTTGAAGAGATTGAAAAGGAAATGGGCATCTCTAGGGAATAAATGGAGTATGCAAGGGAGAAAGCTAAGGGGGAATCTGGTGTTATAGGAGGATCTGGAAGCACAAGAAGATTTGGTAGGATAGCTATCACTCCTCCTTCTATTCAATATTCCTTCAAGACTAGGAAGCTTGTTGGAGAGAAGAAGAAATCAACTATTAGTCCTCTAGTGAATGAGAAATCCCCTTTGGTTATGCATATGACAAGGATAGGTAAGAAGAAGGTTACTCTGGTAGCACCACCTATTGCCCCTGAAAAGAAGAGACAAAAGAAAAAAGGTAGTAAGAGAGAAGATTAAAATTGTCAATGTAGAAGAATAAGAAGAATAAATGGAGGAAGAAGGACCACATTTGGTCCATAAAAGGAGAAGTGATGCTTCACAAGGTGAATAAAGCACTAAAAGAAGAAGATTTGATATTATTGACACTAATAGTGAAGAGGAAACTGAGGAAGAAAAGAAGAAATGTGTTGTTCATTTGAGGGAAAAGAAGAAAGAGGCCACCAAGATGGTATCTCCAGAGAAGAAGAAATAAAAAGAAACAAGTCAAAAGAAGACTTTATGAGAGAAGAGAACAAAAATAATCAGAACCAATAAGACCTCATTCTCCTATGAAATTGGAAGAATTATTCAATAGTATTTTGTAGAATGAGATGTTAGGGGAGATCGCAGCCCTATAAAAAGAGGCATATGAGGTGGATAAGGCCACCATTATTGAATCTATCATCAAATATATTGTTGTTCTTGATGTTGACATGAAAAATATCGAGAAACAAATACCTTAAGAATTATGGAATATTCTATTAGAAAGAAGGAAAGAAGTTGTAGAAGAAGAAGCAAGGCTTAGGGAAGAAGCTTTGGAGAGGATAAGTGCTCTTCTCTAAGGAAGAAAAATCCACCTTGGCTACAATATTCAGAAAGGAACTAAGAACTAAGAAAAGGGTGACAACCCTTATGGGTAAATATCAAAATGATCTTGAAAGACTTAGAAAGGAAAGTATTGAAAAAGTGGAGGAAATAACACAAAAACTAGGAATGACACCATTGAATGAAGAAGAAGTGATTGTGGAAACCCCTGCTCTAAAACTAAAAATTGTAGAAGATGTGTATACAGGTGATGCTCAACATGAGCATGATGTGAATGAAGAAGTTGCACATGACAACACACCTCTAGAAGTAGAGGAAATGACAAACAAAGATGATGAGGATGCAGTGATCAAAGAAGACATTACAAAGGAAAATACTACTCCTCCTTCGGTACTAGAAATAATTACTCCTCTAGTCAACACAAAAAACTTTGTAGAGGAAGAAAACAAGGATAATGATAATGAAAATGATGATGCAAAGAAGGAAGAAGAAAGGAAAGATGAAGATAACAATGCATCTAGAGATGCACAAACAAAAGGAGAAAATCCAATAAACTCCAAAAATACTAAGGAAAAGGACTCAAAGGGAAAAGTGTGACAAATCCTTCTAGTGAATCTTTCGGCTCTTCTAGAGATTCCTTGAAGAATCTATTAAGTATGTAGCCCAAGTTCCAACTTGTTGTTTCATCACAACTGCTGCAATTGTTGATGCAACAAGGTAATGTACATTTGGATAAGATCTATCCCCTCCACAAGCTACAACTAGGATATGTATTTCATGCATCTATAAGAAAAGAAATCATTGAGATGCATCAGAGAAGTGGAGAACTGATGGAGGAAGTGGTGAAAGAATTACAAGAGACCATACTCGGTGCAAACAAATATACATCACTATCCAATATGTAAAATCTAAAACTGTTAATTGATTCTTTTTAGGTGTATGCATTTGGAATTAAATATGAAGCAAAGAAAGAGGTTGAGAAGAGAATTAATGATAATAAAATGTTGGAAATTATTGAGAAATATGCTCTTGCACATTAAAAAAAATTAGAATTGATGAAGTATGCACAAGGGTGTGTTGATGAGGCAAAGGCTCTATATCAATATGGCATTAAGTAGCCCAGAGCCACATAGAGAATTAGGAAGGAGATGGAATCCCTTAGTCTTAAATCAACACCACCTCAAGTGCCTATGATCCAGTACTCAACCTAACTGGAGCTACAAGGAATGCAATAGAAGATATGCATAAGAAATTCTTTCAGCTGCAAGCCCAAAAAAAGCACATCATTCTATAGTTTGAAGAAATAAGGGACTTGGTCAATCCCAAACTCATGCTTTTTTCAAAATCTCTTTTGAGTGTTGACATAGTTAAGCAGATGAATCTAGCATCCGATACTTTGAAAGAAGGAGAAGAGATATTACTAGAATTTGAAACATAGTGTGGATTGCTTGCAGAAGCAAAGAAATATTGGGAAGAAGGTAGGAAAGCATGGCAAGTCCATGTATAGAATTTGCAGGTGTCAACGTCCTCCAGTTGACATATTTCTCACTTTTTCATGCATTCCAATTTAGATTCTTCATATATATGTGAACTATGTAGAGAAGTTTTCTAGTACAATTTTTGGTTTTTTTTGCTCTAGTACATGACTTAGGGGGAGTCAATCCAATCTTTGCAGTTTGTATATATGCTTACATTTCTTAGGGGGAGTTCTGGTGGAAGACAAAAAAGTTGTATAGGTACCCTTTTCCCTTGATGTCAAAGGGGGGGAATGTTTTGGATATTATTGGCATGTTGCCATCAATGACAAAGAGGGAGATTGTTGCAAGAATGAGAAGTTTTTCATTGATGATGTTGTTGGAAACATGAGCATTATAGTGTTTTCATTGATGTCAACATTGTATCTAGATATGGAGATCATGATGCGGATTATTTTGGTTGGTTCTAACAAGTTTTGGAGTGTTTGTGGAAGACATTCTTATAAAGTTATTGATTTGATAAAGTTGGTTGTAATGGGAAAACAATCTTAAGTGTCAATTCTTCTAATTCAGGGTAAAAAAGCATCTATTTTTGGGTCTGCACTACCCCACAAATGAAGGTTTCACTTTGTGCTTCTAACTTTATTTTTTTAGATTTTAGATGTATCTAATTCCAATTTTTTATCATGTTTTGGCTAATGAATTGAAAGATATGAGTAACAAAAGTTGGTCTGGAAAATAATAGTTATTCTCTATATAGTGCATTTGTGTGGGAGAGTCAACACTGCTCCATGGATAATTTTTTTTCTTTGTTTTTTTGAGGATAAGTTGATAGATGACAATAGCATGTGAATTCTAGTTCACATTGAGTTTTGAGGTCCACATGTCTGAATGTGGATACACAATTGAAATATTTTATTATTAGCTCTTATGTCATGCTAACCTAACAAGTTTAAAGGTATGTGAAGGCTAAATAAGTGTTGCAATCTCATGTGTGATCTAAGATAGGTCCATACCAACCTATTTTAATTTTTTTTGAGTTTTGAATCTTGGCATGAGATGTGTATGAAAAGGTTTGAAACTGAAAAGTTATGTTTTAAATATTACATCTAATTAGGCTGACCTAATTGGTGTTAAGCTAGGAGCAGATATATATGTTAGATATTTTCAGTGTTTTGGATATGAGTGGTGTGTGTTGCAAGTTTCCTGCATGTCAATATTATCAGAGTAGTGCAAATTTAAGTTGTGAATGTTGAGTATAAGATTGAAGTGGTGAGAATGTGAAGGAAAACAAGTGTTAAATCTGAATTAGATGAAGTGTGTAAAGTCATTTTATTGAGCTTCATTGGAATTGTATTGCATGCATATTATATATTCAATTATAATAGTTCAAAATAGGTTATGAGCCACCATATCTCTTCTATCTTTTTCTCTGTGGGCAGTGATTCCACTTGGATAGTGAGTCCACCTGCAGTGAGCACTTTTTTAAATATACTATAACCAACTATAATATATTGTGAGCTAATCCTCACCTTGGTTTTTCCCATTTTGGGTTTTCCATGTAAAAATCCTAGTGTTCATATGTTATGTGGTGTTTTTGATGTTTCATGCTTTCTTTCTTTATTATAGTTGAATATTCTTTGGTGATTGTATGTTTAATGTTTGAATGGTTTAAGAGAATACCGATTCACCCCCCCTCTTAGTATTTTGGGTGTTCAACAAAGACTCCATATGAGTTATGGAAATGAAGACCGACATTGGTAAGGCACCTCAAATTTTTTGGAAGTAAATGCATCAAGAGAGATGAGGACAATTTGGGTAAGTTTGATTCAAGGTTAGACGAAGGTATTTTTCTTGGTTATTCCTTAAGAAGAAAATATTATAACAAAATATTGAAGAGGATAATTGAAATTGTAAATTTAAAGGTTGATGAAACTATTTAGGGTACTACTCTTTTGGAAGTTGAAGAGGAAGAGGAATTAGTTCATAGAAACATTAAATAACTAGAAGAGGTTGTTTTAAAAACCCCAACTAAGTATGTTCACAAAAATCACTTTGCAAATTAGATTATTGGTGACAAAGAGAGTGGGGTTCTAATTCAAACAGGTTGGAAAGATAAAAAGAACAACCTTTTTTTTTTTTACTATCAAAGATAAAACCTAAAACATATAAAGAAGCAAGCAATGAACAAGGTTGGATAGATGTTATGGAAGAAGAACTGAATTAGATCATGAAGAATGAAACTTAGGAACTTGTCCCAAGGCCTAAGGACAAAAATGTGATTGGAACCAAGTGGGTATTCAAAAAAAAGTTGAATGAAGAAAGTGAAGTGATCCAAAACAAAGAAATACTTGTGTGTAAAGGATATGCTCAAGTTCAAGGTATAGACTTTGAGGAAACATTTGCTCTAGTGGCTAGACTTGAGGTAATCATAATGTTTTTAGCTCTCTCGATATTCAAGAATTTCAATGTGTATTGGATGGAATTCAATTCAACATTCTTGAATGGATAGCTTGAAGAAGAAGTTTACATTGAGAAACAAGAATGGTTTCAATGTACTAACAATCTAGATTATGTTTGTAGATTAAAGAAGGCTTTGTATGGTCTCAAGAAAGATCCTAGAGCTTGGTATTTAAAGTTGGATGGATACTTACAATAGTAAATATTTTGGAGAGGTTGTGTGGACAACAATTTGTACATAAAAATAGAAGGAGAACAAATGTTGATAGTTGTGGTATATGTTTGTAACATCATTTTTGGAGGAAGCAATGATGCAATATGCAAAAAATATCAAAAGGATATGCAAAATGAGTTTGATATGTCTATATTATGAGAATTATATTTCTTCTTGGGATTGTAGATTGTTCAATCATACAAAGGGACCTTTATCTCATAGAAAAAATACATAAATGGAGATGTTAAGCAAGTTTAGAATGGAAGATTATAAACCTATTGCAACACTTATGGTTACCAAGCGTAAGTTGAGAAAACATGATGAGTTTGCTCCAGCAGATCAAAAGTTTTATCAATCTATGATTGGTAGTTTGTTGTATGTGATAGCATCTAGACTCGATATTGTGTAGGAAGTTGGAATAGTTACTAGATTTCAGGTAGGACATAAAGAGATTCATGTGAAGGCGGTGAAGAGGATATTTAGGTATGTGAAGGCTACTGAAGAATTTGGTCTTTGGTATCCAAAGAGTAAAAATTTCACTCTTACAACATACACAAATGTAGATTAGGCATGTTGTTTGGATGATCGAAAGAGCACAAATGGTGGTACATTCTTCCTTGGAGACTGTTTGGTGTCCTAGTTGAGTAAGAAGCGGGAATTAGTTTCTTTATCTATAGTAGAATAAGAAGACATTTTTGCAGCATCATGTTGCACTCAGGTGGTTTGGATAAAGAAGAACTTGAAGGATATGAAGGTTGAATTTGATGATCCTATCACTATTCTTTGTGATAACATAAGTGCAATAAACATTTCAAAGAATCTGGCAATGCACTCAAGAACAAAACACATAGTAATCAAACATCATTTCTTGAGAGAGAAGATTGCAAATAAATAGGTAAGGATGGAATATGTGGATACAAAGGAATAAGTTGTAAATATATCCATGAAGCCACTTCCTATGGATACATTTGAGTATCTCAGGAATAATTTAGGATTTTTTACTCCCTCCTCTTGATTCAAGAGGAAAGTATAGGGTGAGGGGGATGTTGGCCTCCCTTCCATAAGAAGGGTTGATGCTCTTGTGGAATTTTTTTTGGAAGTTGTGATGCATGGACTTAGGGGGAGTCTATCTGGGAACAGGGTTCTAGATGTTGTTGTGTACCAATTAGGGTGAGAAAGAATGTTGATCCTTTACCATTGATATCAAAGGGGAAGAAAGTGGGCTCAAAATGATGAATTTCTTATTAATAATATATCCATCATAAGGGAGAAAGAGTTGAATTAAGGAAATACTAAATTATGGAGAAGGTGAATATTGAATTTCTCAGAAAGAATAACTATCTTTCAATAATGTATCTTTCACAAGGGGATTATATCTTTCATAGGGGGTGATTGCTAGAGAACATGAATCATTCAAACTTATTCATTGATGTGTGTTTTTGTGGTCCCAAGAATTTTTTGTTTGCCATTAGCGACAAAGGGGGAGATTATTGAACATAGGTTGTTATTGATGTCAAACTGATGTCAGTAGGTCATTTTTATTGATAGTGGTTATCAAAGGGTGTCAAGGCTATCAGATGTGAATGTTGTCAAAATGAAGAAGATTGTAGGAGTACAAGTATTTTCCTCTATCTCAAGTATCCAAAAGTGTGTTGTTTGATATTGTGAAGACTATCTAATCTATTCAAGTATCATGAAGTAATTTTTTTTGTGGTGTGACTTCCTTCAAACAGTTAATGAATTTATTATACCATGTTAGGTATGCAGTTAGCTTGAGTTTGGTGGTTCAAAATGATATCTTTTGGGTAGAAAGATTAATTAATATTGGTTGCATTTATTTCATAAATGCATTATAGCTCTACGGTTTGCAAGGAGAGTATGCTTATACTAGTTCTATCAATTTCTTGAGTTTTTGGTGGTGTGGCTCAATATGCAAGGAGTTTGAAATATCAAAAGTTTCATCAAGATATTTTGAGTTTGAGGCATGTGTGGTAATGGTTACTAGTGTGCAAAATTAAATTCAAGCATGTGGAGTGAGGATAGGATATGTTTAAGGTTCCCATGGTGTCGCAAGGTGTCAAGTGTTTTTGGTGGAAATTTTGGATTGTTCTATTACAAGTTTCATGTAATTTGAATTTAGGTTGGTCTTATGTTGCCTAGGTTGGTGTGGATCACTAGCCAACATAGAAGAGTGTTAATGTAATGTCATGTATATATTTCAAATGTTGAAATGCGTTGTATGTATCTCGAAGAGTGTGTGTATGCTCCAAATGTATCGATGATTACAATAAAAGTACTGTTGTGGGTTGTAAAATTGTGTAATGAATAGAAGGTATGTGACAAAAGTGTGAGGTATAGTATCCGTGTGTCTACTGGTATATTTTTGAGTTATATTTCAAATCTTCCAATATTTTTGTTCCAATAGGATTGGTTTTCTATTTGTATTGTTTCAGCAGGGATTGGTGTCTCCTATAGGTTTGTACCTACTGAATATTTTTTGGGACTGGTGTCTTTGGTAGGTTGGTGCCTACTTCATATTGTATAATTTCCTTATTAAATTCATTCTTGTGAGAGTTTCTCACCATGGTTTTTTCCATTATGGGTTTCCAAGTAAAAATATAGCATGTATGGTTTAGTGTTCTTCATGTTGAAAAATTATAAAGTTGTTGTGAAGGTTTCCATAATTGTTGTAATTTTTTGGATTTACTAATTCACCCCCCCTCAGTAGATTGTGTTTCCTTCACTTATCTCATATCAAAAACTTTAAGTAAACAAAAACAAACACTACTATTGCAACTCGTGCTTTGGTGTGCATACATCCACTTGTCACATAATAAAATTCCCTATGATAGTTAATTGTGCACTAATTAAAGCTCAAAATATATCAAATCAATCTTACATCAATATTGATCCATTTCATTCATCTCATTTCACATGATTTATATGGATATTCTATCTAATCATTCTTCACTTCTTAATTAACATTTTCCTCTCACTAATATTTATTCCATGAGTCCCTACAGTAATTTTGGTGGCATGCTATGACACACAAAAACAATTGCATCAGCTATATCATCTTGCATCCAAACTCATGTTAGAACATCATATAGATCATCATATACATGATTAGGTCATTTATATTGCATAAAAAACATAAAAAATAAATATCATTACATTACATTTTATAGAATCATCATCAAACACATCATATAAAGCATTGCATAGCATATCATAAGCATATAATACCATCATACATATAAGCATAAATCAATATCATTTGTATCCATTCATCCATACATTAGCATAACATTCATCATAAATCCATATGCATATCATATAGGAACCATCACATAAACATAAACTGCATCACATAGATTCATAATCATACAAACATAAATATAGAGCATATAGACATCATGTAATTGCCACCAAAAAAGATGTATCTCATATATATATATATAGTGTCATATTACAAAACTAGAATTTCTATCAAAAGTGGAGCTCATAGGCTCGTTCAAAATATACATAAATGTTTGGAAAAAATAAATACATTAGGCTAGCCTAAGATGCCCCTATCCTCTATCAATGATGTCCCTAGCGATGGCATATTTTGTCTTGGTCTTGATGGCTTGGGTTGATCCCACACTCTGTGTGGTCGTGGTGGTGGATAAGGTGACATCCTAGGTCTAAACACTCCACCATTGCTCACTGGCCTTTGTAAATTTGATCTCCTCTAAGAATTACTCTATGTATAGTTGGGTGCCCTCTATAAAGGTGGCACCACATACTCATACAACTCTATAATATTGAGCCTCCTAACTCACTTGATAGAACATATTTGCAAAATTTGTGTCATGCCCACTCATGGTGTCTATAAAACTAATAGGTTGCTACTCGACCCTCTATTACTTGATCACATTGTATCTCTCTATGTGATCAACTATGATACATGTTCTTGAAGGACTTGCACCTGAGCCTATAATGCTAGAATCTACACCTGGGTACCATCATCTCCTCTAGCATTTGCCTCCTCGTCAAGGACATCTTAGATATCCTTTCTGATAGGGACATATTGAAGACCCTCATTGACTATCTCCTACTCATTCTGCTCCTCATGAGCCTCCACATCCTACATCTCTTCCTCCTGCACCTCCTCCTTCATAATGGGTGGTAACTATCCTGAAATAATAGGAAAAACTCAGTCTATAAAAATAACAGATTTCTACTCGACCCTTTATTCCTTGATCACTATTGTATCTCT
Organism: Sequoiadendron giganteum; assembly: GCA_007115665.2. NCBI lineage: Eukaryota > Viridiplantae > Streptophyta > Pinopsida > Cupressales > Cupressaceae > Sequoiadendron > Sequoiadendron giganteum. The sequence goes on along the minus strand of CM021105.1, from coordinate 52,569,682 downwards.
CTATGTGATCAACTATGATACATGTTCTTGAAGTGCTTTTCCTTGAGCCTATAATGCTAGAATATACATGTGGGTACCATCTTCTCCTCTAGCCTTTGCCTCCTCATCAAGGACATCTCATATATCCTCCTTGATATGGACATATTGAAGACCCTCATTGACTACCATCTCCTTCTCATCTCACTCCTCATGAGCCTCCACAACCTACATCTCCTCCTCCTACACCTCCTCCTTTATAATGGGTGATAACTATCCTGAAATAATAGGAAAAACTCTACCTATGCCTCTACCTCTAACATTGCCCCTGCCTCCACCTCCACCTTTGCCTCTTCCCCCATCATCACCACTGCCTCTAGGTCCTTATCCTATCCTCTCTTGAGGAATTGGCACCCCAAGATCTATGAACGGTGTGTGTCTATATTGTAACCACTACGCATCATAATTTGGTGTCGTACCTACATCTGCAACCTTTGGCCTACCACCCCACTAGACAGGCTATAATTCATTGAAATCCTAGAAGGCCATCTATAGACTGATTGTAGGACCCCCAGTGTCCCACCTCCCAAGCTAACCGAGCAAACATAGTTATCCCAATAGACACACCCTGGTGCTCCTTGAATTATCGAAGTACCCTCTCAGATAATTATCTCTTAATGATATGTTGTGACTAGACGATACATCCAATTAAATACCTATTCTATCTAGAGTAAGGAAGATGTTCTGCATCATCATCCCAAGCTACAAACTACCTATAGGGCCTCTAAGTGAAACTAACCAATAGATCAATCTCATGTCGCCAATATCCCACATCCTCGACATGTCTCTAAGTGACAGCGCCACTATACATGAAAACATAGGGTAACCCAACAGGTAGATCCCTTGTAGCGATAGTCCTGAAAATAGCAATATGCTCCCATTCCCACATGTGGATCAGTGTGACCTCATAGCTAATAGAACAAGCTCCCATGTATGCAACATCATGGAGCCAGAAGTATAACATAGCTAAGACACATGGACCCCATGCATAAATTGTGCCCTCATCCATCATCCTTGTGAGCATGTGGACCTATCCCATTGGAAATATGTGCCCTCACTGATCTAGAACCAAAAAATTGGCTATCATAGTGCAAACGATAATAATCAGGTGTTCATAACGATCCACCAGAGTATCCCAACAAATCTCATACTCCTTAAATTCAATATTTTCTATCCCAAATCACCCCTACATGGTTGCCAATTCAGAATCAGAGTCATATACAACCCTCTCCCCATGGATTAGGATGTTTAGGATGTGTCATACATCCTCCAGAGTCACTATTGCCTCGCTAGTAGGTAGATGAAATGAACTAGTCTTAGAGTACTATCACTCCACCAATGCAATAATCAATCCCTAATTAACCCTGATCTTGAGCATGAAGATAATATAATATAGACATAGAGCATGCAAAGTAGCCTTCTCACCCATATCTAGATGATCCTAAATCACCATGAATGATTTCTAACTCTCCCAAGTATAAAATAGTAGCAATCTCACATGCATTCAAACAAACACATTGTGTCAATCATGACATCCATATAAACCTACTTGACCATTTGAACCCTAAATTTTTTTCCTAAAAATGCATTTAATTGAGCAACAATTAGATGCATCACTTTACTTGATGAATGTGTCACTCTGCACATATGTGACACACAATATAATTTTTGCTTGACATAACATATATGTCATACTATCCTACACTTGCATCATTAGAAAACACTTGTGGTGCACAAACCTACAAATGTGTTGCCACAATACAATTGTAGTGCTAAAAACACTTGCAAGCCAAAATAATGATTGTGGTGCCACAAAACACTTGTGGTGCACATTAACAATTGGTTTGCAAGTATATATGTGGTGCAAAATTATGCATCACATCTATTGCTCAATTTTTTAGCCCTAAAATATAACAAAAAGTCAAGAGGTGGATAGGGTACATACCACATCACCCGAGCCCTTTGGCCGCCCATAGATCTATACTCAACACCCATGATGCATACTTTCTAGAATCCCTACCATAGCTCCACTGCTCTGCTGCTCTAGCTCAGTCCTCTCCTCTCAAATTTTTAAAAACTCAATGCATAAATGGGGAGAATGAACTATCAATGACCTATTTATAGACCTCCCAAGCCCTAATGGACCCCCCTTTTAAACTGGATGCACTTTACATGTCAACATATTGCTAATATGGTTGACTAATTTGACCTAAAATAATATTTTTATTCCATCTTCGTACTTAAATGTATCAAATTAGCTTGTCAAAAAAATTGCCAATTTTTTTGGAATTTTTCAAAAAAATTGCCAAATTTCCCGAGTGGGCACCACACTATCCCGCTGTCACCAAGGCATACTGGGGCAAGTTTTGAATGTAATTTTTTGAATTTTTTTTTACACAATGCTCAAAATCACATTGTATCAAAGAGGGGCAAAATGTAGATACCCAAAATTGTCCTAGCCTGTGAGCAACACTTTTACATTAATTATCATCCCTTTTCCTAATGATTAAATAATTATCAATTATTTAATTATTAATTAATCTCATATTCTACTATTAATTAAATGATTTTATATTATTTAATTAATTCAATTTACTATTAATCTTCCCTAATTAATTAAATAAATTCTATTTATTTAATTACATCCCTAATTGTCATTATTCTTCTAATTTACTTAAATAAATTATTATTATTTATTTAATTATCCATTATCCCTTCCTAAATTAAATAATTACTTTAATTATTTAATTATCCATAAATTTCTCAACATTATCCACTCTCCATAAATAAATAAAATAATTTATTTATTTATCTAATTCATGTTACACATTCCTTTTATTATTAATTTGTTTGATTAATTATTAAATGCCATGCATTTCTCTCTCATTCGTGACTGAGACTTTCTCTTAGTCGATTGACTAATCAATTTCACTTCTCTCCTCAATCAAATCAGTTTATTCCCACTCAGTTCAAGTTAACAAGTTAATCAATTCATCATGTAATCAATTAATGAATCAAACAATGTACTTAACTGAATCATGAAAACAGTTAACTGAAATCATGCAACCAGTTGTAGGTAGTTAATTGATCAATCAATTTCTCTCATTGATTCTCCACCATCAATCTCTCTAGTTCTTCTTTTGACCTTGATCATCCATTCAAATCAGTCTTTTCTATAAAATAAACATTCATCTTCATTTGAAGGCTAACCACGAATCTTTGATATTTTTTATCATTATCATATTCATATTCATTTGAGCTTAAGCATAATAGTGCACACATAATTTTCAAGAGCAAAGGAAAAATGGAGAAGAACAATGGAGGTAATTCAATCTTGATGTAAGAGGAAGGTATTGCTTCTTTTTTTAAATTGATTTTTTATGTTTTCAATTGTGCTTTATTGATAGATTAGACTAGGATTGCTTGAACCTTATAGTTAGTGGTTGCTATTTATGATTATTTTCTTTATTAATCATGATTTTTAGTCAGACAAATTGTACTTAATGAATACAACACTTTAGTTTGATGCTCTAAAATAGATCAAGAAATGCACATTCATTATAAGAGCATTTACATGACTGAGATATGTTTTCTTAATTCCTTTTAAATATATTTTTAGAGGTTTAACTAGGAGAACACAATCCCAATAAATATAAAATTATCCCTTCAAAGGTTTTTTTAAATACCACAATTCATCATATAAATAAATATATATATAGCAAACAAAGATCAACAGGAAAAGAAAATAGTGAATATAAATAGATTGCTAAATCATCTTCAAAGGTTATGATACATTTCCATGAGCAAGGATTTGACTATGATTAGTGAACCCAACCTTTCATAGAAAAAATAAAACTTTATGCTCCTAAGGTAAGATATAGGTTGGGAATGCACATTTATAAGACTATGATAGGCTATATTCAAGAACCCACATTAAGGGCACTCATTCTTTAGTCATAGAACTTGGTACTTCTCTCATTTGTATTTTATTCCATGTTTTATTATTTAATTTAAAATAAATTATTTGATACTTAATTCTCATTTATTAATATAAGTTAATTATTTTTATTAAGGTAAAATAGGTTTTTAAGGGACCTAAAACCCTTTAACAAAATGCAGGCTTAACATAATTAAAAGATAAACATCTTATTTGATTAGCCTAGGTTAGTCTTAAAAAATATTATTTTCCTTTACATTTTTAGTGAACCCATATGATCTTACACCCCCTATGATTGATCATAAGGCTATACCTTTTTTATTTAATGATATTTTAGACCTGATATTAGTCTAATTTTATTGTATATTTTTACATTTTATAGGGTTTGATCTATATATGCTTATTTATTTTTTTCACCCTACATTAGTCTATTCATAGCTATTGCACCTCTTCAATTATATATGTATATATGTGTGTGTGTGTGTGTGTGTGTGTGTGTGTGTGTGTGTGTGTGTGTGTGTGTGATATTTTGATAGGTTCTTATCTTTCATTTTACATCATCCCTCTATCCTTGATATTATCATGACATTTTCTACTAAGGATAGGGATATGTGTTCTAAAAACATATAATTTTATCATGCGTCATATTTTACTTTGTGGATATGATTAGTGCTCACTCTTGCCTACCGTATGCAATTATTATGTCATTTATCCATAAGCCTAATAATTATCATGTGGATTGTGATAGTGTTCAGTAAATACCTAGTGAGAATCCACCATATAGGATGATCATAGATGATATACTTTTACCTCCTTTACCTACTTGTGACATTCTTTCATCTCATGATATTTATTTTGCATGTTATGATGAAGTTATATCTATAGAGTCATATTATTTAAATAGTATATCCACTCTCATACATGATGATTGATCTTCCACATCTCACATTTATTTCTCATGCATCCCATAAGGGTGCCATTTACAGCGATACATCTTTAACTCTTAATGTGAATATTAATAATGAGGTAACACCTTTTCATTCCTTACATGATGAAATTATGAGAATTATTAAATAAATTTTACATCATGATTATGATGGTTTTGTGAATGCCTCTTTACACATGAAATAATTTTTTCTTGCTAATTATGAGTATTCAGATGATGAAATATTATTAATTAGTGAGCTTAAATTATACTTAAGTGGTAGGGATTTAAAATGGTTTTATTCATCTTATTTGTGTTATACTTCCTTTGTAACTTTGGCTCATGCTTTTATTGCCTATTTTCTAGTCATAGTTTACATAAAGATAGCATAGACTTATAAATCTTCGCTCACAAATTATATTTTGATCTTATTTCGTCCTCTATCAATGCAACTTATTTCTCTCTCATTTCTACCTATATTAATTAAGCCTACTATGACACACTCATTAAATATTAGGAAGATGCCAATATGTTAATTTACCACCACTATTTTTATCATAAAGTGCATTAAACATACCTTTTACAATTATAATTTTACATCCATCTATACTTCTCACTCTAATTGATTTTATTCCTGCTCTGATTTTGAAATCCATTCATGCATGGTGGATTTTCCCTTGGGGGTACCCCATGGTACCCCTTCCCTATCCCTTCCTAACTCGCCTCTGCACATTGCACATGATACTCCACTTTCTTGGGGGGTTCCTCCTCCTTTTGTGTGCATGGGATTCTTGTCAGTCTAGGATCAAAGGGTTAGAAGAGTGCACTACTCAACTCTCCTTGTAGTCATTCTACTAAAAGTGATCAATACAAGCAATTGATCTTTGAATCTACCTTTGGGACTTAAATCTCTCTCCTAGACTCTATGGTGGATAGAATAGTCCTGACAATGGAAAACTCTTTGGTGGGTATATTTTTCTCTTTCCATCCTTCCATTGACATGGTTTGTCATCGGACAAAGGCCAAATGGTGTTTAAAAGGAAGTGTGGATGTTATGCAATGGCGTGAGGAATATTCCTCTTTAAGTTCACTTCACTGGAGGACTTGATTATGATTCTATCCTCTGGTTTGTGGGTTTATGGTAAACATAGCATCTCTCTTTGTCATTGGAATCCTATCTTTAACTCTATTGTTGAACTCAAAAAATGTGCTTTTGTTTGGATTTGCATGTTGGGGCTACTGCTTGAATATTGGGATGAGTCAAATTTTCAATGCATTGGGGACTCGTCTGACCACTTCATTACTACCAACATCATCACCAAAATAAGGTCCACGTTAGTTTTTTCCTATTTTTGTGTCAATGTTGACATTAATAAAACTCTTCCTAACTCTATGACTTTAAAGTCTAAGTTTGGGACTTGGTCTTAGAAAATGTGCTATGAGAATGTTATTGCTTATTGCCAAAAATGCTCCAAACTTGGGCACCTCATTTCTGACTGCAATTCTAAGATAATGAAGTAGAAAAAATCCAAGGAATGGGTTGTTCATCAAGAATATTCTACTTCCAACTATCCCTTTGAAGTTGATATCTTAAATATCCACGAGTCCCCCCAAAAGTGCACTTTAGGCCTCTTCGGCCCTAGCTACTCCTATCAATCTAGAGTCTAGTTCAAAACCTAAATACCTTTGTCTAAATGGTACTCAAATGGGATCCCCTAGGGCCCCTTCTACTCCAATTAGTAATATTTACCATATGGACTCTCCTTTGGTGGCCCAAAGCCTACAATCTGAAAAAGTGGATCTTGAGGATGGGAAAATTCCCATTCTTAATTTATGTGATAAGTCTCTCATAGCAATTTTTATAACCAACTAGATAAAAACACCAGATGACTCTTAGACTAATAGCCAACCCATCAGTGGGGATGAGTGATTAACTCCAAAGATAAAAGGAAAACAAAAAAAATAGGTATGGGGGTTGAGACCAAAGTGGGTAGACCCTCCTAAAGATAGACCAAGAACATAGAAATGGCTAAGGAGATTGCTATTGGAAAATAGAGGACATTAGAAGCGTACTCAAAAAGGTTTCTAAATGAAGTTCATCTCTTGGAACGTTAGAGGGCTTAATAGTCCACACAAGAAGCTAGCTCTAAAAGACTATATATGGGAGCACAAGGTTGACATTCTTTAGTTACAAGAAGTTAAGATGAAAAAACAAACTTTGATTTGATAGCTAAGAATATCTGGCCCAATGCCCACTTCTTAGTCAATTAAATTGATGGTGCCTTTGGGGGCCTAGATATTATGTGGAATCTAGACCATTTATGTGGCTCTAAACTTTTCTAGACCAAGCACAACCTGAGAGTTCAGTTCTCCACAGCTGGGTTTTCTTAGAATTTCATCAATATCTATGCCCCAAATGTTAGAAATGCTAGGAAAATCATTTGGATTAAGATTTTTGATTAGACTCTTGGTAATAAAGAATCTCATTATTTGGTTGATGGATTTCCATTTGCCTTCTTTCAAATTATTGGGATATTGTTGGTGAATATTTATTCCTTGTCGCAAAAGACTTCTTCAAAACGGGAAATTTTTTGAAATAGTTGAACCATACCTTCATTTCTCTCATCCCTGAAAATTTTTGACACTCAAACTATGACTAATTTTAGGCCCATCAGCTTATGCAACACTATCTACAAAATCTTTTCCAAAATCCTTATCAATCGGCTAAAACCCCTTCTAGATAAGATGATCAACACTTGTCAAAAAGGCTTTGTCCCTGGTCGCAAAATTCTAGATTTTTTCATCTCCACTCATGAAATTATTCATTCTATGAATAGATCTAACAATGCAAGTATGGCTTTAAACTTAAAATCTCTAAATATTGTGATAGATTATTTTGGAGGTTCCTTCTCAAAGTGCTTAAAAAGTTTGGGAACAATTAGCCTGTTATAAACCTTATTAATGAATGCATTTTTATTGTTAAGTACTTTGTTCTCGTTAATGGGATTCCCTATGGTTTCTTCAAGACTGGAAAAGGGATCAGACAAGGGGACCCACTTTCTCCTTATCTTTCCATTATGATTGGTGATGTTTTAAGCTGCAAAGTTTCCAAATTAGTCAATGATGACACTATTAAGGGATTTAAACCAGCAACCTCTTTGGACCTCTTTTTTATTCAAGAGTTTTTGGATAAGATCATTCTCTTTAGGAAGGTCTCTATTGTGGAAGCTACGAAATGGAAGTGTTGTCTCAATAATTACGCTTCGAGTTCAAGTCAATGCATAAACTTTAACAAGAGAATGATCTAGTTCTTTAATACCTCTTAAAATCTCCAAGATAAAGGGACTATCATATTGGGTTGTGAGAGTGTTTATTTTCCTATTGTTTATCTAGGCCTTCCCTTAACTATCAAGGAAGTCACCCCTAACTTTTGGAATTCAATGTTAGAAAGAAAGCAGAGAAAATTCGTTGGGTGGAAAGGTTCCATGTTGAGTCACGCTCGTAAGTTGTAACTCCTTGTTGTTTCCTTTCAAGGGATCCCTTTGTATTTCCTATCCATATTTAAAATCTTGAGATAAATTGTTGAGAAGTTGGAGAGAATTCAAAGAAACTTTCTTTGGTCTGGTACTAAGGAGAAAAATAAGTTGGCCTTACTTAACTGGGATATTATTTGTCTTCCCAAGATTAGGGGAGGTTTGGATATTAGGGAAATCCAAACTTCTAACAAATCCCTCCTTGCTAACATCGGTTGGGATTTGTTGAGAAACAGGAAGGAATATTGCACTGTTCTAAATTCCAAGTATCTAAATAACACTTTTCTCATCAACTTCATTTCCAATGGTCATGCCCATGGCTCCTTGATTTGGAACAATATTAACAAAGTCAAATAGGTGTTGTAGTCTACCCTCAAATGGAGACTTGGTGATGGTTGTAATATCAAATTATGGGATGATCCCTAGCTACTCGATATCCCCCTCAACCATTCTAATTTTAAAGATCCGATGGTCCCAGTGTCTGGCCACTTTGGTTCTTTGGTTGAGGATTACATCATGGTAGACATGGTACTCAAAAGTGGAAAGATTTGGATACTTTTTGTCACAACTCTCTAAATATTTCTCACTTTGATAGACTTCTTCAAGAATCTCTCTCCTTGACTAGAATTCATATTTCAAACCAAGAGGAATTTTTTGGACTGAGAAAAGAAAGGGCAATCTCACTTTCAAATCATCTTACAGACTACTATCTATGTAGAACATTGGGGGTTGTTCCTGGAAGATAATTTTGAACAGAGATCCTATTCCAAAAAAAAAAATTGGTGGACTACGGCCCATAACAAAATCCTCACCTAGGACAACCTAAGAAAAAGGGGGTTCCAAATCCCTAACAGATGTTTTCTTTGTAAGAGAGGAGGAGTCCGTTCATCATCTGCTACTCCATTGTCCCTTTGTTGCTAAATTATGGGATGTTTCTTTAAAAAGGCTTGGGGCCTCTTGGACCATGAATGGGAATATAAAAGGCTTTGTGGAGATCTGGATCAACCCCTACTCTCACCCCCTGCCTAAATAAATTTAGCAACAGGTCCCTCCTTTCATCTTTTGCTACTTATGGAAAGAAAGGAATAATAGGATCTTTCATAATGAGGAAAAGAGCCTCATGGAGGTTTTAAATATTTTCTTTAGGATCCTCACTAAGAATAGTGTTCACTTTGTCTGGAAACCTTCGAACAAATCCCTTAGTGTCTTGGAGATCATCATATCTAGTAATTGGGATAGATCCCTAAACCTCAATTCTTATGATAACTCTAAAATGTTGGAAAGACCAAATACTAAATGAAGTCCTCCTTTGCAAGGCTGTAAAAAACTCAACTTCAATGGGGTTGCTAAAGGAAATCTTAGCCTTGCTAGTATAGGTGGTATCATAAGTGACCATGAAGGAAAATTCTTAGCTAGTTATGCTAGTGGGGTTGGGGTGAATTCTTCTATGATTGCTAAAGCTAGGGCCTTACTGAGTGGAGTCAACTTTTCTCTCTCTATCGAGATCAAGTATCTGCATATTGAGGGTGATTCTAATTCAATGATTGGTTTTGTCACTAACAATCACCTTTAATCTTGGACTGTTATGGATTTCATGGCTGATATTAATCATATACTTAGTCAATTTAAGAGGAAAATGCTTTCACATATTTTTAGGGAAGGAAATGTGGTTATTGATGCTCCAACAAATATTTGGACCCATTGGACAATTACTAGGTGTTGGAGGAACTTTGATGCTTTGCCCACCTTGGTGAAAGGATTTATCCTAGTTATCAAAAAAGCATATTACTCATGATGAATGCTAGTTACTCAAACTTTGGGTCTAATATATATCATTTTAATATCAGCCTTGATCTGATGTGGTGATTTAGGAATGATGATTTGGATAAGGATAGGTGGAAAATTGTGACTAGTCACGACACGTAAGTTATCCCTTGTTGAATTTGAACACTTGGTATGAAAAAGGTACGTTCTTTTCCAATTGGCACAAAACTCGGTCTAATATCAATAATTCATTAATAAATGATATGACATCCTACCCTTTAACCCTTAAGTTTCATCATGACATCATTTTAATGACCTATGACGCTATTATTATCAAACCTTCTACCTTGATGTACTCTGACGCTCTCCAGTCCTTTGCCACCAAGTTTGACCCCTTGGAAAAGACTGTTCCATGGGAAGTCATTATCATTTTACATTAAAATGGTACAAATATTTTTTCCTACCATTTATCTTGGTTAAGGTTTTTCTTATCCATCCTATTTATTTACATTGTCTTATTATCTCTTGGCTCTCATGGTTGTCTGAGTAAAAACATTTGCATGATGGGTGCCAATAGATTCAGAATTGAACCAGGGTCCTATGAAATTTTTTGGTGGGATGCTTTAATGTGCCACATTTATATTGAAGGGGGCTTGGCCCCATTAATGGAGAATCTCAAAGGTCGTGACGAAAATATTTTGACCCAATTTGCAAATAGTTTGAATGATAGATAGGTAGCTATTGGTAGCATTTATTTTGAAGTTAGTGAGGATGTCATCACCAAGGCCATGGGGTTATCTTTCTCTAAGAAAAAAGTTAAAAAAGAATTAAAAATTTCAAGAGGTAGATAATGTGTAGCAATATTTTAAATAGAATAAGTAGTCTGTCAAGCTCCATGCTAGGTATAACATAAGCAAACTCCCAGTCCCCTGGGATCAGGTGTGTCTAATACTTATGAAGTATATTACACTTGAAGTTCATTTAAAATGCTATTATTATTATCATATGCCATTACTTAACCATTGCAAGCATAACCTTCACATCAGTTTCCCTTTCTTCCTCCTTTCCTCATTAGAAAGTTCAGTGAAGGAAACCATGGACTTAGCTACTAAAAACCCTAACAAAACCACCTTCCCTTATATCAAGGGTTGATATTGCATCTCTATCATTTCCACTTAGCTTTATGCCCTCCTAATCCCATTTGTGCTACTAGGGTTTTTGATGAACCAAAGTCCCCTAAAAAATCCCAAAAGAATGGTGTGGTTGGTTTGTGTGAACTCAAAATTACCCCTGCTATAAGAGTTGGTAAAAAATGAAAAAGCCTAAACTGGGACCTAACAAGAAAAAATAAATTACCTTCTTGTAGTGTAGGAAATTTTATATCTTTAAAATTTCACACTATGTTTGGGTTTCTTAATTTATTAGACTTAATTAAGCTTCTAATTTACCAAATTATGCATTCCAAAGCCTTATTTTTTTCATTTTTTGAAAGGAGAACCAACATTAAATAAATTAAATCACCTTGGAACATGAGTATCCTAGATTTATAGTCCATGACCTATTCGCCCATGGGTGAATGGGTACCCTTTATGAGCCAGAACCCATTTAAAATGTTTTTGGCGGCATTTTAATGATCCAAATCCAACTTGCAAGTGTTGAATTTTGCAATCTATTTTTTGGGAAATTAGATAAACATATATAAATACATAGTTATTTGATCATTTGAAATAAAAATACACACCTTTGAATTTTCATGAGAAAATATTATTGCCAAGAGCATTCAAGAGCAAATTTATCACATTTATGGCAGCAATCAAGATCCTAACATCATGTCCAAGTTTATGTGTGTTCATGTTGTATTATGAAGGATAGTATACATTGTAGATGCTCAAGCATCCAAGAATTCAAGATTTTAAATCAATCAAGCAAGCAAGATTCAATTTCTTGAAGTGATGTGCTTGTTTTCAATTTTTCAAGGCAACAATTGAAGGGTGGTGAATTGTAGCAAGCATTGTTCATTCATCATTTCCTTACCTTTTTAATTATCTTTCTATCAAGTTTTAATTACCAAAATGGGGTTTGACTAAGGCAAACCCCCATACAAACAAACAAAACGTTTTTTCCCTCTTTCTGTATGTGTAGGTTATGGGTTGATGGAGAATTGAAGAGATCTTAAAGGAGAAATTTTGCATTGTTGCACAAGTTGTCATCATTTTTGTGAAGCCATAAAAACTAAGTTGTGGAATTTATTTCCATCACTCTAACAATGGGACTTGTGTCAAAAAAAAGCTAAGATCCAACATCAGAGGACTAAAAAAAATTATTTTGGAAGCCCTAACAAGGACCCATTCACCCATGGGCAAACTAGTCCTTAGCACACCTCAAAATCATCTTTTGGTGATAGGTACATGTCATCAGACCCTTCTCAGATATGCTTGTAAACTATCATTTATATTTCTTTACATTTGGGAATCTACATTAAATTATGTGTTAAGCCTTATTGTTCATTTAGTTTGAGCACTTAAAATCATTTCAGTTTGTTTCCATATCTTTCTTATTGTCCTAAGGATTGAGATCCAGGTCTGATTTACTCACGATTGAGGTTGAAAGTCAATTTTTACACCTTTTGATCTCTTTCCTAATGAAATCCCTAGGGAAAGATACCTATTGAGACCCTTAGGTTTTATATACACATATAAAAACTTTGGGGATCCCTTTCCCCATATTTATTTTTGGTGAACCTGATATTGTGCATCATACTTTTCTAATTTGGAGGTCCTTGAAACCCTAGATCTAGGTTTTGCATCATCTTGTTTTGCATTTCATTTCGGGTTACACATTGCATATTTGCATCATTTAAACTTATAAAAATCCAAAAAACATTGCATACATTATGCATAATAGATTGCATTAAGGTGTGTTTTAGTCATTTAGATCAGAATTATAGTCAAAATTGAATTCAAAAAAAATGTCATTTTGTTCATACATTGTCATAAAATTGCATTTAAATTTCATCAAAAATTCTAGAAAAACTATCACTAAAGAATTTGTTTGCAATTAGGAATGGTGAGCTTAAATATCAAGTTAAGCAGACATATTTTAATTTTTCAAAACACTGTGCAAAGACCCATTCACCCTTGGGAAAACCTATCCTTGTACATGTTATTTTACAAAATTTTGTGCATATATCTATCTCTATCTACTTTATTTCCATGTACTTGTAGATCTTTATTTTATTTTCATAAATTACATATTTCAGTAGATTTTTGCATTTAGTTCAATTGGTGAAATAAAGTACATTGTTTAAGATCAAAATTTTCATTCAAAAGTAATCATTTTTAGGTTTTTTCATCTTAAATCAGTCAATTATCATATTTTGGATCTAAAAATTGCAATATATTCTTCAATACTTGCATTGTGGTTCCTATTTTTGCGTGTTTATTATCTTTATTTAGTGTTTTTTATCCATTTTGGGTGCACTTTTGGTTTGGTGAAACTCGTATGAGTATCACAACTTGGTGTCCTACTTCCAATACATCAATGAGATGTATTTTGATACTCATGGCATCTCATGCTAATATATCCATCGTGGATCTTGAGTTTTCCAACTCTTTCACTCAAAGTGTTGACACTATTCAACCCACTTTGGACCACATCCCTGATGTCACATGTCCTATGACCACCTTACCATCGACCACGTACACTAATTTTGAAACCTTGGTTGCTCATGTCCCTCAAGAGAAGCTGAAATAAATGGATAAAGCTTTAGAAAAATTTCAATATTTTGTGAGTACAAAGTATATTGTTCATACTATCATTCCTATTATAGATAACATGAGGAAAATTCTTGATAATGACCAAGGATTAGAGATTATGTATAGCCTAGCTCACATTATTGATAATCATCTTCCTACAATGGCTATTTGTGCTCAATATTTGGAATACACTCAAAGCCGAGGAGGAAATAAAATTCCTCCTCCTACAACCATAGCCTCTATTCCTAAATATACTCATCTAACTATTACTACAACAATGCAACCAACTAGCAATATCACTCCAACTTTAGGTATTTCCACTGGGAATCCTTTTAGTTTTATGAATTTGAATATCATATCTCCAAACCCCCCGCCTCTCATAAAATTTCAATTTAGTTGTCCACTTAACACATATACACTTCCACCATATTCACCTCCATCTCAAAGCACAACCATGATTGTCATAAACCAACTTTTACAAAATTTCACATCCCTTCAACAACAAAATAGAAACATTGAACCAAAACCAAAATGGACAACCTTCACAATACATCGAAAGAAACCCATTGGCATTGGAGATATTGAGAGAAAAAATACCACAAGGCATAGAGATACCTAGATTTGATAAATATTGTGGTAAAGGATATCCTATCAACTATGTATCAGCATATACCTCCTTATGTAGTGACTTCATTTTTGAAGATAAGCTTATGGCTAAGCTTTTCCCTAGGTCCTTGAAAGATACAACTTTGGAATGGTTTTGTTCCTTACCAAAATAACTCAATCCACTTATTTAATGAAATTTTTTATGCCTTTCTCAACCATTTCCAAGTCCACATTGGTCCTAAGATGGCCCTGCCTAATTTACTTCAATGTAAACAAAACATAGATGAAAAGGGCATTGATTTTATAGCACGTTATCAACTGCTTTACTCACAAATCAACATTAAGCTTCTCGATGTCGATCTTCAAACAAATTTCATTGAAAAATTATTAGAAAATATCTAAGATAATATTTGGATGATGAAATTCCCCTCCTTTACACACTTATGGATGACTCTCTATGATTATAAAAACTCACTCAATCAATGTGTAGTAAAAACTACTTCAACCTATCCTAAAAAATATGAACTTGTGCCTCATAAAAAATTTCAACCATTCAATAAACAAAACAAGGGATTTATATAGATAAATCAACCTCAAACAACCCACCATGATGAGCCTCAAGTGGCTGCCATAAAAACAAATCCATACCAATTTAGGGATAAGAATAGACATTTCACCTCGTTACCTGATTCTCTTCATTCGATTATGCTGCAACTCTTGAGCAAGAAATTAATCACCTTACCTATAGTTAGACTTCTTGATACCATTAAGCCTTTACCTCTGCACTATAACCCAAATATCTTTTTTTCCAATATCATCGACAAAGTGGAAATTATATGAAACAATGCATGTGTCTTAAACATCTAGTGTAAGACCTCATTGATTCTAATCACATCTAGTTGGGCAGTGTTAATGATCAAGGAAATAAAAAAATTGCCCCACCCAACCAAAATTTGAAAATATTTACCAATCCAATGCCAAACCATTCCATCTCATTTGTAAAATCTAGTGATAAAAAGAATGATGTGATGAATGTCTACAAGATACAAGACTAAATTGATGATGATAAGAGTGATAATAAGGATTATTTGCATGCCATGATTGGACTCATTGACCTTCAACCTCATAAGGGCCAAACCAACTTGTCCCTTGACATTGATTTCTCACATAGTGATATAATTAAACATGCACCCAATGGTCCTCTTTACATAGCTTAAAGTATCAATGGTAAGCCTACAAATGGGATATTAATTGATCCCATGTGTGTAGAGAATTTGATCATTGGGGAATTTTTATTTGTGCATGAACTTTACCAAGATTCTTATGAACAATCAAAAGCATAGATCAAAACACGTGATGGTTTTTCTCACACTACAATAGGTTTGATCATTCTTCCATTAAAATTTGGACCAAAGCAATTAAATGTATCATTCTCCATCATCCCGGTGTTAGATCAATTTCATGTGAAGTTAGGCTATCAATGGCTATGCTCCATGAATGTCATTCCTCCGGTCATTTGCAAGTGCTTGAAATTTCTATTTGACAACCAAGTTTTTACAGTGCATCATAGTGGATTTAATCCGTTAGATTTATTTTGGCCCAAACCTATGGAACCAATTACACCTCGTGAGGATTTCTTCTTTAAATCATATCAAAAATTCAAAGCAAAGCATATAGCATAGTTATCCCTTGCCAATATCCCACCTAAAACTGAAAGATTTATAGTTTTTCCTCCCACTCCAATTGTTGTGGATGAGCCTCTGATTGAATCAAAATATCTCCCGAATAATCAAACTAAGGATGATGTTATTCCACCACTTATATCCTACAAGAGACCAAGAGATAACCGTACAATTTCATTTGTGCCTCCTAAAACCAAATAATTTTATAAACCTAAAGAGAAAGTGATTTCACAACCCTTGAAGGTCCCTTCCATTCCTCCCCTAAGGGAATAAAATAGACCGATGGTTGAAAAACCCTCTCCTACACCATCACAACTTGAAAACCATGAAAGAAGAAACTAAAATGCTAAAGAGTGTAGGTGTATATGATGTGTTGTTGCTCATTAATTAGAAGAAAAAAATAAACCAACAACCCAAGATCAAACACCAACTCAAGAAAATAATGATTATTCTCAACCTTCTCCACAATGTGAAACTTATATATCTCGACCACAACAACAAAAAAACATATAATGGACATTGTCATTAGACCTCCTATTGTGATTAACTTGGATGATGATGATGAGATTGCTAAGATTCATGAAGAAGTGCATAATAAATTGAATTTATTATTTTCCATCTCTATGAATTTATATTAAGGCAACCATGATGATCCTCCTGATGAGAGTGACCCACCATGTGTTGAACCTGGTGTTTCTCCTAGTATGAGACTTGTCGTTGCCCCTTTGGCTAGTTATATGCCTTCCATATATGATGAGCAAGATTGGGATGCAAACGACTTGCTTTAGGTTGTCTCACATGTGACATACTTTATTTTCTTTTTATGTTCTTTATGATTGCATGTATATAATGTGATCCCCCATAACATGATGCTTAGTGTGTCTCTATGTCTGTGAGCTTTCTTTGGATGACCCTTATTACTCCATTGCTGCAAGGATACAAATGAAGTAAATATGTCATGACATTCTTTTATTTGTATATTCATTCTTCTATATGTCATAAACATTATCTTTTATTTTTCCTTGTGTTCTCCTTTTGGGGATGATACAAGGCATTGATATATTTAGGTCTCTTCCATGTTGACCCAAAATCTTTTCTTTTCTTTCATTCTCTAGGTGTCATTCTTCCATTGTGTTCATTGTTTTACAAGTATTTGTTTACTATCCATCATCGGTCTCAACATGATGTATCCTTCCTAACAGACCTCATCAACCCCATCCATCATCTTGATCCTATGGCAAAGGACATTTGAAATTGATTGTGATCTTTTGATGCTTTTTTATTTTGTTTATCATTTGAGCTCCCTATCATCACTTGTCCTGGTCGCCTTGATCCATCATATCATGTTGTGCTTTGACTAGTCAAAATAGGGGCATATCTTGCTCATTTCTTTGTTTCTATCTTCTTGGTTGTCCCACGTAGTACCCACCAAGATCCCTGAGGTCTTGTGTTACGTTGGGGCATCCTTTTGTGCTTGTGGTTATTCCAATACCCAGCCCAACCAAATTCATCACGACTTTGGGGTGTTGGGATAGCCTTCTCATTTTTTTGTGTGTTTTTTATGCATTAGACACTAATTCATCTTGGTTTACATACCCTGACACTCGGTGTCTTATGCTATAGCAAAAATCAGTGCTCTGAAGATGGCAAATTGCATTAGGATTGCATTTCATTTTCCATTCCATCATCTTGCATGTATCCCTCATCCTCGCATCCAACACAATCCTCCACAAATCCATAATCCTTCATCAGTTTCTCTCCCCATCCATCCAATCTCTTATCATCATCTCTTCAATCTTCTTAGAATACCATCGATAGGTTATTCTAAGCATCTTTTCCCACATCATTTCATTTAACCATATTGCATCCCCATCCCGTATTAATCCATTCAATCTAGCACAAATCATCTCATCCCACTCTTGGTCTTGTTCCCAGCCTTGCTACAAGCCTTGATCAAATCATCCTCTTCATCATCATTGTCATCCTTGGGATGTATCTTTCCCTATCCTTTTGTGTTGTTTTGGGGATGTATCATTCCCTCATCAACCATACTATCATTATCCTCATCAGCGGGATGTATCATTCCCTATCCTTTTGTTTTGTTTTGGGATGTATCATTCCCTCATCAACAATGCTATCATCCTCATCCTCATCATCAATGGGATGTATCCTTCCCTATCCTTGTGTTGTTCAAGGATGTATCCTTCCCTCATCAATAACACTCTCATTGGGATGTATCCTTCCCCATCCTTGTGTTGTTTTGGGATGTATCATGTCCTTATCAAACAACACTCCATCATCCATCCGTCCAACCTAGCTTGTAGCTTGACTGGGGGCAACATCATCTATGTCGTCGACTCCATTTGCTCTCACTTTTATCTTCCATCGCTTATCATCATTTTTTTTTTATTTTTTTTTTCATCACTTTATATCGTCATTTTCGTATCCCCTTTCATCATCTCATCTCTCATCCTTTCCCCCATCTCTCAAACTTGCCTAATTTTTTTCCCTCTTTCCAACCATACCATTTGTTTCTTCTTATCGAGATGTCGCCCGAGACCCCTCTTTTTCCCTGTCACCCTCTCGAGGGGGCATACCCTTAACATTTAACAATTTTCCCTGCTATATTCAATCCCTTCCAAGATTGGGGCATCTTCATCCATTCTCTGCTAATGGGATAGCTCAGATCCTCCTCCCCACGTTGGGGCATCGTCTTCTGGTTACTTCCTCTATAGAGTCATCTGCACTTTCTTTTCTTCGAAGCACGGTTATTCTAACGGTACTTCGAAGAGGGGAAAATGTAGACATCCAAATTTGATCACTTCCATATGATCAAAATCATCTACTCTATTCATCTATTTCATTAATAGTGACTAAATAATTTATTTAACCATTATTTCATTTTCTGCCTAAGGTTCCTAAAGTATGTAATTAAATAAATTAAATACTTCACCTTATCCCTTTTCTTCTCTAAATTAAATAAATATGACAAATTACTTAATTTAGTCTTTTAACCCATTTGGATTAAAATCAATTTTTAATTCCCCTTTTTCTCTCTCCTTGTCACATTCTCCATAACCCTCTTTTAATCCAGATTAAATTAATTAATATGTGATTAGGATGTGCATCACTTAATCTTGATTAAGTGTCACATCCTCCATAATCTCCCACTTGCCTCTAATCTCTCATTGATTATCTTAATCTTGTGTTTGCACAACCTTAATCAGAATCATTGACCACATTTAGCTTACCTTTTCTGATCAACCTTCCCACTTACCATTTTTAGCCTGGACTCTCTTTACCATGTGAATTTTTAATTCACATTTATTTGCCCAAGGTTCCTCTCTTCCCCATGTGAATTTTTAATTCACTTTTGTCTTTCCAAGGTCTTCCCCATCCCCATGCAAGATTCTAGAAGGCTTGACTTGTCACTTTACATGTGCCAAGGACTTCTAGAACCTTGGACTTGTCACATCACCCACATGTGACAAATCTCCAGCTTTTTGGAGACCTTCTTTTACCCAATAAACTCTCCAATGAAAGTAAATTTTTAATTTACATTTATTCTTCCAACCACTTCCCCTTTTCCCATGGAGATTTTTGAGGAATTCTAAAATTCCTCAAATGTCTCTTTCATCCTCATTTGGGGACAAGAAGTTCCTTTTTGAGGAAATCTTTTCATCCCCCAAGGTACCTCAAAGGTACTTGTCCTTCATCCACCTCATGTACTTCTCTTCCACCTGTTGTACTTCTCTTCCACCTCATTTCCACATCATTCCACCCTAAAACATCTCACATTCCACATGTCAAGATGTGAGGGCTTGTGAGTCCTCAACTCACAATAGCCCTTCATCTTGATCTTGTTGGATCAATCTCAACCGTTGAATTCTCTAGAGAATTCAAATTATCCTATAAATACCCCCTCATTTCTCCCATTTTGGGGATCAAGTCTTTTTCTACCAGACTCTTGTCAATTTTCCATTTGAGCTCTCATATCATAATCATCATACCCGCATCCATCTTGCATATCATTTTGTACATTCAACATAGTTTGTCATCCAAGGAGCGCACAACTCTTCAAGAATCAAAGGGCCAACCAAGGGAGGAGCAGCATAAAGGTATAACCAATTTCAATTAATTGTCATCTTGTTTTTATGCTTATCTTGCCTTAGGCTAATCATTGAGGTGCCCTTTTATTATTTTATCTCCTCTTATTGCATCATTTTAGCATCTCACATTAGGACTTGACATTTTATTAGGATCGTAGTTGTCAAGCCACAAAAACTAAGTTGCAGAATTTATTTCCATCACTCTGATAGTGTGACCTTTGTCAAACATAAGCTAAGATCCAACATCAAAGTACTATCAAAAGTTATTTTGGAAGCACTGACAAGGACCCATTCACCCATGTGTGAACCAATCCCTTAACACACCTCATTATCAGCTTTTGGTGACAAGTACATGCCATCAAACCCTTCTCAAATTTTCCTGTAGATTGTCATTTTTGTTTTTGTACATTCAAGAATCTTTGTTTTATGTGTTAAGCCTTATTTTTCATTTATTTTAAGCACTTCAAATCATTTTAATTTGTTTTTAGATCTTTCCTATTGTCCTAAGGACTGAGATCCAGGTCTGATTGACTCACCATTGAGGTTGAAAGTCAAATATTTACAACTTTTGATCTCTTTCCTAATGAAATCCCTAGGGAAAGATACCTGTTGAGATCCTTAGGTTCTATATATATATATAAAAAACCTTTGGGGATTCCTTTTCCCACATTTCACTTCTACGTGGAAGAACCTACCACAAACAATGAAGAGGGTGATGACAACTCTAAAGATTCATGGGAGGAGGATAACACTATGGATATGGAGGTGGAAGTAGGTGCTAAACCTACTAATGTTAGGTATTCCAACTGCTTGGATAAAAAAAAACCTAAAGTCCTTATTGAGTCTAGTAGATCTGAATAGGTCAATAAATAAGAGATCAACAATCACAAGATGGTGGAGGAAGTGGATGATTATGTTGAGGGACCTATCCATTTTCTTGAACTCAACCAGATGCTGATGGAGGAGTCCACTCTGAAATCCTCCAACCATAATTTAAGAAATGAAGTGGCTAGTAAGCCCAACCAAGGTTCCAATAATGACTACAAGACCCTGTTGGCCCATGTCAACACCCTTGAGAATAAACTACAAGACCCTGTTGGCTCACCTCTTTTACCATCAAAGTCATCCACCACTCTACAGTGACTCTTGTGTTGACGTTGAAGGATGAAGTCTAAAATAGTGTGCCTACGAATGATCCCAGTTCCAACCAGTCGAATGTGGATGTCTTCAAATTCCTCATGGAGGAATGGGAGCATATTGCAAAGTAGAGATTTGTGGCTTGTCTGCTTCCACTAGAGGGGTCTTTGGTTTTTGTTCTTTTTGTGTTGTTCCTACAAAACTATTAGTATGTTATTACTTGTTAGTATGTTGTTACTACTAGTTTTTTTTCTCTTTAATTTGATCTGGTAAACTTTGTCCCTTGTGTATTTTTTGTGTTGGGTGTTATGCACACTATAAATGTAGCTTATATTATAAAAAACATACCTTTTACACCTATATCACATCTAAAACAAAGGATTTTAATATTATTCAATAATTGTAAATGAATAAAGCCAAAATATCTCTATTGGATAATTATTTACATCACCTTTTTGTAGAGATTTAAAAGATAGAGAAAATATAAGCTGTGTTTGACACTACTCCATAATTACTAACAAATATGATTTATTATATTGACTAGAAGGAGCATCATGCTATACCATTTGATAAAAATGGGATACCACTTGAAAAAAGGTCTTATAGAAGTAATACCTTTGTACATATCATGGTGAATTGTGATAAACTATTCAATAAACAATATTTAGTTGATAGCAAACATAATATAAACATATGGATTGGATATTATTTAAGACAATTAGAAGTAGAAATACCAAAGATACAACCATCAAACCTTACTATTAAAGGACTTGATAATATGCCTTGAACTTTTTGTGAGTTCTATTATTCTTATAATTTATATAGGACCATACAAATTAGATACAGTATTTCATGTGATTCCCATAAAACTAAATTACAATATATTTATTTGGGATCCACTGTTGCATGCCTTGAAAGTGATTACATGTACATTATATTAATTATTTAAATTTTAGCATTAAGGGGAGATTTTTCATATACACATAGATCCTCATCTACACAACAAATACAAACTTATGGGAACATCCAACAATTGTATTACACAAAATCATTCTTTAGATTACGTCTCTAACATTCTACATGGTGATGATTGGGGTTCATTGGAATTTACATCTTGTGGTGTTGGTCAATATTGTGTTGATCCTAAAAATTATGGTCTCTTATCTCTTTATAAGGACCTATCTATTTATAGGAAATAACCTGAGATATATAATGATGCAAAGGGCAGCATGTACAAAAGTGATCCTAAAGTGGTATGTATAAAAAAACACCACCTGCTCCTCCTAAACCTTTATTTAAATAAATATATGGTCCTTAATATAAATACATGCAAAGACTAGTACAAAATCATATGACTAGCTAAGAATGAACAAGCCCATAAACTATTTGTTGAACCAAAACAAACTAGAACACATCCTAGAGTGGCATATCAATGTAAAGAAATAACATAATGGCAAGAAGAATGAAAAAAAAGAGAGAGCTTGAGATTCAACCTAATGTAGATCCCAATGAGAATTCATTTTCATTTAGTACATGTCATCTTGATTATGGAATTCCTTTTGGGCCATTAATTACTCCATCATTTCAAGGTTGAATTACATTGTCATGGGTTCATTAATTACAGTAGATACCATGTGTGTTATTAATCGTGATACACTTTACATACATGTATATATACATATAAAATTTAAATCACATAGTAAAACCAAAAACATGTGCATGAAAACTAATCTAAACCATAATATGGCATTATCCAAAAATGACACATTATTGATGATTACAAATAACCTACTCACATTTTGATTATCTTTTCACACATCATACATTTATCACTATTGGTCAATTTTATGCTAACAAAATCTTTTGACTTGACGTAAACATATTTACATAGTGATTTATAATGCCTCTCTATGCACATAAACACATTTTAGGAGAAAACATGCTTATTTTATTTAATTTCATCATTTATGTCATGTGTCTTACATATTTAATATATTATCCAAGTATTGTACCTTGAGATAAAACATGAAGGAAATAAGTATAATTTACTTGTGTCTTCGTGATCACATTTTATTTATTCATACCTTCATTCTTATCTATTTACTTGATTACACATTAGATCAATTATCATATGTCATTCATCAAGTTAATTATAACTTACTTTATTACCTAGATGACTACATAATGATTATGATTTTACATTTCCATAATTTTAGAGTTATATTTACATTTTGGGACATCATGTCTGCCTTATTTGCATCATATTAATTCATTTCCATATATTTACATTTGGCGGATTTTGTTTTCCCCTTACACATTGGGTGAACCTACAAAAGTGGTTTACAATTCGAGTGAGGAAAGAAAACTTCCAAAAAACTCACCCATGCAAAAAAAAATCGTTTTGAGGGGTTTGAGCAAACTCAAGGTTTGAACGAACCCCTTTGCATGTGGGAACCCACATTTCCCATTGTGGAAAGGGGGTTCACTCGAACCCCCCTTTTCCCACCTTCCCACCCTCCTACACAAAAAGACTCCAATTTTTTTCCCTTTGAAGCTCGGGTTGAGGATGAAAATGGAGGAGACTTCATAGACCCAACTAGAAGATGGTAGTCCTTGGAATGAGCTATCCAATGAATATAATTTTAATATCTTTTGGTTTTATTATGTATGTGTTTTTTTAGTTTTATTAAACATAGGTTTTCACCAAAAATCAAACTCTTTGTTATGCTCATGTGGAAAAATAGCAAATTATCAAAATTAAATTTTGGAAAATATGTTTGGGTTGGGTATTGATATCCTTGATCCACTAGAAAAAGTTATGTTGTGTACGGTCCGCCTACATTTGAATTGTAATTGGTTTGACTTCGAAACTTGATTAAGGAAAAAATATTCAATAAAACACTATAAAACCAAATGAAAGTGCTAGATATCATAGTTACAAATCTAAATTCAACAAAAATAGAATTTTATCCTTCATACAAAAAAAATTATGTTGTATATGATGAGCGTCACTCTTTTAAAATGTTGTTTTCTGAAAAAAACTAGTTTTCGTGGGAGATGGAAAAAGAAGTGCAATCTAATTCCAAAAATTTTGAAAAAAATATTTTTAGAATCTACAAGCAAAATGTCACAAGACTCTAGTTTGCATCATCTTCAAATTCCTCATGGTTTAGCCGCTATAGGTGCCCGAATGTGAATATTTAGTTAAAAATAATAATTTCAATGTCCAGTTTGGCCAAAAATTGTAAACCACTATTGTGGGATCACCCCACTAAGATTTTATTGCTAGATATTCACTTTTGGGAGAATCACGCCCTCTCCCTTACATAGTGTTCTTACTATTGGCATATCCCACATTAGGGGCATGATGCCTTCCCACATTACACTTCTTGTTTCGCCTCATGGTATTATATTTCTTATGTGGGAGCAATTAACCTCACATTGTTTTCTAATGCTTACACTTTATACTCTTGTGCTCACATGACCTAACGATGTTCCAAGAGTTACACTGGGGACACTATAAGCCTTCCCTACACTATTGACTACATGTTATAGCATGTGTTGATATTTTCATTACTACTAGGGACCCATCATCTTCATTTTGTTGCTCATGTTGCTACAATGGGGGAATACAATTTTCTTAGTGTTATTTAATATTGTATAAGTGTTCTTGACCATTAATGATATAAAGCTCATATGTGTTGTTATATTTATTATGATTTTGAATTAGGAATATCTATGATCCAATATAACTATTAGAACATAATTTTTTGATTATGTGGGAAAAATGAGTTTTGAAGGGACCCAAAACCTTGTCAAAGATGAGCATGTTGCTAAACAATAAGACATAGACAACCAACAACTAAACAATAATAATCCTCCATAGGATCAACATGACTACCAAAACCTATAACAAAAAGGTTTTGAAGGGAACCTTAAACCATATATAATGTGGTCATACATCAACCAAAAGCCTATCTAACAAGAAACACTACCTATAATAGCCACGCGATAGTAAACAAACTACTCAAAAATAGCAGTTTTTGAGCGCAAAAAGAAAAATTCCTAATGATGCAAGACAACCACATCAGCCTCCTTGGCTCACCATATCTATAGGAGAATCTACCAAGGGCACCCTTACCATAATAGCCACATCTCTCTATGAAATGAAAATTCTGCCTCAATAGGAGTTGCAAGAGGGAAAACCAGCTAAAGAAGAATAACCAATCCACCACACATGTAGAACCCATCTCCACCTCAAAAGGAGAAGCCTCCACATTAATAGGAGTGGTATCCACCTCAATAGGATACATTATCTACAAGAATTTGGAGAAATAAAACATTCTTTTATAAAGGGCAAACTTGGCAGCCATAAGCACCACAAACCCCTGGGTCGTCAAGAGGAATGCTAAAAATAACCCAACCAACAACAAAGTAGAAAGGGAATACTTTGCAACCTTAGGAAACATAGGCATCTAAGCCTTCAAGAAGAACATTAAATACAACCCATCCAATAGAAAAATTTCCACAACTAGGGCCACCATAGCACTCATAAGAACCATCAACAAAAAGATTTCCACCAAACAAACCAGTGCCATCTCCATCACCAAAGGAGAAAGCACTCTAGAAAAAGGGGAGGAAAAGGCCCCCTTAGGCCACAAATTCATCTTGGACAACAGATAAAAATTTATGAATATCCTAGTCAATAACATCAAAACAGAAATAAGGGCAACATAAGCTCCCTTCAGCTCCAAGAATTTTTAGGTCTTGAATAAAAATAACCCAGCCAATAAACCAAACTTTGGGTGCAACCCAAACAACACATCCACAAAAAGAAATACAACCCCCATAAACAATAAAAATATCATAGACCATAGGGGGTTCAAGACCACATAGTCATTCTGTAGCACCATCATAACACCAAAACAAAGGTTAGGGGGGACACCTTCCACAACAAGGCATAAACCCACAACAACATAATGGAGGGAAAACCATCACTTCATCACAATCTCAATAGTAAAATAGTCATTAACCACAACCCTCTCAAGACCTAGAAAACCCATGACCTCCTCAAACAGCTAGGGGAGCTACTTGGAGTCAACATCGGAGGAATAAGGAAATAACACACCTCACACTCTAAAACAAAACTCTTGAAGGACAAAAACAACTCATTGAACAAACCATGGGAATGCCAACTACCAAAGTTGGCCCAAAACAAGAGCACCAACACTCATGAGGAAAAAAGAGCCTTCACAAGCACCCAAACAACTAGAATAAGTCATCCTCTGCAACACACCAAGTCTGAAACTAGCACTAGAAGACAACAAGAACCGATTGAACACAATGCGGCCATGAAAAGGCTCTTGTAGACTGCACACAACCAGACCCCCAAACTTATAGTTTGTAGAGAGAGGACCACACCATAACTTCCCAACAGGACAACAACAACAACCAACCCCATAACAATGATTCCCAATAGGCCAACAATAGTAGCCAACACCACCCCTTGCATCCAAATAGGTCGATAATAGAAACCAACACTGCAACAAAAATCCATCTACCTCTTTCGAATCATCTCCTTCCTCACCACCATTAACCCTTGATTTCAAATTTTTTTCCCTCGCTCTTCTTCCTGCTCCCTCTCCGCTTCATGAAATTCATAATGTAGTGAGAGTTCTTAGAACATAATTTTATTAGGGGTCATACCCTTATAATATTTATATAATGTTCTAATATAAGGTTATTCAACCTTATATATTAGATGATTTATTAAACATATCCCATTTGAAATAATTATAGTCTAATAACTATTAGATTATTGATTATTTATGAATGGTTATTTTGAATAGGTGTGACTAATACCCCTTAAGGTATTATGTCACCCTTTCTCCTATATCTAAGGAGGTTCCCTCTCATTTGAGAGGTGATGAATTTGGAGATTGATAGAGAATTCTATCACTATGCACTTGAGGTATTGTTCGCCATGTGGAAGTATGGAGAAGTGTTCCCCAAGTTAAGTCTATATTATAATAGATTATTATTGTACTTTTGTTTTAATAAAATGATGCTTTATGGGGTTTTTTACTTGAAAGGGTTTTCCTGTGCATATCTTGTGTAATGTGTAAAATATATGCTTGTATTATTCTTGTTTTATTTTTTTTATAATGATTAGTATCCTAAGATCTTATTTTTTATCAATAACTCTTTTGAGGATATTTGATACCTATATGATTATGCAACATTTTGATGTTATTTAATAATTAGATTAGATATGATCTTTTCAATTTTATTATTTCCTATAAAATGATATCAGACGTTAGAGATAAAATTATGATACTAGATCATTATTAATTATAATATTTTATATGATGTTATTTATACGTATTATTATTTAAGTGTTGTTTAATCATGCTCTTATAAATATCGTGATTAGTGTAGAGGATCATTAATATTATGGTATTGATTTAATATACTTCATTGAGATTCTTTCTATGTGTGATTTAGATCATTAGAGATGTAATATATCTTGTGTTAGTGTATGCGCCTTGGTTTATTATACTATCACGTTGATTATTACTGAACATTATTTTGATGTGTGTATTGAGTGTACAAGAACCAAGAATAAACCAAGATGAGGTAATTTTTGGGAATGATGAAATGAAAGTTTTTTTTCATTATCTTACTCCATTATGGAGTAATTGGGACATGACCATGTTTAAACCAATGGGGTATTGTTATTTGCATCAAGTTTGATTTGTAACCCTTTGTGAATAGTTTACATTTGATGTATATATGATTTGTATCTTAGTTTTTGATGTCTAAGTATTCTCCAAGCATTTTAGAATGCATAATATATATTTTTAAATGTTTTTATTTTATTTTAAGATACATTAGAGGATTCTGTATGAATAGTAAAATTAATGACAATAAAATATTATTTTCTTTATTAAAATAGTATCATATATAATAGAAATAATCTAGATGTTTCTAGAAGGGATTAGTTCACTTTATTGATGAGATGTTATTTATATATTAATAAACATACATTTATATTTTAGGAAATAGTACTTCAAATACCATGCTCTATTCACATATACATTTATATTTTGTAAAAACATTCCATACTTTTATAATTTCATCTTCTTGAATGGCATTTACATTTAATGAGCTTGGTGAGAAATATTTATCTATTTTAACCTTTATTTTAAATTATTTCCTTAAAGGCAACATTGTTTCCCTTTTGACTCACTTGGGTGGGAGTAGAAACATATCAATAAGTTATTGGTATGGATTTAAGGAGGTGGATAAAAAAAAATTGACCTTGGATATAGGTTAAGGAGTAGGGGTTGCCATATTTTGGATTTATTCTTCACTTACACATGTTTTGAGTTAGAGAGTTTAGAGAGAGAAGAAATATTTAGATTATTGAGTTCAAGTTTTGAGAATATTTGTGTTTGAGAAAGGACTCTAAATTTTGGAATACTTTCTAAAGATTAAAGAAGGAAATATGTATTTAAAATTTAAAAAAATAAAGATTTGCAAACCTTATTTTAGTCAGATTTAAGAGTGGGAAGGTATTATTTCTTTGGTGTATTACATTTATATTAGTATTTATTTATTATAAGAAGAAGTGAATGAAGTATGTTAAAATATTTTTCTATCATTATTTCCTTTATATATTGAAAGAAAGATTAATGGTTATTTTAACATGGTTTTCTATGAACTATTTATGAATAGCCTTGAGTGTATTATATTTATAGGAAAAAAAAATGAGAAGAGAATTTTTTAATGAAATTTTATTAGTGATTTCTTGGGTGTTTATAGGTTTCCTTATCCTTCTTAAGAATTTCCCCCAAGGGAATGACATTCTTAGCATGTTTATGAATTGGTACCTTCTATAGGATGCTTGGAGTGCGATTTCAATCTCACGAGTGTTGTCTTATGTATGAAGGAATAATAAGTGAAGTTTTTTATGAATTTTTTAAAGGAATTATTTGGTATTCTTGGCATCTATTAATGGGTGTTTGTCATTCTTGAGACTCTTGATGTTTCTCCTTTAGAATCACCTTTACATGTTATCTCTAATTTTATTGAGTGAGATATCCTATTCATTAAAAAAGGTTTTGATAGAGACATTTTTAATCTTTTTCTTTATGTTTCTATCTCTCATTAATTTTCTCTATTTTCTTAATTATTCTTAGTTCTTTCTATAACTTCATTGAGTGATTCCCACTTCATTGTGCATGTTGTAATTAATTCCTTTTTCTTATTTGGGAAGCTTAAGTGATGCTTTATTAATGTTTTATACATTGGGAACATTTCATAGGTTTGTTCATAAAGTTTGAAGCAATTCTTTATAAACTAGTCATTATTTCCCTCTAATGATCAAATACTTATTAAAGAATGAATGGTAGTCTATATTATTGGAAAATATGTTTTTGATATAATAACTAGTATTTATAGGGAATTGTACCCTTACACAAAAGGCCACAAGGGCAAAGAGTTCAAAGCAAAAAAAAAAAAACACAGCATCACAGTCCCAAACTAGAATAGAGATAGTAAACAAACACCAAAATTAAAAAATATTAGGAACTAAAGAAAACAACAACAAAAAAACCCATAAAGATCCCCTACTTGGGTATAATCTCCCATTCCTCCATGAGGAATTCAAATACATCCATCTTCTACTAGCTGGAACTGGGTTCCATTGGTTTGTCATGTCTTTTAATCTCATCTTGAAGAACTAAGGCCATGGTGATAGAAAAATGGTGAATAAATTTTAGTGTGAAATGGGAAAGGTTATTGATCTTCCTTTCGATATTTTCCCCTCTATCCATAATAACCTTGCAGTCTTGGGCCATCTTCTCATAGTTGTGGCAGATTTCCTCCTTATGCTCATGAGTGGGAGTGGAATCCTCATTGATCATAGAATTAAGCTCAAGAAAAATGCTAGGCCCTTTAGTAAATTCCTCAACTTCTTCTTCCTGATCGTCCTTCTTTTCATCATTATCCTTGTTGTCCTATTTGGATTCACTAGAAATTTCATCCACAGTGACCTTGACGGCTTGCTTATTGGCCATTTTGTGGGATCTTCGGACACTTGTATTCTCAATTTTTGTATTTGGTTTAGTTTCTTTCATTTTTCCTCCTTATTCTCATCAACCTCCTCATCCTCAAAAGTAGCTTCCTCCACAAAGAAGTTGATAGTATTCTTCTTGTTGTTTTTGGGGATTTCAATCATAGTTACATTAGGATGTTTTCTCAACTTTTTAGAATGTGTGGTTTTGAGCTCACACAACCCTGCTATCACAGACTTATGGTTCAAGGTTTGATTGGTTTTAGTTTTCTTAGATTTCTTGGTCAGGGATTTAGGGTTAGGGTCGAGCGTAGCCTGTTTGGTAGAAGGGGTCAAATCTATCTTAGAGCTAGGTTTGGCAACATCCACATTACACGGGTTTTGGGAGCTTACATGGGGAGGAGTAACAGTTAAAGTTTCTTCCACAAGGTAAGATTAGATAGGTTTAGGGGGGGAAAGTGTCGAATAGAAGTGGTATAATCTCAATATTAGCCCTTGGTTGAGTAGAATAGGGTTTTTCTCTAAGTTCTTGGCAGAAACCTCAATGACCTCTTCAATAGACAACTCAATAAAAGACGAGGAAAAAGGGAAAGCTAGTAAGAAAACAGTGCCTATAGTGATTCAACAGTGGTATGTGATAAAAGTAATATTTATATCTACTCTCAAGCATTAAATATTTTATTAACACTAAACATACCTAGTCCCATAGAGCGGGGAGCTTGTTGCAATCATAACCCGCATGTAGTTTGGCGGGGCACTCATCATCCTTGAAGAATTTTTTCATACTATCAACTCCTACACTTTCGTGTGTTTCTTTAATTTTTATGCATTGCATGAAATTCTAGTAGCCTTTGCAATGACCTCTTCATTGACCTCAAAGTAAATCCCACCAAATTTTACTTGTCTATTATTTTGACCATTGGCAAACTGAATTGAAAGATTCTCATTGTGTCGATTTGAGCTCTCCATCAAAAACAAAATTCCCCCTTCATGCATATGTTCCATATATCAAGGAATCCCTTTGGAACTTTTCACAAGAGCCAAGCTCCATTATAACTCTCACCACCCATAGTTTGTAGCAGATTAAGCTGGCTATTCTGCCTAAGTTGATCTCTATGAAAATTAAGGTGATAAAGGCTGAGATAATTTTTACAATTGTGGTGGGGTTTTTCTTAGAATAGAAGGTGATCATTATTTGATCTTAATTTCTTATCATGCATTATTTCAATGTGAAAAGTATGTTTGTACATATAATATTAAAGGTAGATGATTCACCAAGTTATTTCTATTAATTTAGTAATGAAAGTATACACTATCTAGTAGATGGAAATAACTATTTTAGACACCTAAAAATGTGACCTTACCCATCCACACCTCATTTTAGCCTATCCTAACCCATTAATCAATTAAATAATATTTATTTATTCAATTGATTTCCCATATACACCCACCTTTAATTAAATAAATTTACATTTATTTAATTAAAGTTAACCTTTACCCTTATTCCTCTAAATCCCCTAACCTTCCTTAAGTTTAATAATCCTTGATTAATTAACTTTATCCCCATCCTAAACCTCATTATCCCATTCTCCAACTTTTAACTCCACCCAAGTTAATAAACCCTTGGTTTATTAACTAAACCTATCCTCATTTTCATCAATTAATCCTTAATTAGTTGATCTAATCCTCATTATCATTATTTCCTAATTTTAAATTTCTACATCTCACCTACCCCCACTAACCTCTTACACAAGCCACCCTATCTCTTTAATGCCTCTCTTCCCAATGTGTGAGAACACCTCCCCATTTCACCTCTTTCCATCTTGTGACACTTGTCACAAGGCTAATCAATCCTCATCCTTGATCCAAACCTCACCTTTTCAATCAATCTCAACCCTCCATTAGCCATTAAATCTTAGTCATTGATCCCTCTCACAAAATTTCTATATAATGAGTCCTTGGCTCTCATTTCTCATAGCACACATTATCCATATCCATATGTTGCTCAAATCTCCATCAAATCCATCTCCATCCTACCATCATCATGCTAAAATATTGAGCAGCCACATCCCTTCAATCATTCGAGAAAATCTACAAGAAATGGGTGCTTCTTGTGAGCTCAATCCATGAAGAGGAAGGTGCAATGAGGGTATAAAATTCTTGAGTTTATTTCTTATGCATCTCATATATTTATATCATTTAACTTCGTATCCATCTTTCCCATCTTCAATTATCTTTCTTCATTTAGTTTTATGTGGTGAAAAATAAATGGGCTAATGTATTTGATTCTAGTTACATCTCTTATTGATCATGCTTATTCCTTTAGAACTAAGTAATTAATTAAATGAATCTAGAAAGGTTAATAGAATATGTGTAATTATTATTGAATCCACTTCATCCGTGTTACTATAAATGTTTGTTTATAAATTAAATTAACCATTTAATTATAACTACTTTTAATTCCTTTTTAATGTGTAGTGGTAAGCATGATTGTCTATGCATTTAGTTGAGGGTGAGAACTTATCTCCCCTATCTAGTTACCTTAGGTTTTAGTGTTAATTATGTCAATATCCTTATGCATAAACTTGTGTTGAGTTGTTTCACTTGTTGAATTATTTTACCTATGAATGTGTCACATTAGTATGTGTGCCAATATTTAAAGATCTACGTGATTAAACCTCTTTATTTGTGCATATCTACATATATGTTTCATGTGTGTACAATGATTTTATGGGATTTTATCTTGTGTGATAGCATACATTGCTCCACTATTAGTGTTGGAATTTCTAACAGAAAAAATGTGTTAGCCTTATTTTCACCTATTTTATCCTAAATAAAATTATGAATTATAAAGGTCCAAATCACCACTTGTAATTTCTCATGCTAGGGGAAACCTTATTATTTGATATTATCTCTAGCTCATGTGCTTACCATGATTATTATCCAACATATTTTACTTGTTTGACACATAGTACATCCATTTACAACAACTAAATTATATGTTTTAATTTATTACATTCCTACCTTAGATTTACAATTCATGTACTAGTTTTCTTTTCCTAAAATTTATTGCATCCTATAGGTAACCAATTGTAGGGTCATATCATGTTGCTAATACTCTCTTGTTAAGTTTTATAAATAGTTACAAGTGATTATAGAGGCTCTTATTTAGTATGTGACATTCCTTGCACCCTACACACCTCATCAACTATCAATTTCTAAGCAAGGAAAATCATTGGCACTTTCTATACAAGAGGAATATATCCTCTTTGCATGATTGTTGGCAATGAGATTTTATTTTAAGTTATTTCTAGGTGTGTTACATAAGTTACACATCTAATCATTTTTATTTTATTGTGTATGTTACCATGGAGAGTATGTGAAAAATTACAAACCTACATTATGGTATCTTGTAGGGTCCATTAATTTATATGGCCCTATTTTGTATCTTTTTATGTTTAAATATTTTATTTATAGGGATGTTTGTGAGTTATACATGCTTTAAGAACCACAATCATTTTAGGATTCAAATACATTTCAAAATGGTGGAAAAATGTAATGGTGAAATTTGTATATCTCTATGTTGTTTCCTATTTATTTTTGTGCCCATTTTGAGGAGGATGTATGAATGGATTTGCATATCAATAAATTGAATAATTTTTAAAAATATTAGGTCTCTTCCCGATATCATTATCTATCCACTTACATACATTTTAATACATTTATCCCTTACCTCACATGCCTTGATATGTTTATCTTATCTATACTTTAATCACACCTATATATGCACATATTCATATCTACTTGTTAGCACTCTAATATGTCTATTTATATGTCTTGTGTTATTTATGTGGTTGTAGAGTTGATCTCATAGCTATGGACTTGAACCTTTCAAGTTTGATATTCAAATTAAAAAATTTACTAAATACTACCTTTTTATTTCCTACCATGGGCTAAATAAACATAAATATGCATGATATAATCTTATGTATTATTATTTAAAGTCATTTAATTATATTCATTCCACATCTCATAACATCATATCCTCACCAATAATTCTAAGAGTTATCATAATATTCAAAGAATACAAATTTTTAATTTAGTTCTCTAAAATGAGTCTAGATCTACACATTCATCATAAGAGAATTTGCACAAATAAAATATATCATTTTGATATTTTACAAGTTTTTCTAGTGTTTGACCTAGGAGAACATGGTCCTTAGTGACAGAATTATAGCCCTTTAAATTTATATTTAAATACCTATATTCTTAAAATTAGTGAAAATGGAAAAGTACACAAAGATCAATCATGCAAATCATAGAGCATAGATAAACATACTACCAAATCATTTCTATAGGTGTGAGTATTTCTTCAAAAAAAAATTAACCATGATATTTGGACTTGGTCTTTCATAGTGGAGATAAAACTTTTCAACCTCACGAGATATAGGTTAAGAGCATAGTTTCCCAAGATTATTACAGACCAAATTCTAGAATCTCATTAAGGGTACTCATTCTTCAATTAAAAAGATGCATTCCTCTTTCCTTTGCATATAATTTATATATTTCAGCATTTAATTAAGAATACATAATCCCACAATAAATACTCATATATTAATCTAAGTTATTTTTTTATTATATATATGCATCTTCTTGGATTAGCATATGTTTTTGATAAAGTAAGCAGCATTTACAGGGTGTTGTACCCTTTACACGATGAGCCTTATGGGCCAAAAAGGATAAAGTCCATTTTTACCAAAAAAACTAGCCAAAAGAATAGAAACAACAAAGAAACAGTACATCAACCATGAACTAACAACATAAACACCAAAACATAGCCCAAAGACAGCAGCTAACTAGCATTGTCCCAGTTTTTAGATAGAAGGTCCACGACATCGTCCCTGACCCACTTTTGATTCTCCTCAACATTCTTACCCTCCATCTCATCCTTAATCATTGTGGACAAAGTGTTGGTGATGAAATGAACCAGCTTCATAGTGAAGTGGATCAGGCCTCTGAATCTCTTATCCAGCTTTTCCATTTTTTCTTTTAGCGCACGGATCTCCTCTCCCTCATCAGCGACCTTTAGGTCCTCACCATGCTCAGCGTCCAACGAGTGTGAAGATTGAGAAGCCGAGTTCTCTTTCAGCACATTGTTGTTGTTAGGGATGGTGTGGGGACCTTCCACATTTTCCTCCTCTTCCTGCTTGGACATCTTCTCCTCCTTATACTCTTTACTATTCGTCTGCTCCTCCTCCAAGTCCACAACAATCTGCCTTTTTTTATTATTTTTCGCCAATCTCCCGGACCTTCAAATAGTTGTCTCCCCGCCCATCATGATCATTGCCTCCACAACTGTATCAAATTTGGAATCCTTCCCCACCACATTCTTCCCTCTGCCCTCTTTCACCATAGGCTCCATTAAACATTTCTTGTCATCTTTGCCCTTTTTCTTTGGAGTGGCTTTGTAAGCAGTTTTGGCTAGAGTGGCCTTGAGCTCACACAGACTAACCGTGGTGCTCATCTATGCATTTCTCGCACTACCTTTGATTTTTTTAGTAGCATGTTTGGGTTTGCGATTTTTGGTAGTACCCAAATGGGGTTTTCGAGTAGGGCTTTTAGATTCAGCAGGGGAGATGTTAGCAATAGTGAGGGGTTCAACATCTTCCACATGAACAATAGAAAAAGCCCTAGGAGGACATAAAGCTAGGTGGAAATGATAGAGCCTCATAATAAGCCCTTGGTGGAGAGGCAGAGGAGGGATGTCATCTGGGTTAAAGCTAGCAATTTCTTTACACTTTTCCACTAAATTTTCCAAGTCCATAAGCAGAAAAAATGGAAAACTTAATAGAACTTTGTGCCTAAGATGATTCAAAAGAGGGAAGTGGTAGAAAAATTAGGTTTAAAATCTACCTTTGAGGGTCACATATTTCATGAGGGCCAAAAACACCTGGTCCCAATGCTGTGGCAGGGCCTCCTGATCGAAGCCCGACTAGTTGCAGACCGATGCCTCACTCCCCATAAAAAAGTGTTTATGTTTTCATTATCCTGACTCTATGTGTGCTTCAAATACTTTTTCCCGGTGCTCTGCATCCCAGTAGCCTACCCAATCACCTCTTTGCTAACTTCAAAAGATATACCACCAAGTGTCACTCTTCGGTCCTTCCAAGAATTGGCAAATTGACCAGACAGGTTAGGGTCATGCCCCACGAGATTCTCCATGAGGGGAGCTAAGCCACCCTCGACATAGATGTGCCAAACCAATGGGTTTTTGCGGAATTCTCCATAGTTATTAGGCTCAATCCAAAAACGGTCGCCACCCATGATATTAACTTGCACAGGAAACTAGAGAAGTTGTAAAAGTAAAATGTTAGAAAAATCGGCTAAGCAATAGGCTTTATTCACATAATAGATGTTTGGGTGAATAAAGATTTGTTGGTTAATCATGACCATGTGCAAATCACACACGTGAAAAGGAACATCGCCTATTATAATTTTAGCAATATCATAAATGTGGATCTTAAGGCGGTTGTGACAAGGTAAGCAAGATATGATGGATGAGCGAGGTTCATTGGCCACGTTGTCTTTGCACAAAAACCTAGGCAGAATGGCACTTGGCCAAATTTAGTAATAAAAAGGTAAGCATGTTTAGGATGTAGAGTTAAAATAGCAGGAGCAGAAAAGCCAAAAGGGAGATTTCCCTCATAATGAGCTCTCACATCAATTTTTAAATTCACGGGTTTAAGAATGAGATGGGGTGGCCTTATAGATCATGAAATATGTTATTCTTGATGGAATGTTTTAATACATGCATTCTTACTATTTCACCATATTAAACCATTTTAATCATAATAAATTGGTTCATCTCGC
The DNA here is from genome assembly GCA_007115665.2 of Sequoiadendron giganteum. Lineage (NCBI taxonomy): Eukaryota > Viridiplantae > Streptophyta > Pinopsida > Cupressales > Cupressaceae > Sequoiadendron > Sequoiadendron giganteum. Next base: position 52,532,252 of record CM021105.1, on the reverse strand, counting down.
ATTCTTATTGTTGGTGTGTTTGGAAAATTTTATCACAGATGTGTAATTGGGAATATTTTCCTTCCCTATTCATCAACCTCCTTTCTTTTTCAACATATTCAATCTTATATGCCTTTAACTTTCCTATTTGATAAGTCAAAGAATTTTTCCTAGCTTGAGAGGAACCTTATTGATGTGAGAGTTGAGCTCATAAGATGCTTAATAAGATGGTAGGAATATTATGTCTAATGTCTCTTTGGAGGACTCCAAAAAGCCCTCTTGGGTTTCAAAGGTAGTGAAAAAGGTGAAAAGGGAAGTCGGTGCTTCCTTGTAAGGGATTAATTGGGAGAAGTTGGTGGAAGATGTTGCAAGAATGGAAAGAGGAATGAAAGTGTTTTCATTGATGTCAACTGGTTAGTTGGTTATGTATTAGTTGTTGTTGATTATATATGTTGAGGATATTGATAAAATTGTATAAAAAGAAGATTGTAGGTTGTCAATTGTTGAGGATGTTCATTTGATACTTGTGAACTATGTTTTATGTGTTCTGGTTGAGGTCTGGAAGAATTTTTGTTGGTCTGGACTTCTCTTTATGGTTCAAGAGTTGTGTTTCCCTATTTCTATTGAAGATGGTTTCGGCATTTGCAAGCATCGAGCTTAATTGATCTTTATGTTTTACACTTGTTTGGTCAATTGTGCGTCAAGCACTACATTTAAAGTTGATGAAGCATGTTGGATCTATTATGGGTCCCCGTGAAGTGTGTGTTTGGGTCGCCCTCATTCTAATTCCACCCTAGGATGTTTGGAACCGACTTAATTTGAATTTGAAGTTGGATGGCCGACTTTGTAGCTTTTCAAAGTTGGAGATGGTATAAATACATAATGTGTTAGCAATGAAAAGTGTACACAAGAAAAGAAGATAAGTGAAAGAGAAGACGTGACTTTGATGCTATTCTGAAAGTGTGTGATTTATGTGTGCGGTTGATTAGTGGGAATCTTAATGCTAAGTTTTTGAATGCAATGAGGAGAAGGTGAACTCTTTCATTCATGCAAGTGGATCAGTGAATGTGGTGGAATCCTTTGTTGCATTGGGATTGTTGTCTCTCCGTAACAAGGCTTCTTTTTCTTCTTTGTATCTCTATGGAAGTGAGCCATCTAGATTGTAGCCTTGTGGATAGTGAGACCTTATTCCAGGCAATGAGCCTTTTTGTAATCAGTTTTGATATTCTCTATAGTGTGAGTTAATCCTCGTTGTGGTTTTTCCCTTATTGGGTTTTCCACGTAAATTTGGTGTTATTGTGTTTGTGCATTGGCATTTGATAGTTAATCACATAATCAGTTTATGTGTTAGTTCCGGTAATTGAATTTAAGGTTTAAATCTATGACAACTGATTCACCCCCCCTCTTAATTGTTCTATCCAATAATTGGTATCAGAACTTGGCTCCTTGGTGAAGAGCTTAACCACTTGAGGAAGGTCTGGGATGGTTGGAAAAATGATCTATGATTATTCAAGGTTTGATGGAACTATGGTATCTGGAAATTATTGATGGAATAATATATGGAATATAGTGGATATGATGTAGAGAAAGCTTATAAGGAACTCTACACTCCTCCTACTAATGGTTTGAGCACACCTAGAGAAATCAAAGCACATGAAGTGAATAATAAGGCAAAGTTTATCTTGAAGAATAGTCTGGTACATTCTGAGTTGATTAAGGTGTAGAATTTGACGACAGCTAAGGAAGTTTGGGATGCTTTAGAAAGAGCATACGATGGTGATGAGAGGCTAAAAGAGGCAAAATTACAGAATCTGGAAACACATGTTAATCTTTTACACATGTCCAAAGATGAAAATGTTAAAGACTATGTATAGAGATTGGATGAGATTGTGGAACCAAAATTGCAAAGAAGATTCTCAGAACTCTTCCTGATGCTTACAATGAAAAGGTGAGTGCTATTGAGCAGACTATAGATTACAAGACTTATACTAAGGATCTTCTGCTAGGATTTTTGACATCTTATGAGATGAGGAAGCCAAATCTAAGAAGTGGAGGTAAAACATGGACTGCTTTTAAAGCTACAAAAAATAAGATCTAGATGAAGAAAAATCTAATGAAATCAAAGCTAACTTTGTAAGGAGAATGAGAAAAGGCTTTGGTAAGTATGAAGGTAAATTGCCCTTTAAGTGTTTTAGTTGTGAAAAAATTGGTCACTATGCTACAAAGTGTCTGGAAAGAGCTAAAAGGAATAAATAAAGATGTGAGGAAAATATGAAAGGAAAGAAGATTAACATAGCTTGCTATGTGAATGAGAATGCTAGTATTTCAGATGAAGATTCAGAATATAAAGATCTAGATGACAATGAATGTTTGTTCTTGGTGATTACGGATGAACCTACTTCTACTAAATCAGAAAGACGGTCGTAATAAAGAGAAAGAGAAAGAGAAAGAGAAAGAGAAGAGGGAGAGGGAGAGGGAGAGGGAGAGGGAGAGGGAGAGGGAGAGAGAGAGAGAGAGAGAGAGAGAGAGAGAGAGAGAGAGAGAGAGAGAGAGAGAGAGAGAGAGAGAGAGAGAGAGAGAGAGAGAGAGGAGAGGAGGTGGAGGAGGAGGAGGAGAGGGGGAGGGGGAGGGGGAAGAGGGAAGGGGAGGGGGAGGCAGAGGGGGAAGAGGGAAGGGGAGGAAGAGGGGGAGGGGGAAGAGGAAGAGGAAGGTAAAGGTGTGTTTATCTCTGCCCTACATGCTAAACAGAAAAATAATTTTTGGGTAGTTGATAGTGGTTGCTCACATCACATGACTGGTGACAAGAGTAAGTTTTTGAAACTTGAAAAATATGATGGAGGTTTGGTTATGTTTGGAGATGATAGTGGTGCTAAAATTTGTGGGATAGGTTCAATAAGTTTTTATGGAAAGCATCATATTGATGATGTTTACTATGTTAAGGGTTTAAGGCATAATTTTTTGAGCGTTGGTCAGATGTGCAGAAAATGATATGATCTTGTGTTTAAGGATGAGAAGTGTGAGATCTGAAAAGGATCTGGAACATTGATTGTTATAGGAAAGAAATATGAAGGGAACATTTATCAGCTTAAAGGTACTGATGGACGATGTTTTATGACTTAGATAAATGATAGTTGGCTATGTAATAGGAGAATGTGTCACATGAATTTTGATAACTTGGAAAGAATCAGTTTTGTTCAGGCCGTGAGAGATCCACCAAGAATTACAAAGCCTATAAATGCTATCTGTAGGAATTTCTAGTTTGGGAAGCAAACAAGAAGTCATTACAGATCAAGAGAACAATCTACTACTAGATTACTAGATTTGGTTCATATAGACCTTTGTGGTCCTATGAGAGTGTGAAGTCTAGTTGGTGAAAGTTACTTTATGCTTTTAATTGATGATTATTCTAGATATACATGGGTTACATTTCTAAGAGATAAATTGTTGATGGGTGTTTTTGCACACTTTATCAACACAGGCAATGGGTAATTGCATTACCTCTGTTGAAAGGAAATATACAACAAGTTGCTAAAAATCACCCCAAGGTCTCTCGGGTGTCAGGTCTTGATAGTGCTTGGAATATCTCAATTGATGTTTGATGTGATTTTTTTGGTAATCATAGGGCAGACTTACGCGAATTAAGCTAGAAAGGGGATTGGATCTACAAACGGAGTTTCTGAGGTGGGGAAGTCATTTTACATTTGTTGCAGGTTCAAACAACAATCTTGAACTCCATTTTTGTTTTAAGATTTCACTTTACAATGTGCAATGAACCTTAGCATAGGTCACTTCTAAAAAAAGGAAAAAAGGGCAGGGAAGAGAGAGGGTTCCTGGAACTACAACTACCAATGAACAATGATCATGGAGGTCCCTATTGTGGATAGCTTCCTTAAAAGAAAATTCCACTTAACCAGAAATTTCACAGTCTCATGAAATCTGTGTTATATTCTAAGGATTGTAGATATTTTACCATTCATTCACCATACATATGCATGAACAAAGATAAAGATTTAAAAGCAACTTCAAATCTAGGTCCAAACTAACTTTGTACGACCATCTACCAGTATCAAACAACCAAAAGTATGAACAAAGAGGGCATCTACATAGTAGAAATCTTCATAACCAATAAATAGCATTACTAAATCTACCAAAACCAACTGAAAGGAATTCTAACTATGAGAGAAGAATCATGAAACATGAGAAGAAAACCAAAAATGTACCAATATCAATGTATTTCTATTGTAATTTTTGCAGCATGCCTTTACAACAACTCAAATATCTCTTGAAAATGAGAGGAGGTCCCCCATTTATATTGTCCCAAAAGTAGAATATGTGGCCAAGATTTATTTACATTTGTGTGGCCACAATTCACTATAACCTAGGTTTCTACGTACCCCCCAATATATTACATTTTAAAATACATTTATTTCCATATCCCTAGATTTTGTCTTTTAGTGGCAGAATTGTAGCATTTTGTCCTCTTGTTGATTACTCTTTGTTGTAGCTACTCCTTTAGAAATTATTCATCAATAATAGGGTTGCCTTCTTGCTTCTTCAAAGCTGCATATTCCATGAATTTTAAGATCGCCGACTGGAGCTTATCGACCTCTATGATGTCGGATCTCAGCACTTGGTAGCTCCACTCTTTGGAATTATCAACAAGCTTCTCCCAGTCCTCCTCATACTTGGTAGTGTGATATTTAAAAAGCTCGAATTGGGCGAAAGCTCAGGCAGCAAAGCTCATGAAATCTGTATTAATTTCGGCTGACATTCCATCTTCCATCCTCTTTTGGAAGTGAGGCTTTATATTTTCCGGATTGATTTGGACAATGGTCATTTCATATCCTATCATTAGCTTCAAATATCAGAGGCAATCCTCTCTGGCTTCTTTGGCCCACTCAACATCCAGATCTAATTTTTCAAGTACTTTTTCCAGCCTCTCTTTCTGATGACCGAAGTCTCATTTTCACACATCCATTAGCCAATGATCATCATCCTTAAAGGCAAACCCCTTTTCCCAAATCTCACCTAGTAGTTTGAGGATTGCCTCAATCTTTGGGTAAGTAGCCTCATATTTCCTTGGGAGCTCAATGCAAATTTTCCTCGTTCCTTCAAGAGATGTTTGTACTTCCAAGAATTTGTTGGTTGTTTGGACAACATGATTGATACCTATTTTCCCAACATCTAAGGCCTGTTGAAACCAATTTTTCGTGGTCTTGTCTAAGTTTTTTCTCTTTTCTAATTTTTCAATCTATTCTTTTGACAACAACGATGGCGGGGTTGAGGATGTGGTTGGTTGTTCCTCTATGGATGACCACTATTGGATATAGGCTGTCAAATCAGCCACCTGTGCCTTAAGCTCCTCCTTGGAAAATTTATCATGTTGAATGAGATGCACCACCGTGGTGACAGATTCTTGGAGGTGATCAACGTTCTACTCCCTAGTGGCTACTCCCAAGTTGATGGTGGATATGTTGTAACTTATTCCTTGTTCTCCCACCACCAACATAGCTAATTGTATTGCTCTGGATCCAGAAGCATCCATCATTACCTTTGACCTGATCCTTGGCTTCTTCTCCTTCTTGGTGTTGATATGAGCCTGGGCTAATATAGCCTCCAGCCTTGCCTTTGGGTCTTTCAGAGTGGGAGCTCTCCTTTCCAATTGTCTCTCTAACCAGTCAGGCATCGAGACTTCTCCTTAGGTGAGTCCTGTTGATCCCCCTTTTCTTCTTCCCTTACTTCAATTGCTTTATCATTGAGAGCCTTCTGCTCCATTTTTGTATTTTCCTTCTCCTCATTGGAGTCCTAAACAAACACTATGCATCTGACAAGGGATTTTGTAGGCAAGCATTCATCGGGGTTGCTTTCCCCTTCAGCATCTTTTTCTTCATCATGCCCACGCTCCTCGGGCTACTCAATTTCTAGATTCTTATAATTTTCAGCCTCTTCCTCAGGCTTATCTTCTTCCCTATTTTCCTTCTCTTCATGAGAGAATACCTCTTCATCATGCCTAGGGGCGTGGTCTTGTTATTCTACTAGAGACTTATCATCCCCCGTCCCTGTGGCAGCAACCTCTTCTTCACTAATAGGATTTTTTTCAGCCTCCTTGTCTTCAATTTCCTTGAGTTGCTTGACCAACTCAGCATCAAACATTGGATCAGACATTTCTTCAGTTGTCTTTGTGTCCCAATCCTCTCCATTATCATTGGAAGACTCATAGGCAACCTCATCAATTTCCCAAAGCTCATAAATGGGGTGCTCAAGATAGTCAAATGCCTCCTCATCTAACCCCTTGGCAACCTCTAATTGTTGTCGGTGGTCTAATTCCTCAAAAAATTCATGGTGGCTACCATTGTTGGTTGCTCAGTAGGAGGAGGAATTGGAGTGCTAATGATTTCCTGAGCTATCACAGCGTGTACTGCCAGATTTACAAACATTCCTGAGAGGTCAGATGGCACGTTTTGCATATATTTCACAAAGAATTCTGGAAGGGTAAGGGCAAGCATTGCAGTTGCAGTGGTGGTAGCTGGAAGAGAGAAGGAAGGATACATGGAAGATGAATAAATGGGTGAGGTAGTGGTAGAGGATGAATCAACTGATATTACCTATGTGATGAGAGAATTAGAAGCAAGATGGATAGAGATGTCCACCGCGGGCGGAGAGGATGCAACTACTACGTGTGGGATAGGCGGAGTGGTGGCAACAACAGTAGTGGTTGTGATAGCCGATGAGATAGGCAAAGACTTTGGTTGATCAACCTCCATCTCCTCTCCCTCATGGAGCAGATCTTCTTGGATTACTGGCATTTCGGTGACGTTGCCCATTCGCTTATGTTTCTTGGGAGATCCACCCTCTGAGGCCTTCCTAGCATACACCTTTGGGTCGAACTGCTGCTTTTCAATCTCCTTTCTCTTTTTTGAACAAACACATGGGGGGGATTTAGATGTTTCTCCAGCTGATGTAGCAATTACCTCACCATCAGAACTAATTGGCTCACTTTTTAGCCCCTTGAATTTCAGGATGACCCCTTGTTGCTTTAATTGAGCAACTCACTCATCAATCCACGCCTTTGTTTCAGACTCTATAGGCTTAGTAAATATGTCAAGTTCATTAACCTCTAGCTCATTCCAATCAATTAGTGGTAGTGGCATGTTTGCAATGGAATTGTACCTAGGGTCGATTACAATGCTTTCATCTTCCTCCAGTTGATCAAGCACCAGGAATAGGTTCACCCTTTTTAGAAAGTATGCGATCATCTGCATATAGTGCCTTATTCGCACCTCAAAGTCATCTTTACAATCTGCCCAAAAATCTTCAACATTGTGGAGGTGGGCATACTCTTGTCCAATCACCTTTCTGATATGGTCGTATGGATCTATCTGTGGCTTGGTCGTGTGAGATTTGAAATGATACTCTGCCAGCTCCTTTTCTGAATTGCCTACACATTAGGAAGTATAAAGCTCATACATCCCCTGGCTGAGGGTAAGGGGATAAGGGATCCCTGCTAGATGCCTATTGCTCAAGATGGTGTGAATGTGACGTAGTTTCCAAGAGAGCTCTAACAATATAATCCGGTCATTGGGGTATCGGGGTAGCTTGTTTGGCTTTTCCAAGAATCCCTGGGTGCGAATGTAGGTGAACTTTGGATATTGAATAAATAGGAAGGCATGATGCTTGAGGAAGGCTTGGGCACTGTGGGAGACTCTTCTCTCAAAATTACCCTCGAGCAGCCTGATAATAAGAGCGACGAATGCATCGTTCACTCTGCAATAATCTTTCTTGAAGTTTATGAACTACAGCTAAGGGTACTTGTCAAAAGCCTTGAGTTTTCTACCAGGCACTTTGTTTGGAGATCTGAATAACCCATGATAATTCCACCTATCGGCCAGTGAGTATAATAGGTAAGAGGTCATATAGAACCTGGATGTCTTTTTTACATTCATGAACTGATTATGAAAGCGGTCACTGATTATTCCTCCCCAGTAGAATGTGGTGTTGTTTCCACAGAGAATGTGCTCGATGAAATAAACCATCCATTCTTGAAAATATGCCACACAAGGGAGGCCCATCACTCTACTTAGTAGGGTGACCAAACCATGGTAGTCTTTGAAAAATTCATTGCGAAAGAGTTCTTGGGGAACCTTTGCAGCGCTGCCCCATTTTTCCTTTAGCCAATACTGATTTATGAGTTTCTTGCATCTTATGGGGTCTTCATCCCACATTTCTTTGCATTCCTGGATAGTAGGCAGCTCCATCTTTCTGAAGATAGGAATATGAAAGGTTTTTTATATTCTTGATGGAGACATGTTGGTTAGGATTTTTCCATCTCTGTCTACAATAGTTCTTGTTTCTAGTTGATATTCCTCTCGGCAAGCCATTAACAGCTCGGGGGCAACCAAGGTGGGAGGGAAAGCAGTAGCTTTAGCTATCCTATAGCTTCTGATTAACTTTGCATTTGTTTTCTTGGGGTTCATCATGACCCTCTATATGAAATCATCAATGTCGACACGTCCAATATTTGTGTCAATGATGTCCTTCCACCTGGTTGTGACCTTGGAGTGCAATGACACTCCCTAGAATTAGTACTTCATCTTATCTTTATCCTCCTTGCCTTGAGGAGCTTTGTCAGTTCTTTTTCCTTTGTCCTTGACTACCCCTGGGGCTTCTGTACTCGATTCCATATATCCTGCATATAGAGGCAAGGTTCAGTATGCATGACGATACAAATGGTTAGCCAAATCCCTACAAAACATGGTTAGATCGAATAATCCATCATTCAAAAGCCTAAAACTTAATTAAATTTGTCCTTGAAGGTTCACTGGAGGGAAATTAGATGACCCGGGTCCCAGAGGTCAGACTTCCCCTATCATAATGTTGTTCCGAAGGGCAAACGGAGCGGGGAGACCCGAATGATTTATCTCAATCTTAGATTTGGATGATGAACTGTCAATGTGGGAGAGGATAGAATTTTAGCATGTGGTTCATCATTCATTTTCATATTGGAAGTCATTTAGGTCATCATTAGAGCATCTGGGGTCAAACTGAGGGGAGGTTGTCAAGTGTTAGTTGTTTGAAACAACTTTGGAGAAACGACATTCCAAAAGCAGAATTCCAGAGTTCCAGAGTCTGGATTTGGGAGGCAGAAGCTCATGAGGTAAATCCTTACAAAACTTTAGTCATTTGAATGTTGGGTCATGGAGGTCAGGATGTCGTTGCATGATAGCCATGTTAAACGGCGAAGTAGGGATAGAAGTCCGAAGGCGATGACCCGGTGGACCGGACCCAAGGAGAATTTTTGCCTTACATTTTGCTTGTTTAAAACTCAGAGGAGATCAGAGCGTCGAGGCCCGAAAGTCAGAAGGGTGGCTTGGTTTTTCTGATTGGGTTGACCAAGACAAGACAAAATCTTGACAACAGAATTCCAATGGGCGAGGTCCAATGGAGGCAAGGACCTAGAGACTTTCGTTAAACTTTGTCTTGAACTCAAATGGCGGGGAGACACTCAGGACCCAATAGTCAGAAGATAGTCACTCAACGGTTGTTAAAAATAGAAGAAAAGCGATGGCGGATTGCGAATGGAAGTCTAGAGGCCAGGATCCGAGGGTCACCAACAACTTAGAGATTTTCTCGATTTTTATCGAGTGGAATTCATGAATTCGGGGTTCGAGTGTCGGAAGACAGTCCCATGATAGCCGTTGAAAATGGCACACTAGAAGCGGCAGTATGGGGAAGGAAGTATGCAGACCGAAACCTGACGGGTAACTGGAGGCATCATTTTATCACAAGTCTTGTGTCAATTAGTCATCTAGGGTCCGAGGATCAGATGGATGTGGGGGAAATGTCGTTTGAAACCGCCGAAAAGGAGCGGCCATCGGAAAGTAGAATTTTGGATTCTGAAATGCATGAGGAGCCTTGCCGCCGAGGTAAGTTCATCAAGTTTTTTGTGTTAAAAGGTCATGACAGTGGGAAGTCTCGGGCCCGAAGGGCACTGTCACCTACCCCAAAGAACAACAACGAGACAACAAGGTTATGAATCTAATTTTTTAAGTTTCTAAGGGATGTTTTGGAAAATTCATCACATGGGCTTTGTAGTGTGATGTCCTCTCTATCAGATTCATACTAAATTTTCCCCTATTGTCCATTATTCAAGCATGAAATCATGAAAATACAAGGTAGGTTGTCAGACGACGAGCATAATTTGAAGACCTGATGAAGAGCATTGTTGAATCCTTGAAGAACGACAAAAGCTGGGGAAACACTGCACTTTTTTGTTGTTCCTGACATGTGAAAATGACATGTTGAAACTCATATTTATACCCCTAATTGCAATGAATGCCCCTAATAAATGCAGGTACGATGGCTGATGAGGTTGGTGGATTTAAATTAAGGATGGCGGCAATAAGACCAGAGCCTGAGATCTGGAATGACGTTGGGTCACGACCGTCCAAAAACCTGCCAAGTGAGAATCCGATGGTGAAGCAGGCACCAGGTTCTGATGACCAGAAGGACGTTGGTCGATGGCCATTTGGAATGGCGAAAACGTGATGGAAACTCAGGCAGAAAAACTCAAAGAGCCAGGGCCGAAGGGTGTGATGAAAGGCCAGACTTTGCACAAGTTATCAGATGAAAAATAGGAAGTCGGGTCTCAAGCATCAGAAGGACGCATGCCAAAGGCCATCTGAAAGAGAAAAATAGATAGGGAAACCCGAGAGGGGAAACCCGACGAGTCGGGCCCAGGAGGCTCCATGGATGCCAGCAAATGGTGAAATGCTAAGGAAGCTTCATGACTCAACAAATTTTGAGGGGCAATACATGGTCGACCTAAGATGAGACTTGAGAGACACATTGACCATCTAGAACACCAAAATGGGGGCACGCAAAATGAGGTGGCAATAAAATGACCCGACAGGGCAAAAGAAAGAGGGTCCATGTTCCGAATAGGGCGTGTGTGTTATAGGCACAACAAAAATAAGATGCATTAGATAGATTCAAGGCATTCAAGGCTATGATTGAAAATGAAATGAATTTGAATATTAAGTGCTTGAGATCCGACAAAGGTGGAGAATTCAGCTCCTTTGACTTCAATATGTTTTGTGAAGTGCATGGTATAAAGAGACAACTATCTGCTCCAATAACTCCTCAACAAAATGGAGTTGTTGAAAAGAAAGATAGAATGGTTCAAGAAGCTGCTAGATCAATTATCACTGAAGCTAGAATACTAGAATTTTACTGGAAAGACTCTATTCACACTGTTCTATATGTATTCAATCAAGTTTAGGCAAGAGAAAAAAGACTCCTTATGAGCTGTGGCACGAAAGACTCCCTATAGTCAAATATTTCAAGGTATTTGAAAGAAAATGTTATATCAGAAGAGATGAGGAAACTTTGGGTAAGTTTGATGCAAGAAGTGATGATGGAATATTTCTTGGATACTCTACTAAAAGTAAGGCATAAAGATGTTTTAACAAAAGATTGAGGAAAGTTGTAGAAAGCTCAAATGTGAAGGTTAATGAAATAGTAAATAATTCTATTGATATTGATGGATATATATTTGATGAACATGATTATGCAAGAATAGGATAAAGATGAAAGTGAAGAAGATGCTTTGATGATGTCCCCTAGGACACCAAAATATTTATAGAGGAATCATTCAGAAAGTTAGATTATTAGAGACAAGTCAAAAGGTGTGTTAACTAGAAGCAAATTTTTTGCTAAAGTAATTTTGTGCCTATTCTCTGAGATCGAGCCAAATTCAGTAAGTGAAGCTTGTAAGGATGAACATTGGAAGGAAGCAATGAAAGAAGAAATTTTGCAGATTGAGAAGAATCAAACTTGGGAATTGGTCCCAAGACTGGCAGATAAAAATATTATTGGATCAAAATGGGTATTCAAAAACAAGCTAAATGAGAATGGGAAAGTTGTTAGAAACAAAGCAAGGCTTGTGTGTAAAGGCTACTTGTAAGTAGAAGGTATAGATTTTTCGGGGACTTTTTCCCCGGTAGCAAGAATGGAAGCTATAAGGATGTTCTTGGCATTGGCTGCTTATAAAGATTTCAAAGTATATCATATGGATGTCATGTTAGCATTCTTGAATAGTGAACTAGAAGAAGATCTCTACATGGAACAACTAGAAGGATTTCAATTAATAGATCAACCGGATATGGTGTGCAGATTGAAGAAATCTCCTAGAGCCTGTTATGCAAGGCTAGATAAGTACTTGAGTCAACAAGGATTTAACAAAATTACAATAGATATTAATTTATATTTCAAGACTGAAAATGAAAAAAACCTAATTGTTGTTGTATATATTAATGACATTATCTTTAGAGGGAATGAAAAGATGTACAAGACATTTGTGGAAGAGATGCATAAAGAATTGGAAATGTCTATGTTTTGTGAGATGAATTTATTTATTGGGCTAGAGATTAATCAATCAGAGGAATATTATTTCATTTTACAATCTAAGTATGTGAGGGAGATGTTGAAAAGATTTGGAATGGATGATTCCAAACCAATAAGTACCCCTATGGTGACTGGATGTAAGTTGGGTAAAGATGATGATTCACCTAAGACTGATCAGAGCAAGTATAGATCTATGATTGGTGGACTGTTTTATTTGACTACTACTAGACCAGATATTATGCATGTGGCTTGTCTTATGGATAGATTTCAAGAAGATCTGAAGGAAACACATGTTGGTGCAATTAAAAGGATATTCAGATATTTGAATGGAACTTTGAATTATGAATTATGGTATGCCAAGCATACTAACTTTACACTTAGTACTTATACAGATACAGATTGGGCCGAAAGTATAGATGACAAAAAGAGTACTAGTGGTGGTGCACTCTTTCTTGGATGCAGATTGGTGGCGTGGTTGAGTAAGAAGCAAGATTCAGTCTCTTTATCTACTGCTGAAGTTGAGTATATTGTTGTTGCATCTTGTTGTACACAACTTTTATGGATGAAACATACATTGAAAGATGTCACAGTGTTGTATATGATGATCCTATTTCTATCTTCTGTAATAATACAAGTGCAATTAACATTTTGAAGAATATTTCAATGCACTCAATAATGAAGCATATATCTATCAAGTATCATTTCTTGAGAGAGAAGGTCATGGAGAATGAATTCAAGCTTGAGTAGGTTTCGACAAAAGATTAGATTGCGGATATATTTGTAAAGGCTCTTCCTAAAGATACTTTTGAGTATCTCTAGGATAAGCTAGGGGTTATTACCCCTCCTTTTACAAACTAAGATGCATTTGGATATGCATCATTTTGGTGGATTCATGGTTCTATATTTTTGGATTGATGATTTTGGTGACTACCTCTTAGGGGGAGAAAACTATTTTTAAAGTGTTGTCATTATCAGTATTTTTCTTTCATGTCAAAGGAAGTTTCAATGAACATATCTTTTTTTGCCTTTGCCATTGATGTCAAAGGGGGAGAGAAAGAAAATGTGAAAAAGAGAGATAAAGCAGGTGATGAGGAAGATGATCTTCTAAGGGGGAGAAGCAAAAGAAAAATCTTGAGAAGTACTTTTAGAGCTGGTATGTGTCTTTGATGGTTTTTCACATCATGTCTTGCCATCAATGATAAAGGGGAAGATTGTTGCAAGAATGGAAAGAGGAATGAAAGTGTTTTCATTGATGTCAATTGGTCAGCTAGTTATCTACTAGTTTTTGTTAACTGTATATGTTGAGGATATTGAAAAAATTATATAAAAAGAATATTGCAGGTTGTCAACTATTGAGGATGTTGGTCTGATACTCGTGAACTATATTTTTTGTGATCTGGCTGAGGTCCGAAAGAATTTTTGTTGGTCTGGATTTCTCTTTATGGTTCAAGAGTTGTGTTTCCCTATTTCTATTGAAGATGGTTTTAGTATTTGGAAGCATCGAGCTTAATTGATCTGTGTTTTACACTAGTTTGGTTGACCGTGTGTCAAGAACTACATTAGAAGTTGATGAAGCATGTTGGATCTATTATGGGTCCCAGTGAAGCATGTGTTTGGGTTGCCCTCATTCTAATTCCACCCTAAGATGTTTTGCATTGACCTAATTTGAATTTGAAGTTGGATGGTCGACTTTTTATATTTTCAAAGCTGGAGATGGTATAAATACAAAATGAACTAGCAATGAAAAGTGTACATAAGAAAAGAAGGAAGATGAGTGAAAGAATAGACACGACTTTGATGCTATTTTGAAAGTGTGTGAGTTATGTGTGTGGTTGATTAGTGTGAAGCTTAACGTTGAGTTTTTGGATGTAGTGAGTAGAAGGCAAACTATATCATTCATGCAAGTGGATCAGTGACTATGGTAGAATCCTTTGTTGCATTGGGATTTTTGTCTCTTTGTAACAATTATTCTTTGTCTTCTTTGTATCTCTATGGTAGTGATCCATCCGAGTTCTAGCCCTATGGACAATGAGTTTTTATTCCAAGCAGTGAGCCTTTTTGTAATCGGTTTTGATATTCTCTATTGTGTGAGTTAATCCTCACCGTGGTTTTTCCCTCATTGGGTTTTCCAGGTAAATTTGGTGTTATTGTGTTTGTGCATTGACATTTGATGGTTAATCAATTAATCATTTTATGTGTTAGTTCTGGTAATTAAATTTAAGGTTTAAATCTATGACAACCAATTCATCCCCCCTCTCATTTGTCCTATCCAACAGAAGATAGGTTGTAGTATTTGAATAGAAGGAGAGAACACATTTTATAAGAGGATTATTATAGATGGTTGTGAGTATTAGAGGAAGGATAAAAATAAGGTATTTGAATAATATTATAATGAGGAAGATGGAGGGATTAAACAAGGAATTCAGGAGTTTTTCTAGGTTGACCTCTATTTTACTTCAAAATTATATAGGGAAGCTTATGATGAGGAGGATTTTACCTCCATTATTGTGGCATTCATTAGAAATTGTGGCATAGAAAATTAAGTTCCTATTCATCACAATATGTTGAAGTGGGAAATTATCATCCGATCTTGATAAGACACTTGATTATTGTGGCATTCATTAGAAATTGTGGGAGGATGAGTTGTATGTTCAAAAGGGATATGGCCATTATTTTTTTATACCTTGAAAGGTAGGTCTACACGCTTTTTGGGTGCAATTTTATCTTTAGCCTTTTTTATTATTTGCATTTGTGTTATGTGGGGTTTCTTTCCCATGAAGTGCTTGGTGCCTTTGAAGATGAGAGGTGATAGGTGCAAGACCAATCCCTTATTGTGCTCTGAGATCAAATCCAATGTTGATGTGTGGGAGATTTTATAGAAGGGTTGAGTTACCCCGTTCATGGAGAAATTGCACGGGTTTGAGTCAAATTTCTCACAAGCATTTGTCGAAGCTTGGAATAGTTAGGTGTTGAGTTTGTTTGGTATGGACATCATTGTAAATGAGGAGTTTATTGCAGAAGTATCAAGGCTGTCGACTCAAGGGAGGAAATTCTTCAGAGAAAAATCAATGTTGGGGTGGCTAGAATGAATTTCCTGAGGGACAAGGAGAAGGCAAAAATGGTTAGACTCCAGTGTGGTGGTTTTGATCGCACCAAAATTAAGCCTATTTGGGGTGAGGTGGTCATGGTTCTAATGTGTTTATTTACCTTAGACAGGAGGTACATAGCTCTTTATGGGCACCACTTCATGCTGCTAAATCATTTATGTCATGGTAAGTTTGTTTTGTTCCCTTTTTATCTTTTGTTGTCTTTGGAGAATGGGATTTCAGACTTCAAAAAGAATCCTAAAAATCTCTTCTTACATGAGGGTTTAATGTTGTTGATTGTGGAACATATAAAAGCTAAATATGTTATTGTGTGCCCTGTTCCTAGTAAGTATGCCAAGTCCAAGAAAAAGGCTAAGATGAGTGGGAATTGTCAGTTGGACGAGGTGGAAGATGATGTTGAAACAAAAATTGAGAATGAATATTATGCATGGTTGGATGGTTACCATATAAACCTAGATTATACCCCATCTACTGGGGGTAATAAAAGCTCTACTAAAAAGGCTAATCCATCTTCCTCGTGTGTGAAACATAAAATTTAGGTTGTTTGTGAAGAGGTCGATTTGGAGGGAAAATGAAGTAGAAGGAAGACTTCGAAGCAAGGGTCAGTGAGTTCCTATGAAATGGTGAAAAATGTGTAGGAGGGAATTGGGGTTCATAAGGTTCTTGAGGTGGCAGAAAATGTTAATGAGGAGAACATTCAGGATTCTGGTGGAGATGGGGGGTCCCAGCAGTGGGGAAGGTGAATAATTTTGTTGATTTGGAGGATTCCCTTATTGTGTTGGCTTCTAAAGACAAAGGTAAAGCAAAGGTTGTTCCACCCAATGGATTCCAGGAAGAAGACCCTTCGATGAGCTCCCATTAGGGGAGGGGTTTGTATTGGGGTGTGATGGACTTTACTCAAGCTTTGGGGTTGGTAAAGGAAGGGGGAAATGCCTTTTTTAATCTTCTCATGTGGTTGGTTCAAGAGGTCCAAGACCTCCATGGAAAGTATGACATGATTGCTCGCTACAACATCTCTACCCTGAGAAGCTTAAGGGGGGACTCTATTAATAGTATGGTTAGGTTATTGAACTCTAATCTCGGCCTAATGGTGGAGGATGTTGCTAATTTGAAGAGAGACCATGGTCCTATAATTTCCACTGTGGAAAGGAATTCCCTGCAGATGCATAAAGATCTCAATGCTTTGATTAATCTCAACAAGGAGACGCTTGAGATATCTACTAAAGGTTTAGTGTTCCTGAACAAAAAATCAAGGGAATGGACTGGTAAATCCTTGTTTATTGATCCAACAAAGCAAGATGGTGGTGAGGAAACTGAGATGGGTAAGCATGCTACTAACTTGGGGACTAGGTCGAGCGTCCATACTCGGAGAAAAACAAAAAAGAATAATGTGGTGCTAATGTAGGATGTTGAATAAATCATAGAAATGCACAATAATGTGACATCTAAGGATATAGAAGTAGCTAGGATGTTAAAAGAAATTCTTTAGTCGCTGCTTAGTCTGTCTTTTTTATTTTGCTTGTGGCTTCTCTATTTGCTTTCTTCTGATGGTTGGCTTACTATTTGATCAACCTGGTGTTTTTTGTGGGGTAACTTAATTTCTTTATCTTCATGCCACCTTTTATTTTATACAGGGTTTCAGGGCTCCTTCAAAACCTGTTTTACACTAATCAAAAACATGTTTAAGTGGGTTTTTCTAAAAAAAAATACTTAATCCCAGTTTTTCTCTATTACATCACTAGATAAATGATAAAAATTCCTAGTTAGATTTGTGGGGAATTTTGATGAGGCATAGTGGGGTGTTATGGAAGACGTATGCAAGATTATAGAAGATAATCTAAAGTAGGAACAAATGATCTACCATATAAGTGTTAATGAATCTATTTTATAATGCCCCTTAAAAGTGTTACATACATTCAGACACAATAGTTGGAACACACAAAAAAATAATACTAAAAGTGTGTTTAGATTGATTTAATGTGAGTATGTTGAGGATGATGAGGAGAGAAATCTAATAAAGATCAATTCCTTTATCTATTTGGGTAGGAGAGTCGAGCTGAATTTAATCAAACATGTAATAACTAAAATCATGGTGATATCTTACTCAAGAAACCACAAAAGACTATTTCTTTCATAATGTATAAGAAAGCTCAAATATACACATAAATTAAAAAAATAATTGATAGTTGAAAAATATTAAGTGAGTCTACTTAGTAATCCACATGAGCATGCCCATACATTTCCTTTATTGTGTTGAAAAGATACCTTACAAAGGCTTTGCAAGGATTGTATAGTTGTTTAGCTGGCCAACTAAACAACACTCATTTAGTAATGCACACCATACACATGGAGATACTCAATAAAAGATAATTTTTATATTAATCACTTGATCTACAATGGTTACAAATGCTATTTCAAATTTGGGATAAATCCACATCATTATGTAATACAAAAATAACATACCTAAAACTAGAAATTTAAAATCTAGGACTTCCTATGAATATATTTCTTTTGTTGGTTTTATAACTACTCTTCATTGAACCCAAAATGGTATCCTCCTTTAAATAATGGAAATTAAAGCTAATATATCCACAACAAGAAGGTATATATGCTATCAAAAATTCATGCCACAAAGAAACCCTAACCACAAGCTCCTTCAATGCTTAGACAACAAGTGTCTTCTGAAAACTCAATTTGACCATAAAGAGGTGTTAAATAACATTCTCTTCACCCATGCCATACCTGATAATTGATGATTTATGGTTTTGAGTGCAAAAATGAGTAAAAACACCAACGAAATCCACTAAAATCACATCATGAAGGTGTCACTATGATAAAAAGAGGGGTTATAAATAATGAGTGAAGTATGGGCACCATTTTTCTTCATGGATCCCTGCCAAAATGCATTTAAATTCCTTACAAAGCATCATAGATCAATAAAAAAGGTAGTTATTAGCCTTGATCACTCCATAGAGGAGGTGGGCATAGCAAACAACATGACGCAACCTCATGTTGACTTGCAATAAATCAACGTCAACCTAGAGGAAATAAAAGGGAACCTTTCAAGGGTTCCAATGGTTATTAGAACCACCAAAATCTCTAACAATTATTCTCCCTTTCCTTCACTTCATTTCTCCATCTATTTTTCCCTTTACCCTAATCATCATAGCTTGGAGAGGTAGCAAGAACTTGTTGGGGGTTCCTTTAGTTATCAAAACCAAAAGAACCTTCAACCACTTCTTCCTTTCTTTCCACACATTTGAAACCCTTGTTGAGGGTTTTGTGGGATCCAAGAAGTTCATTGGTTCCTACAGAACCTTCGATCACTTCATCTTATCTTTTTTCCAAGGGTGGGATGAAATTTGTCAAAGGTTCCATAGGAACTAAGAACCAATAGTTCCTAGTACCTATAAAAGATATAATAAAGGGAAATAAGCCATTGTAGGTTCCATAGCAAGTAGGAACCAAAGGTTCATGGTATATATGAAAGCTTCAAACACTCCTACTTAAAGCTAGTTTTAGAATTTAGATATTTAGGAAATTGATTGAAGTAAAAGAAGGAGGTATTTAATGATGCAACATTGAAGGCACAAACCCAAGAAAGCTAAAACATTTAAAAAATCTTAGATCAGCTAAAATTTATGAGAAAATAAAAAGTCAAAGAGAAGACCATTAGAGCAAGACAAGGTAAAATGAGACTCAACAAAATGGGGTGCCAAAACTGGCTCTAATTGGGGATCTGTGTCTCTTGAAGACACAATGAGAATCTAGATATTTGGGAGTAGACTAAAAATAGAGAACAATAGTTATTGGAACTATCTCACACTTCATCATGACAAACAAGGGTTATGGTTTCACAAAGGTAGCAGTATGTACAAGAAAAACCAATAAAAAACAACATAAGACATCATATATTATAAAGGTTTCAAGAACCTTACCCTCAAGATAAATAATGCTTCAATTTTTTACCATGAATTGGTAGCTCCATGAAATATCCATCAATACTCCTAAGGTAGAACATTCCTTGACCAAATTGTTTAACAATTTGATAAGGCCCAACTCATAGGGCATAAAATTTTCCATGTTTTCTCCTGACTTCTGATACAAAATTCCACATGAGGGAAAGATTTCCAATATGAAAATCCCTCTTGATAGACATCTTATCAAAGAGGTACTTCATCTTTTGTTGCCTCAAAATTACTCCCATAGGCATCCCTCCTTGTCTCCTCCAATTTTGTTAACTCATGTATTATTTGAGAAATAACACTTTCTTCTTCCCTTTCAATTCACTATAGTAATTTTTAGACTCGTAAATCAAGGTTCATTGGAAATTTTTCCTCAATACCATATACTAATTCAAATTGACTCTTCCCAATAGCCTTATTCTTAGTTACCTTATCTTCCCAAACATCATTTTTTAACTTACCATCACACCTTTTCTTATTTACATCCAAAGTTCTTTTGATGATGTTCATGATGCATTTGTTGCTTGATTTAGATTTTTCATTTCCTTATGTGTGATAATATGAAAAATGTGTTAAAGAGATCTCATATTGTGAGAAAATATAAATAAAAGATAAAGATCTAAAAAGCATTGCATCATCAACAATAATTCTTGATGGCATGTCAAACCTGGTGATTTTTTTATTGACTAAAAATTCAATCACCACCTTTGAGGATACATTCCTTGTAGGGATTTCCTTAACCCATTTTATAAAGTAATTTAGTAGCCACCAATATCCACTTGTATCCATTGCTAGCATTTTTTATTTTCCCTATGAAATCTATGCTCCACTATCAAAATTGAGCCTTGTTGAAATGGTAGTAAGTGGAAGAGCACTTGCAAATTTTAACTTACCAAAAAAACTTTGGCATGAATCCCACCTTTTCACAAACTTGGCCACATCCTTGAATAATGTGGGCCACCAATAACCAATTATCATAATCTTATGAGCTCTAGTTTTTGACATATAATTTCCACCACATAATCCTTGGTGGCATTTCTCAATAACATATAGATTTATCTTTTTATAAACATCTCAAGAGCACACCATCAAGGTTTCTCCGCATTAATTATCACTTGATAAAAGTAAATACTTTAAAAATTCAATTTTAACATCCTATTTTATTTGACATTCAACTTAGGAGGATAATTCATGTTTTCTAAATAAAATACAATGTCCTTATACTAAGGACAAACCTTCAGCTGACATTAAATAAAAGGGGAGTCAATGTTCACCTGATGGACTTCAAGAGCATCTAATTTTTCTTCATCTAATTAATTTTTCTAGACATTGACCTCTAACCATCTTGGTTGTTTGTACCTCCATGTCATACTCTTGTATCTTTTTGACCCATATAAACTTTTTTCTTGATGCCTTCTACTACACACAAATTCCTCTAACAATTCTATGTGAAAAAAAGGCCATGATCTTGGATCCTATGAGATAATTTTTGAAATTGTTGATGACCTTAACAAGATCATAGGCATTTTTTCCATTATTAAATACTTCAATTCAATATATTTTGGGAACTTGTTGAATAAAGCTATTGGTTGTTCATATACCTCATCATTCTTCTATAGAAAAATAGTAGTAACAGTATAAAATTATGTAAATGAAATAATTGGAAAGGCTTAAAGTAATTTGGGTTTGCCAACACCAGTTCATCTTTGATTTCTAAGGAGAAATCACTTGATTTCTTATCTTGGTTTGATTATTGTACCTTATTTAAAACCTTGGAAATGGCCTTTGTCTTCTTAGAAAATTTAGGAACAAACCTCCTAACAAAATTTATCTACCCAAAGAATGATTGGACTACCTTAACTATTTTAGGTTAAGGGAAAAGTTAATTTCTTTGACATAATTTGGATCAATCCTCTCCTTTTCATTGGACACAATATGTCCAAGGATCTTGCCTTCTTCCACACAATTTTTTCTTAGGATTCAAAGATATCCTATATTCTAAACACCTTTGAAATATTAACTCCAAATATTTGTAGTGATCATTTTAATCCTTGGAATATGCAGTCAAATCATCTTGGTAGATAACCATAATTTCATTTATAAGGCCTGCAAGGGAAACATCCATAACTATTTGAAATGATGGCTCCAATATTATTTAAAACATATGATATTCAAACATATACAAATGGTCATCATGGCGTGGTGATGACCTTTTTATGTTGCCCATAGTTTTTGACCATGACTTGATTGTAACCTAAGAATCCATCCATCATTGAAATCAATTCTAACCCTCTTACTCACTACAATAAATGGTCCATATTGGGCAGTGGATAGTTTCCCTTGAGAGACTTAACATTCAAATTCCTAAAATCCATGCACAAAATAATTTCCCCATTCTTTTTTCTAACTAGAATAAGGTTTGAAACCCATTTTGAATGTTTGATTGTTTAATAATACCTCCTTTCAACTTTATCAATTCTTTCTACATTTAAGGGGTGAGAGTAGGGTTAATAGGACAATGTTTATATCTAAATAGATTTGTACCAAGATCCAATATAATGATATGTTGGAACAAGTCTTCCATACAAGTATTCAATTCATCATAAGACCAAACAAATTATTTGTATTCCTTCTTAGTAATGCTATCAACATTTTCTTCTCTAATGGTTTAACCTTTTACGAATGATCATTTTAGGTTTTGATTCAATTTATAAATTCACACCTTCTACATCTTCTTCACTAATAGGCTTACTTATTGTTTTATAACAATCAATATTATCAAACATTATTTCTAAAGCAACACAACCTCTTGGAATTTTATTTGTTTTGAGTTGAATAATATCATTTTTTTTAAAGAGTTTCCTTGTTGGAAACAAGCTACACTGAGAGGGGAGGTTGAATCAGTGTTGTGTAAAATTTAACTTTATTAAAATCTATCTTCAAAGCATTAGTAACATTCAACCATAATACATAAACATGAAGCAAATAAACACAACACCATAACACAAGGATTTTTACGTGGAAACCCTGTTAGGGGAAAAACCACAATGGATTGCCAATCCGCAATATGATCTGAGTATACTCAAAATTAAGTTTACAATATGGGGAATGCACTTGCATTTAAGCACACTTCCTAGAGCTCATTGCTCAGTAAGTAAGGCTCATTTCCTTACAAAATGTTCATATTAAAACCATCTAAAGGATTGAACTGAAGTAGTAGCATCTACATATGGTTGATTACAGTTCCGGTTAGGCTCAACAATCAAGTTTTTGTCCTTCTGACTGATTTTGCACTTCTGCTTTGTTCTACTCAAATTCGCATCACAAAATCCTTCATGCATAATTGAAATTGTGCATAATCACTCTTCTTCACTTCAGATGTACGCAATTCACATCAACACACCTTCTTCATCTCTAAAAATTACATGATCAATCGCTTATATATATCCGTGATCAGGAATTTAATCTCAATATGTCGGTATCAATAGAACACAAGAATAATTACAATTGTCAGCCCAAAAAATGAGTATGTATAATGTGTATCCACAATGATCAGCCACAACTTAGCTAGGACCCAAATAAAGATGCTCAAACACAAACATACTTGAATAATTACTTTCCAAACATCTATGACATGTTATATCCATGAAGTCGGCTACCATGTAGTGATAAATAGAAAATTACTCAATCGGATCTTCAAACTCGCACACAAATTGATACGAGCCACTAATAATCAATAGCAATAGATATCATACACCAAACAACATTCCTTGAGATGCACAACACAAAATAATAACAAAAAATCTTCATACGGATCGATGAACACTGAACTGTTGGATGCCCTGTTCTTCCTTGACTGTCTTCAATCTGACTATCGGTACAATTGAATGATGATGTGTGTATCCAATCATCAATTAGGGTTACCATCAATGACAACACAAAATGATATTAGCAGTGTTTCTCGCCAACAATATCCTCCTTTGGCATTGATGGAAACACTTAGTGAAAAATGACTAAGTGTCGGATCAGTTACAAGATGAATTGCACTACCATCTTCAAAATTCCAAAAATACAACTCTCCCCCTGATATGTTTATACATTTTTCACTCTACTATTCTCCCCCTTTGACATCAATGGTAAAGGCAAGGATCCTCATACCAAAAGATCAAATAAAACTGTTATAAGCAAATTGCATATATATAAAGATTCTTCTTTAACTTACATAAACTAGAAAATATCTACAAAATATTTCTTCAACTGGATCAAATTTGTGTCCCAAACCCTTTTGAGACTCTCCAATATTGTTATGTGACCACAAAATAGGTAGGATTTTGTCTTTGCAGACTCCAAATTTGTTAGATCACTAACTACCATAGTATCTTCACCTTCTTTTAGTGCACTTGACATTATCTCAATCTTTGGACCAATTACGCCTCCAAGTTCACATTATTTCTCCACAAATTTGTTATTTTCATGCTTCAAGCTCCTTATCTTGTCAAGTAGAGATATTACCTGACCTTCTTGCATTGCAACACCACTAGCTAAAGGATCAAAATTTTCAAAAATAGTACTTAACTATTTTTCCAGATCCTTAACCTTCTTTTCATTGGCCTCAGTAAATTTTGACAAAGACATACATGATTTATAAATCTTTCCACCTTTAGACAGAGCATTTTCTACATTCTTCACACATGTGGCTAACAAAGTTTTATCCTTAGCAAATCATTTCTTTCAACCCACTAAACCTTTTGGCATCAAATTCTTTTTGCGCTTTAACCATAGTTGATTTCTCAAGTGACTCAAAGTGAGTACTTATAGAGTTGATAAGATTTTTCAGTTCACTGGAGGAGGAACTAGATGGATCTTTGACATGTGTAGGAATTATCTTCTCCAGAACTTCAGATGCAAGGTTTAAGAGTTCATTGTCCTCAATGTGAGACCTCGACAATTCTTCTCTGGCCTTCGCTTGGGAAAATGATGCTACCTTCATTTTCTGAATTGGAGACAAAGTAGATAGGTCAATAGGACCTTCAATCAATTTCTTCCTATTATTCTATCAAAAACTTCTTCACTACCTCTACAGTGTCTCTTGCTTCCATTTGAGCTTCCTTTAACTCAAATGTCTTTTCCTCAACCGTTTCTTCAGCTGCAAGTTCTTGTTTAAATTCTGGAATTTCAATTTCTTCATCCTTCTCAATAGATACAATTTAAGGTGTCTCAATCTCCATAGGTGTTTCTATATTGTCCATATTAGGAGGAATCAAAGTATCCTCAGTTGTATCAAATTTTTCTTCTTCAACTTCTCCTTCTGAACCAGTGGAACATCTTCAACATGTGTTTCCTCAATAAAAACATCAATTTTGTCATTTAACAAAATCTTCCTCAAGATTTTCTTAGTTTCTTTTGTAACTTCATCGATCAGACCAATCATGAGATTATTCACCCTTTTCTTGCTCTTGAATTCCTTTTTGGCTTTATTCAGGAGTGCCTACATATCTTCCATAGATATTACCAGACATAATTTTGTAAGGATTATTTCTCTCATTTGTTCTTCTTATGTTCTAGCATTGACTCTCCTCATTTCCAAAGTCTCATATAAGGTTTTAGGTAAGCTAGGCATTATTTCAATAAGAAATTTATTGAAAATATTCAAATACTTGATTGTTGCCTCCTCAAGTGTTCGTTGACCAGATTCATCAAAAGTTTCATACCATTTACAAATCAGTTTAAGATTTCCATCTTTAACCAAAGCTTTTTCAACTTCTTCCACTGACATACCTGGTTTGTCAACTTTTCCTTTCTTCTTGGCTTTGACTTATTCACCGGAGGTTTTCTCATTTGAGATTGTTACAGCCTTAGCACCTTGATGCTTGATTTCTCTAATACCTTCATATGTCTCTGTCTCTTCATCTTTAGAGACTACTATATAGACTCTTTTTATTTTATCCTTCTTTCTTTTTCCATCCTTACCGGATGTCTTCACAGGAATTGGATTTTTTATAGGAGCGGATAGGGGTGCAAAGCTCCTTGTTGACCTAGTTTTGGAAAAGGGTGCTTCTAGAAAAGTTGATTCAGTTTTTGCTGCCTCTTTTGTTGCTTTAGCTTCTTCTCTTTTCCTTCTTGCTTCTCTTACTTTCTCCATGGATATCCCCATACTTTCTGCAAAGATTTCTACCTTTTTTCTAACTCTCCTAACTAACACAGGCTTCCTAAGTTCATTATGTACTTTTATGTTCTTTTTTGCATAAGTACCAAACCTCTCTTCTATCAAATCCAGAGGTTTACTCAATAAGTGTTGTGCATACATTTCCAAAATGTTTTCTTCAACTTCATAGCCCATTGGCATGATCCAGATTGTTTTGGGATTAGCATCTTCCATCATGCATTGATCAATATCTACCATAAAACAAATTGTATCCTTATACTTCTCCACAATAGAAGTAGGAATCCTTTCTCTGGCCTGCATCATACTTTGAAAACTTTTGAAGTATCCCTAGATAGCCGCATTATTTGTCTTAGTGTCTGCAAATATATGAAAGAGATCTTTGATTTGAGTGGCTACCGATTTATCTTTTTGCCAATGAATCTTTTTGAATCCCAGAACCTCATTCATGAAGTAAAAGAATAAGCATAATAGAAAGTTACCATACTTGAAAGATTTTTTCTTGTCTTTCTTGATCTTCCCAAGATTCTCCATCAACTGAATCCTTAGCAACTCACATAGATCATAGTTTTCATTTTCCATTACCATCTGATAGGCTAAATAAATGGTTGTATTGAACACTGAATTGTCTCGGTTGGAATGATAAATCTTGTACCCAATAACCATAGATGCAAATTTGACATCTACATAACCAATTTCATTAGTTTTCATTGCCCTTCTATCATATTTAGAATTGGTTGCATCAATGACCATTTGATTCTTTACTGATTTCAGATTAGGTAATCCACCGAAGGAACTCAAACCTGTAACAACACTTATATCCTCTTTTGTTATCTTGAAGGTTATATTTAACCACATGAATTTTTCATGAACTCCACACCAGACCCATTCATTCTCTTTAAAGATGGGAAATTTCACAATATGTGTAAATGTCTTCTCTTCTAGGGTTTTGAATTTTGGCTTGACACAAAAGTCTTCTCCATTTATATGATTGTTATACAAATTCAGTAGTTGAGAGCTTCCTAATTCTTTAATGTCCATGTGGATATATGCCCTAATATCTTCAGTATGTAAAATTCAGTGTGGCACAGACGAAAATGCTCCTAACAGGTATGTCTTGAAATATTTGTAGGAATGTTATTTGAATATGGGATGAGGTCTTTCCTTGACTTCAACTACCAAAGGAGTATTCATTTTGACCAATTCACAAATTCGCAGGGGTTTTTTGATAAATACCTTTTCGTCAGATCATAATTTGATTGTCGAATCACCTTCACACTTGAATTTCGCCTCAATTCACCAAGGTTTCCCTTAGATCTCTCCAAACATCTTTTCTTCAAAATGCAAAGTGACAAATGAAAGGTAGGAATGACTTTTTATCACTCACGCACTTAACCCTTTTTGTTGCAATAAATTATTTTTACCTTAACTCATCCGGTTACCCTGTTTCTATGCACTATGACAGATAATTCTTCTATGGACCACCAATACTGTATATTACTCTCACCAATAGTTTTAGCAGCATCTATGGAGAATCTATGCACTTGTTGTACATATCCACATCTGGTGTTACTTACCGGTTAGGGGGTTAAAATATTTTCTTAACAACTCCCCCTAGGCCAAAGGCCTAAAACTAATTCTCCGATGAATTACCAGAGGCAGATTTTGGTGCTAGCTCATTTCCTTCAACAGAGGGATTTTTCTTCACCCATTTCTTCTACATCTACTACTTGATCACATCTGTAGTGACTTTTCCTCTTCCCTTGATATCCTTTTGCATGTTTTTTTTTTGATTTACCAGACCTTTTCTGTTCCAACAAAATGTACCAATGTGACCAAATTTGTTGCAGTTATAACATACAACATTTCTCTATCCAAACCAGTTGCTCCACTGATTTTCTCTTGATTTGCACTAGTTAGCAGTATGGCCAAGTCTATTGCATGTATAGCATCTGATATTTCTATGAAATTTGTTCATCACATTTTTGCATTCATTTGACTTATGACAATTAAAGCATTGACCTGAGAATGATGGACCACTTGATTTCATTCTACTTCTACATTGAGTAGCCATGTGTCCAAATTTATTGCAACTGAAATAATATCCATTAAATCTTTGAGCATTAGGTTGCCTTACCGGATACCTTCCAGATTTGTTCATTTGATTTCCTTCCTTGAATCTCCTTTGTCTAGATCTTGAACTTTCTCCTTCCTCATATCCAAGACCTAGCTTGTCACCTTCTATCCTCTAACCTTTAATCAGTTCATCAAGCTTGGTTGAGCTAACTTTGAACTTTTCCTTTTACTCATTTGCAGTAGTAAATTCATTTCTGAGATCATCAATCTTATTTTCAAGCACCTCCTCATTGTTTTTAGATTGTTCCAGTTCATTGTCCAATTAGTTGCATACTTCATATTTTTCTTTCAAGGACTGTAATAGGTTCTCTTCATTCTTCTTTTTTTCTTCAACCTCTTTGGTCATTCTCATCATGATTGATTCCATCTCATGCTTTAGGACAACATTATATCTGGTAAGCTTTTCACAGTCTTCTATCTTTTCCGTCAGGGCTTGATTGAGTTGTTCATATTCAATGCTCTTACTGTCATTCTGCTTAATTTGATCACAAAGTTCCTTGCTCTTCTCTCTAGACTTATTGATTTTGTCTTTCAAAGACTCAATGAATTTCTCAGCATCTATGAGGTTTGCTTGCAATTTATGAACTTCAACCTTTGACCGATCAAGATCATCTAGGACCATCAAAATTTGTTGTTGAAGACTGCTTGAATCCATTGAAACACTTTCCAATATCTCCCCAAGTTGTTAGACTTCTTCTGAGGAACTAGCTCTGATACCAATTGTTGGAAACAAGCTACACTCAGAGGTGGGGGGGTGAATCAGTGTTGTGGAAAATTTAACTTTATTAGCCTTTATCTTCAAAGCATTAGTAACATTCAACCATAATGCATAAACATGAAGCAAATAAACACAACACCATAACACAAGGATTTTTATGTGGAAACCCTATTAGGGGAAAAACTATGGTGGATGGCCAATCCACAATATGATCTGAGTATACTCAAAATGAAGTTTACAATATGGGGAATGCACTTGCATTTAGGTACACTACCTAGAGCTCGCTGCTCAAGAAGGAAGGCTCACTACCTTACAAAATGTTTAGATTAAAACCATCTGAAGGATTGAACTGAAGTAGTAGCACCTACATATTCTTGATTACAGTTCCGGTTAGGCTCAACAATTAATTTTCTATCCTTTTGACTAATTTTGCACTTCTACTCTATTTTGTTCAAATTCGCATCACAAAATCCTTCATGCACAAGTGAAATTTTGCATAATCATTGTTTTGCACTTATGATGTATGTAATTTGCATCAACACACCTTCTTCGTCTCTAAAAATTACATGATCAATCACTTATATATATGGACGCGATCAAGAATTTAATCGCAATATGTCAACATCAATAGAACACAAGAATAATTACAACTGTCGGCCCAAAACGAGTAATGTATAATGTGTATCCACAATAGTTGACCACAACTTAGCCAGGACCCAAAAAGAGATGCTCAAACACAAACATACTTGAATAATTACTTCCCAAAAATTTGTGACATGTTATATCCACAAAGTCGGCTACCATGCACTGATAAACCAAAAATTACTCAACCAAATCTTCAAACTCGCACACGAATCGATACAAGCCACTAAGAATCAATAGAAAAAAAGATCATACACCAAACAACATTCCTTGAGATGTGAAACATAAAATCTGCATGCGGATTGATGAACATTGAACTGTCGGATGCCCTGTTCTTCCTTGACTGTCTTCAATCTGACTATTGGTACGATTGAATGATGATGTGCATATCCAATCATCTATTAGGGTTGTCATCAATGACAACACCAAATGATATTATTAGTGTCTCTTTCCAACATTCCTTACCTTCTTCCTTTTTCTCCGCCATGGGCTTCCAATCAAATAGTTGGTTCTCAAAGTGATCAATGTAATTTTGGAACTCATATATCTATTGATCATCATTGAATATTTTCCAATTGTAAATATTGTTTGGAATACTAGGCTTGGTAAAAAAATCAACATCATACATGCATTAGAGGATGTAAATGAAGCATTAAATTTTAAGGATAATACAATAAGGGCATTAGCTATTACATTATTATCACTCTCAACCCAATTGATGTTGAATTTATCAAACACTTCAATAGAATCCCACGTGACATTCTTATATATTCTCAATATTTTTTCTTTTGTAGAATATATGCTCTAACTTGAGATACCACAAGTTTTGAATCACCATTCACTCTAATGAATTTGATGTCATATTTGGAAGCCACATTCAAACTAAGAAGCAAAGCTTCATACTGTACCATGCTATTGGTGTATTCAAACTCAAACCTAAATGTGAATTTATAGTTTTTTCCCTCCAGGGACATTAATACAACTTTTTCACCATTACCCTCTCTTGAACATGCACCATCAAAATTCATGTTCCAAGTGCCACCATTTCATGGATGCCAAGGTGGGGGAAATAAATTAGGATAAACCTATTTCTCATTTTCATCATCACAGTAACCCAAAAAATAGTTGGGTTCAACATTAAAGTAGAAAATTTGGTTCTCTACTCCATTTGGATTCTCCATAATAATGAGCATTTCCTTCTCTCCATGAAATTGGAATTATTTTTCATGTAGTGGTATATTATCATAAGACAAGTCCATATGAATACTACCACCAATTAAGGTTTCCCACTTCCTAGATAATAGCATAACTCATCTAGTTGGACAATCAACTATGATAATTTATCCATTGAATTTATTTTACTTGGGTATGCAACAAGTTTCACTTCAATGCCATTCACTATCATAATTACATTTACTTCATGATAAGCCATAGAAAAAAAATTCCATAAGACTTTGAAACTTGCACATGTCTAGTTGGTTCATGATTTCTAATGGCATCACATTGTTGGATGACTCATAATCAAACATATAATTATGTACCAACGAAACCATTTATCAACAAATATGTATAAAATGGGTCATTTTTTTGTTTGTTACTTATAGATATAGTACACAAGTAAATCTCAGGGGCCTCTTGTCCATGAATTTATATATCCTATCTTTGGGAGCATATTCAGGTTCATTTGGAGGATAAATAAGAGTAGGTCCAATGATATAAAGTAACTCCCTTTCTCTATGTTCATGGATCCTCAATAGGTCCCTGAATATCACTCGAACTCTTAGCAATCTCAAAGCTTGAGTCATTCCAATTGCTTGGTATGCAAGTAAAGGAGTGGAGAATGGAACTTTCATAATATTAGTATTAGGGATGAAAGATATCACTTGACCATTAGCAACAACTTGATTTATGTTGACTAATTTTCTAACCTCTTCAATTGTTAAAAATGTAAGCTTAATTAAATGATTAAAAATTATTTAATTATTATAGATAGAAGAAATGATAAGGATAATGATGAAATGATAAGATAGAAACACATTAGTCATTTTTAGGTGTCTACAACTAATCCTCGATAATTATGTCAATTTGTTGGTGATCACTTTGCAAACTCAAAACAAAAGGTATTTTGAAGCCTTAATCACTTTGCAAAGGAGGTAGGTGCAATAAAACACATGGTGCAAACTCTTATTGGCTTGCAAGAAATCAACATCAACCTAGAGGAAGGAAAATGGAGCCTGTTGTGCGTTCCAATGGTTCCTAAAACAACCAAAACCTCTGAAAACTATTATCCCTTTCCTTTTCTTCATCTCTTTATCCATCCTACCCGTTACCCTAACCATTGAGGCTTGGAGAGGTAATAGGAACGTTTTGGGGGTTCCTTTGGTTCCTAGAACCAAAAGAACCTTTGACCACTTTTTCCTCGCATTCCACACATTAGAAACCCTTGTCGATGATTATGTGGGAACCAAGAACCATTGGTTCTTGGTTCTTATGAAACCTCTTATCACTTCATCTTATATTTTTCCAAGGGTGGGACAAAATCCATGGTCGATTCCATGGGAACTAGGAATCAATGGTTCACAATGCCTATGAAATCTCTGATGAAGGGAAATAAGCCATCAAAGGTTTTGTAGAAAGCTCCAACCACTCCTACTTAGCTAATTTTAGAATTCTAATTTTAGAGAATTGATTGAAGTAAAAAAAAAAAAAAGGATTAATGATGCAACATCATAGGCACAAACCTAAGCAATACAACCCATTTAAAAATTCTTAAATTGGATAAAATTGATGGGCAAATAAAAAGGCAAAGAGTATACCATTAGAGTAGGACATGGAAAAATGAGGCACGACAAAATGGGGTGCCAATAAAACTTATATTCCCATTAGTAGTTTTTGATAGTTGGTAGGGAAAATAAAGGATTTATAAAACCATATTGATTGCAATGTAAATATTGTTGAAAATAAATAAAATAATAATATATATCATTTTGTTTGTTGTGCATTAATGATTTGATTAGATTTTTCTACAATTTTAATAAAAGTGAATCACCTTAGTTGAAAGGTAAATCAAAATTAATGTTATACTAAGTGAAATTTGCACACCCATGTCATTTCCATTTAGTTTTGTACCCATTTGAGGAAATATATTAATACATGTACATATAAAAATATTACAAAATCTTGTGTGAAGGTAGGGTCATTCTCCTAGCATATATGCATCCATACTCACATATTCCCATGCACTTAATCCCAACCTTATCATTGCATACACATACTTTTGTATATCCATATTATATGTGTTTATTATAATTATCCATACACTTACCCATATTTGGCTATTTTCTTATCCAAGGTCATTTTTATGCTCATTAGGTGGACCTTGTGTTCATAGACAAGCGACCCTTGCCTTTCTAAAATTAAAATAAAAAATTACTCAATTGGTCTCCTTTATTTTCTTATTGTGAGCCAACCAAGTACACATTTAATGGAATTTGATGCTATGAACTTGTATTTAAAGATGTTCAATGCATTCACTTTAAATCATCTAATATCCACAAGTAATCTCTTATTATAGAACAAAAAATGAATAATCAATAGTAAAACATTTGGATTTGGTGCATAAAAGGAGTAAAACATTTACATATATCATTCTAGGACCCTTGCCTATTATCTTCAATATTTTACACATTTTATAAGGGTCGATCTAGGAGAATACATCTTGCAACATAATGATATTCCATCCTAGGCATATCTAAATACCACCATCCTCCAGATATGAGAAAATAACATATTGGAAGAAGATCATCTAGACAAACAACCTAGTAAAATTAAACATTGTTTAGGGTTGAATCTAAACTCACAAGTTGATTCTATGATCATCGACTTGAACTAGACCCATCTTCTTGATATTATATAGAGCATAGATGTACACCCTCAATTTTGAGATATTTACCAATGCATATATCAAATTTTCAAATCAATATCAACTAGATCTTAAAGTCTTAATCAAAATTTTATTTTTTTCAATCAACAAATTAAATACATCTATATTCTTATTTTATTTTCATATATTTATACTATATTTTAAAATACAATAATCCATAAATGATTCTCTTATTAAATTTAAATTAATTATACTTGTATACTTTTTAAAATTAACTTTAAGTTACAATTAAAAAAAATCATTTTCCTATTCTATCACCAATATCCCATCGAATATGTTTAAGAGTGATTTTAAGTTGGAGGTGTCATGCAAAAGATTGCACACATTCATTTTCATATAACTTAATCAAAATCACAACCTTTACTAATATCAATTATCCAGTTCCAACTTTAAAAGATCTTACCGAGGAGAATACTACAATCAATTGTGTTTCCTTGTTTTCTTTAATGAAAATACAACCAAACATCTTTCCATAATACATTCCTCGCAAATACATTGGAAATCAATATAAATATTTGATTTCTTAAAAAAGTACGCTTAATTATTATAATAATATATTATATATGAAAGTAATGACATGTCCAACAAAATCATAAACCCAACATTCTTCCTCACATTCCAATCCTTCCTCCCAATATATGGCTTTCTTGAGACATTAAGAATGAGGAGTCTTCCATTCAATTAATATTTGTTTTGAAGTACATAGATGGCCATTATTCCATGATGTGATTAAGTTGAGTGGGCTTTGTTAGAAATAAAACAAAAATAAATTAAATATAAGTAAAAACAAAATGTTATTATTTCTCTTCACTAGATTTATGTTGTTGTGAAACATTTTTAAGCAATGGACAAATTATAATAAATTAATATATGTTTGGTAGGTTTTAATTATGAAGATTGTCTAATATTGTCATTATTAGGTATTT
This sequence comes from Sequoiadendron giganteum, assembly GCA_007115665.2. Classification (NCBI taxonomy): domain Eukaryota; kingdom Viridiplantae; phylum Streptophyta; class Pinopsida; order Cupressales; family Cupressaceae; genus Sequoiadendron; species Sequoiadendron giganteum. The sequence goes on along the minus strand of CM021105.1, from coordinate 52,498,271 downwards.
TTTAGAAAACTATTAACAATTTAACTAAATTTTATTAGAGATTATTATATATTTTTATGAAGAGTGATTTGTAGGTATGTTTTTTATGAAAACAATTAATAAGTCAACATATGGTTGTTAGGTTTTATTAAGAATATTATTTAAATTTATTATATGTTTTAATAAGACGTAATTATAATATATATATATATGTATGTATAAAATATAATTAGAAAGTAAATAATTTTTATTAGTTTTTTAAAGAAAATATTAATTTATATTATTTTATAATATTTTTTATGAGGATGGCGTCGACGGCTTTGGTCTTCCCGTGCCGAGCTAGGGCATCCGCTCCCTAGCTCATTCTCTGCTTTTTCCTGTCTGTGCGTGGCTGCAGGGGGGTGTTTGGTTGTGTGCAGGGTGGGGCTTGCTGTTTGCTCGCTTTTGTTTGTGTTTTTTGGTGGCATTCGGTGGCGGGGTTTCCTATCTGTGTGCGGCCTTTGCTCTTTTCCTTCGTTTGTGTGGTGGATGCGGCCTGGGTTTAAACGTGGATATGGAGTGAAGGGTTTTGGTAAGGGGGTGAGTTTTGTTTGGTTTGCTCTGCTTGGCAGTGGGTTGAGTTTTTGGTGTGGGGTGTGAAGCGGGGTGTGTGTTCTGGTGTTGGTGCTTCGGTAGATTTTTGGTGTGTGCCTTCTTCTATGGTGGGGTGGTATTGTGAGGGGTGTCTTCCCGTTGAGGTCCTTCGTGATCTTCAGGTTTTGGTGAGTTTGCATGTCGGAGTAGGGTATTTTTGTCCTCTATGTTGCATGGAGAATCTTCTAGGGTTGACCCCAAAATGGATTTTCGATCGGCGTTTGGCTCCAAACCAACTCTTCAAAACTCGAAGGTTTTTGAGAATACTCTTTTTTTGGCAGAACTTGAAAAAGTTATGACAGGTCTAATAGGAGGGCCTAGAATCCCAAAGATTAATGGGTGCCTCGAATGATGTAAAGAGAGGCCGAGTGTAGTCATTCCGATGGAGATGATGGCTGAAGACATTGATTATTACTCTAGGCATTCTCTTTACTGCAAATTCTTAGGTTTGAAAATTTCTTTGCATTTCTTGGAGACGTGGGCTCATAGGACGTGGATGCCTGAAGGCGAGATGGAGATCCGCCTCCTGGAAAATAACTATTTCATGATTTCTTTTGATTGTTTGGCGGATCAGAATAGGGTTTTTGAAGGCGGACCATACTTTTACAACCAGGTGGGCTTGTTCATTAAGCCGTGGCACGCAGGCTTTAACCCGGCGAAGGAACTTCCAAATCGAGTTCTGGTTTGGGTTCGTCTCCCGAGGCTCCCAACGGAATGCTGGTGGGAGGATGTGTTGTATCTATTTGCCTCGAAATTGGGGAAACTTGTGGGTTCATCACAACAAATGCAATTCAAAAAGGTAATGTCTTTTGCTCGGATCTGTGTGGAAATTGATTTAAGTAAACCATTGCCAGATTCGTTAGAGGTGAGTGCAGGAGATTACTCATGGGTACAACAGCTTGATTATGAAACGCTTCCTTTCCATTGTCATTTTTGTCATGAGTATGGTCACCTCCTGCGTAGATGTCCAAAGGCCAAGCCTTTGGAGGCTCAATCTTCTTAGCCTTCGGCGAATCCGTCTGGGGTGGACAAGGGCAAGGATCCCTCTCAGGGTTTTGATGGTAGGGAAGATGGTTTTATTCCAGTTCAAGGAAAAAACAGAAATAAAGGTCATAAAAGGACTTTGAAGGATAGGCAGGAGGAGGACACTTTCAATAGGTTTGAGGTGCTGGAGGACCTTCGTCAGCAGGAGGTGAATCTAGGTTTTTTGGATCTAGATCATGGGACTTTGGATATGGATCTACATGAATCTTCGGTTGTGGCTTCGCTTGCCCCCCAACAGGAGGGGGTGGCGGGAGTTCCATGCTTTGATGAGGTCGGGCTTGTTCCTAGTCAGCCATTACTCAATTATGAGGTTCCTTTGTCTTCACTTACTGAGGGGACCTTGGCTTTAGGGGCAAATCGACAGGTGGAGGTGCAGGATGGGTTGGGTGGTAGTGCTGAGGTAGCAAAAGATAGAGGGGACAAGGATCCCCTCTTGCAAAAAGTTGGTTCGGAGGTGGGTAAGAAGATTGTCAAGCCATCCTCTCAGCTGGGTATTTTGCAAAAACCCCTCAAGAAGGGGGGGCCGGAGAAAAACACTAAACTGGGAAGGAAGAAGGATGAGGAGAAGATTAGGATGATAGGGGAGACTTTGGTGGAGTCGGGGTCAATCAAGACTCTGGATTCACATTTTTTTGGTCCCTCGAAATGATAGTTCTCTCCTGGAATGTAAGGGGCTTGAACAGTGGCCCTAGACAAAAAGCTGTTCGGGATTTGATTCGGAGTCATACGCCTGATGTTCTTTTTCTACAAGAGACTAAGCTCTCTGTGGAGGGTATGATGGATTTAGTTCCAAAGTTATGGAGGAATGGTGATTGTCAATGCATTGGTGCTCAGGGGTCTTCCGGCGGGGTGGCGTGTCTATGGAACCCGCGGAAGATCTGCCCCTTTGGTGGGTGTCTTTCAAGTCTTCCCTTTCCATGGTGGCCTCTTGTTTTATGTTTGGGGAAATTGCTCTCTTCTCCAATGTGTATGCGCCTATGGAGTTTCAGGGGAAACAACTCTTGTGGTCCAACATTCGTTTAGTTCGCAGCCTTTTTCCTTACCATCCTTGGATTATTGGAGGTGATTTTAATGCTATCATGGAGCTTGCTGAGAAGAAGCGTGGTATTGCAAGGTTGGAGGCTTCTGCATTGCTGCTCCAGGATAATGTCTCTGCTTTCAATCTTGTTGACATTAAGCCGGCCACTGGTCTTTTTACTTGGAATAACAGGAGAACTGGTGATGCTTCTATTTCTGAAAGACTTGATAGATTTATGGTGTCTAGCTTTTGGTTGGGGGATAGGTGGTTGACAAGCTCTGAAATTCTGGACAATCGTGGTTTTGACCATTGGCCTATTAAGTTGGTGGCTGATGTGCCTCAACGTAGTGCTTGACCGTCCTTTAAGTTCCAACTCATGTGGCTTAGGGATGAATCTCTTCATGATTTGCTCCCTGGTTGGTGGGATCGGGGGAAGCCAGCTTATGGCACTGCTATGCACTCTTTCTCAAAGAGGCTTCAGTATGTTAAATATAGTTTGAAAAGATGGAATAGGCAACATTTTGGTAATTTATTCCAGGAAAAATAGATGGCTCAAGATAATCTGGATATAATCACCAGGCATATCCGCGATCAGGGCCTCTCAGAGGAGCTGAGTTTCTTAGAGGCTGCTGCTTTAAAAAAGTTCGAGGAATGGGAGTTAAGGGAAGAGATCTTTTGGAAACAGAAGTCTCGTATTGAATGGCTTCAGGCTGGTGATCGGAACACCTCCTTTTTCCATAACTCTGTCAAGGATCGGAGATAAGGTAATGCTCTTGCTTCTATTTTGCTCCCTGATGGGAAACTCTGTCCTCTTTTGCTTCTATTTCTGCTGAATGCATTAGGTATTTCTCTACTCTCTTCACTGAGGACTCTCCTCCTGCAGAGGAGGATGAAGCAAGGATTTTAGATTGTATCCCGAAGCTGGTGACTAATGAAATGAATGACTCTTTGCTTGCTCCCATTACCTTGTCTGAGCTTGAGAATGTTGTGTTTCAGATGAAGAAAGGTAAAGCACCTGGACCTGATGGGTTCCCAATTGAATTTTTTTAGGAATTCTGGGAAGTGATTAAATTGGATCTTTTGGAAGTTGTTCAAGAATCCTTTATGCATAAGCAAATGCTGAAATCCTTGAATGCTACTTTTTTAGCTCTTATTCCTAAGGTAGAGGGAGCTAACTCTTTGGATCGGTTTAGGCCTATTGCACTATGTAATGTGGTGTATAAAATTATTACTAAGCTGATTGCGGAAAGGATGAAACCTTGGCTTGAGGATTTAATCTTTGAGGAACAGGGGGGTTTTGTTGCTGGCAGACAGATCATGGATGGGGTGGTTATTGCTACTGAGGCCATACCTCTATGGAATCCTCAAAGGAGAAATCTATGTTTATTAAACTGGACATGGCCAAAGCTTACGATCGTGTTAAATGGAGCTTTCTGTTTAAGGTTCTTAGAGCTTTTGGCTTTATGAAAGGCTGGATTGATTGGGTTAGAAGCTGTGTCACTTCCTCTTCCTTTTCAGTGCTGGTCAATGGTGAACCCACTTGCTTGTTTGGTGCTTCTAGAGGCCTCAGGCAAGGAGATCCCCTGTCCCCTTACTTATTCATCCTTCTTGCGGAGGGCCTGGGTAGACTCATCCATGCTCAAGTTGCTAGTGGCTTGCTCCAAGGATGGAGTTGGGGAGATGATATTCCCCCTCAGTCTCATTTGCAGTTTTTTGACGATACTGCTTTGATGGGCAGGGCTAAGGTTGAGGAGGCTCTCAATTGGCGCCGAGTGTTGGACTGTTACTTGGCGGCTTCTGGGCAACGCATAAATGAGAGCAAGTCCCTCATTTACTTCTTCCACACTCCTAAGGGTATTCAAAGGAGAATTGCTGGTATCCTTCGGTTCTAGATTGGCTCGCTACCTTTTTCCTACCTTGGAATCCCTCTTATGGTTCGTTCTCTCCCCAATAAGTTTTGGCTAGAGACTCTTGATAAGTTCAGAAGATTAGTCTGTCATTGGACTTGCAAGTGGCTTTCTTCTGCTGGTAGAGTGACTCTTCTAAAGTCTGTGGTCCAAGCTCTTCCTGTTTATAAGTGCTTTGTTCTCTCTACCCCTTCAAGTTTTATTAAAGGCTTCAAGAAATTGTCTCGTCAGTTTTTGTGGGCTAGTAATCTTCTTCATAGAAAATGGAGTTTGGTGAAGTGGGATGTTGTTTGTAGGCCAAAACAGGAGGGGGGTCTTGGTCTTCGGCGGATTGATATGAATGGGCAGGCTTTGGTTGCTAAGTTGTATTCGTGCTCGTGCTCTCAACAACACATGTGCTGGGCTAAAATTCTGACCTCCAAATATTTGGGGGTGGTGGACTGTAGTGAGGTTGAAAGATTCAATATGGAGGGGAAAGGCTCAGTGATCTAGGGAACCCTTAAACATGGTGCCAAGCTGGTTAAATAGGGTCTTTTTTGGATTGGTAATGGGAGTCGGGAGGCTCTCTTTTGGCATGACTCTTGGGATGGACACCCACCCATTGTGTCCTCTCATCCCCACCTCCACGCTTTGTGCCAATCTTTCATGGAGGCGGGTTGGAGTCATGTGGCGGATTTCAAATTTCAACATTCTTTGGGTCAGATTTCTATGGCCAGGTGGAAGGACCCCTTGGTTTGTCCGCCTGGTGGTACGGTGGAGGATCGTCAAGAGCTTGCTAAGATCTTATCAAGTCGTGCCTGTAATTCTCTTCATGGGGTTGATGTTCTTGCTTGGGGTCCTGACTTGAAAGGCAAATTTTCGGTTGCCTCTGGCTATTAGGTGTTGGATAAACAGAGGTTCGGAAGCTCCCAGGTTTCGTGGTGGAAGCAGTCTTGGAATAAATTTGCTTGGCCTAAGAGTAATTTTTTCTCTTGGCTCGTGGTTCATGGTAAATGTCTTACTTGGGACAACCTGTGCAAAAGGGGGTTTCAGGGCCCCTCCATGTGCTTTCTGTGCGGTCAACATGAGGAATGCATATCTCATCTCTTTTTCCAGTGTTCTTTAGCTAGGACTATTTGGCATCATTGGTGGAACCTTTGGAGCTTACCGTGTTGCCATGTCTCTTCTTTGGAGGATTTTTGGAAAAGACAGGGTTCGTCTCCTGCTGCAACCTCTTTTCTTAAAATTGCTTGGAGCATTGGTCCTAGCTTGATTGTTTGGAAAATCTAGTTGGAGTGTAATAGAAGAATTTTTCTTGGTAAAAAATTATTTATGGGGCAACTTTGGCGACGAATTCTTGGCGCTTTGCAGGAGACATTGATTGCGAAGTGTGATTTGTCGGTGCCGTTTGATCCTGGAGACTTGGGCATTGTAAATTCCCTTGGCCTTGACACTGGGGTCAGGGGTCTTTTGTGCAAAGAGCACCGTAGACGTGGGCATGAAAGGGTCGCTTGCAAGGGCTTTTGGTGCCCACCTGCTCTTGGGGAGCTAAAAATTAATACTGATGGGTCGTCTAGGGGTAATCCTGGGCATGTTGGGGTTGGTGGTATTGGTAGAGATAGCCTTGGGGTGGTGGTTTTCTTCTTTTCCATGTATCGTGGTCTGCAAACTAATAATCTTATGGAGGCGAGTGCTATTGTCTTGGCCCTGGAGTGTGCGGTGGCTCTTGGATGGCGGCGGATTGTTTGTGAGGCTGATTCCTAGGTGGTTATTGATATGTTGAATAACCAAAATTTAGAGGATGTGAATTGGCAGTTGGTTGTGGTTGTTAAATAGATTGTTTCTCTGAGTGGTACTTTGGAGTCCATCATTTTCTGCCATATTCCGTGGGAATGGAATAGGGTGGCTGACGGACTGGCGAAATGGGCATCGGAAAAGACTGATTCTTGGTGTGTGGATGACTGGGACAATCTTCCTGAAGATATGGCTCCTATTCTTGAGGACTGGGTTGCTGAGGATATGCGATGCTTCTTGGGTGTGAATTAATTCTTGTTGTTTTTGGCCCCTTGTGGCCTCTTTCTTCTGACTTTGTTATGCTGTGTTGATTCAATAAAGTTTTTACCCTCCTTTTTAAAAATAAATAAATAAAATAATAATAATAATATTTTTTATGAAGAGTAATTAATAAGATAATATAAGTTTGTTCAGTTAATTTAAAGATCTTTGTAAAGTGTAATAGTTTTGTAATAATTTTTGTGTAATTAATTTATATTTGTATGTTAATTATTTATGATTTTGTTGGAGATTTTTATTTCATTTTATTAGGTTGTTTTGCATTTTTACATTTATGTTTAATGCATGTTTAGGTTTGTTTTGGAATGAGTTAAAGAAAATAATATGTTGACATCTTTCATAAAAGCATCTTTCTTTTTAGAGATTAATGTAATAACCTTTCTATTAGATGTATTTGTGCCCTCCTCTCATATTTTTTTTATAAATTCCCCCTTTCTTACATTTATTGTGGAGCATGACATATAATAACATACTATGAACATTTGAGTTTATGCACATAACTTATTGTATTATTTGCATTTATATTTAATTTCTTGATTAATAGAAATGATTCCATTCTTTTATTCTAAATTTTGGGTCATTAGTTAGAATAGTGATATTGTGACTAATTGTAATACACTATACTTTTATTGTAGTCTTTTTAACTACATCTCTTTATTTATAATCATTGTTTTGTTTTGTTCAATTAAAAAATCTCTAAAATGCAATAAGTTTTGGTTATATGTGCCTTCTACAAAAATCTAACAAGACTAAACTCTTCTATTATCTAACTATGATATAAGCATTTCATACTTAATCAATTAACGTGAAGAAAATAATGTTATGTATGTAATACTCAAAAAACTTATGAAAATAGTTGTAATTTTATAAAAGTAATGTTATGAAAAATGTATTTTTTTTGCTTTGATTAATTTATTAAAAGTGAATAGCTTAAATCCCTCTATTTTTGTTTAAATTATGGGAAAGTGATAATTTGTCAATGGAGTTATTAAATTGATGATTTTTTTTGTAATACGATTAAATCAAAATGATAGAGGGGTCAAATATTCAATTTGAGGAGGATCTTAAGGATTCTTATAGAAAGAGAAAAATAAGCTTCATTTCACATAAGTCAAAATGAGATTGAGTAAACATACTATTAAGCCTCGTGACATGTTTATTCAAACAACATATATACAAGACATATGAGTGTAAGTCTTGAGTCAATGTAACTTGTTAAGATTTTATAAGAGGTATAGTATTTTTGTACTTTATATTAGTGAAATAGAAAATCCTTTTGAATGTAATTGTGTCAGAGTTTTTTACATCAACATTTTTATTAAAATTTCATAACCATCTTAAGCCTTTTGATAGCTACTAGAATAATTTTACTATGAACAACCTTATCACATGTTAATCTTATAAAAATAAAAAATAAATATCATATTATTGTTAAGGAAGAATTTCAATTATGCTTGCACCACAACTATCTATTTTCTATGTAGTTACGTCCTCTTATCTTTTAATGAACTTACCTTTTGATTTCAAATAACATTTTGGAATCTAATTTTAATCTTAATTTTCATGTAATTATTTAGAATTTAACGTAAATGCCATTTTAATATTTGGCTTATTAAATTTAACAGAGGCTTCAAACAATATTTGATAATAATCAACATTTTAATAAGTCATTTTTATAATTATTAGTCTTAAATAAAATGATATAATTTTATAAAAATATTATATGTTTTTTTATTGGTGAACCTTGGGGATTTTTAGCCTGGCTTGAGCTAGAATGGAGGCCACAAGTGGGGGACCTCCTCTTTGGCATGAATGCAAGTGAACAGTCCACTCCTATAAGCATAATAACCTAGTAGAGGTACATAGCTCACAAGGGAAAGGAACTACACAGACCTGAACGTTTGTCACATGACATGAATACTATTAGTAGTCTCAATATTGTGATTCAAACCTGCGAGCACATTAGATCAGCGAAGGCATAGTGCTTGCGATCACAATGGCCCAACGAAAGTTTGAACCTTGGTGGCCATAAAAACAACACCACCACTTTAAACATCACACTATGGGATGAACCTCAAAATATTATATAATTTGTACTCACTATTATATACTCTAATTAATTAGTTTTTAAAAAATTACATTATATAAGGGATGAAATTAAAAGCAAATTTATTCTAAAATGATAAGTAGAATAAGACAAGTTATAATTAAACTTATTGAAATTATTAAAAAGGTTACATTGAATTTATAAAAAAATATCATCAAAATTAGTTTTAATGGGTAATGTCAAACCTCATAATGTGACACATAAAGAGTTATAAAAGATGATCGAGTGGAAGCATTCAATATAATAAAATATCTTATATCATGTATGGATGAATTTGAAAACGAGTCTTCATTAAATAAAAAAGTCAGTTTGTACAAAATTTCAAGCTTTATATACACATCAAATATATATCAATAGGTAAGGTTGAACTTTGTAACTAAATGTGAAAAGAGTTCATAAAATGATGGAGTAGTGTGTTTAGTACAGTTATAGGTCCCACATTATGTATATGAGATTATATAGAGTAAATTTTTTCATTAAATGATAAGTAAGTTTTGAATAAAAATTTAATAAATAATAAACCTTGGCCCTATTAAATAGAATCAAATGCAAGTCCACTAAAAGAGAAAAGTTGCATGAAACATAACTAGAACTATAACTATAATTATATTTGTAACCTTCCCTCTTGTGGGTAGGAAATTATGTGGCATAGAAAATATAAGAACTGTATTCAACTTTTGGCGTCTTACCAACAATACTTCACTAAATAGTAAAATTGAAGGAAGCAAAAATATGGATTGAAGGGTTTTAAGATTGACATTGTGTTATCCTCAAATTTAACTTGCTCAATTTGTGGGATAATCCCTATGAGACTTGCCTGCTTCATAGCCCACATTTTCTAATCATGCATATTGAGACAAATTTTGATTGCTCTTATGTGTAGTTTAACCCCTCAAAAAATTATTTTGATTGGGTCATCTTTTCACCTTCTGAAAAATTTACAAAAGTCAGATCTTTAGGTGTTAGTCATTTTTCTTTTATATGTAGTGTCGTTGAATTTTAGCGCACCTACATATTTTTGGTTAACTGTCTTATGCCTTATCCATTTTTCTTTTTAGTGCAATTTCATTGAATTTTAGTGCACTTGCATATTTTTGGTCCTTTTAGTGCAATGTCGTTGAATTTTAGCACACTTGCATATTTTTGGTTTATCTCATATGTAGTTGTGGAGAAATTCTCCACAACAACACTTCTAGACTTACCCCTCATGCCCTTTGAATAATTCTCTCAAAGTGCATCCCTCATGCATTTTGGGGAATTTTCCTCGATGTGCATAAACTTTTGCATACAAATTGTAGGTTAGGAAATTTTTCCCAACCAGCACCAAAATTGACATACCCCATGTGTAGTTTGGGGAATTTTCCTCAACCTACATCAAGTTGATTTACCCATGCAGTTCAAGGATTTTTCCCTGAGGTGCATAGTTTTGCACCACACAAGTGTAGATCGGGGATTTTTTCCTAATTTGCACCAAGTCCTTCATACCCTATATGTAGATCGGAAAAAATTCCTTGATTTGCACTTTGTTGATTTACCTTAAATGCAATTCGGGAAATTTTCTCTTAACTGCATCGTTATGTCCTACCCTTATGCAGAGGTAGAGAATTTTTCCACCCTTGCATCCAATGATGTAAATATGAAGTAGTTCTAAAAAATTTCCATACTACACACCAACATATCAAATATGTAAAAGTGCAGAATATTTCCACAACTGCACGAACCTTGGCATTTGGAATTTCTCTAACTTTGGAAGGGTTTGGAACTCAATTTTTGTAGTCTCTTGCCAAATGAATAGTTCATTTCCCAAGAAAAAAATATGAAGTATAAGTACCACAGAGTGTTCCCGATGACTTCTATGGAGTCCAATATGGTCAATATTAAAGACACAAAGATCAAGCATGCTTCCATGTTGAATACTTGATGATGATCAAAAGGTTCTTCCCATGAAAATAGTTATCCAAGAATTCACTTCCCTAATTTAGATAGAGATTGAGTCAGAAACCTTTTCATTAGCTTCCATTGATAAGTTAGTGGATTTTCAAATGAATCTGGATAACCTAAAAGTAATACTAGAAAATCATGTATCGATATTGAGGATTGCATTACATGAGTGCATGCCATCTCCAACCATACATTAGGGCCAAATGACTCTGAAGTTTAGGTCGCATTGAAACGATATGAAGATTTCTTGGAGAAGAATGTTGAAGAATAAAGAGAATGTGATTGTCAAGACTTAGTTTATTTTCAAGTTTTTCCTTTATGCAATTTATAATTTGTGGATGGAATTTTACATGTCTTTTGTAATATAATAATTACATGTAAGAAGATTGAAGTTCCAAATCAAATCAAGCTCATCCTTTGAATAAGTCAAATTAGGTATAGGTTTCCTATTTGTTTATCTTTGCTTCCTTCTATAAATAAGAGGGAGCTTTTTTGTAAATAGAATCTTTTAGCTTATGAAGTGTTATGCTAAATTGAAGAGCACATTGAAACTTTATTTTTGAAGTGTAAATCAAGATTCAATCAACAAAAGAAGCAAGTTGGCATCCAATCTTTACCTTGAATCAAGTTTGTTATGTATTGGGATTGTTCTTACATCTTTCCTATTACATTATCTTTTACATGATTGAATCATAACACAAAATTGAGTATATTAAGAGGTACTCCAAATATGATTTTGAAGTCTTTGTGCTGCAATATTATATTTGGAAATTGTGTTTATGTGTGTTATTTGGAAATGACTTGAAGCTTTGGGCTGTGAGTTTTTATCTCCATTTGTTTGATCTTATTGTGGCATGCGTTGGAGACTTTGGGCTGCAACATATATCACTCTTTTTCCTTCCAAATCATCATAGGAAGTAGCATAAAAATTTGTGATTTTGTGGGTTTTCTTGCTATCAAAACTTGCTACTATCATTCTAGTTATTCTCACGTCCAATTGAATTAGATATTGGTTATTATTGCTCCAACTAGTATTTTATAGTTCGTTACATGTTCTAAACATCAAGGGATTATCATTGTAATATTGTAAGAGGAAAAATCTATTCTAAAAAAAGAGAATAGGATGAATGGAAATACCCCAATGGATAGTTTTAGTGTAAATAAGTTTAGTTAATTACTAGTTGATTTAGTTAGCAATAAGAAGGGAGCCTCCTCTTTTTGAGAGGAGAGATTTAATCTCACTATATTGTGGTTGATATCACCATTTTTTAATTAGTTAGTTGATTACAAAATATTCACCCAACAATTTTTTGGCAACCCCACAAGGGATACAAATACATAACCAAGAGACTCACACTTTCGATTGAAGGATACTAGTTTCTTATTATGTTCATAGTTATTTCTTTTCTTGTTGATTTACATTTCTTGTCAAGATTGCACTCTAGAAAAAAAAAGCTATACACATGGTCAAGGGCTCAAGGACATATTGATCCTATGTTTGAATTGCTACAAGTACATAACTTTGATCTTTTCCCTCCATGAACGAGATCATCTCTTCAACGCACAAGGATTTTTCCTCCTGCTAACTCATAAGATCTCCCATACCAAGTGAAGCTTCCAGTGCTCAAAGGGCATTGTCTATATCACCAATTCAAAGGTTTATTATCCCTCCATTCAACCAAGGTAGAATGGCTACTAAAGGTCCTTGTAGAAATGCTTTTGGTCCTTTGAATTTGACACCACCTACATATGAACTTCCTCGTGGTTCATGAAAGAGCATTCCCAAGTTCTATGGAGATGGTAAACAACACCCAAATGAGCATATTGTTGCATTTTATATTGCATGTGGAGTTTTTGGAGTAGAACATGAAGATGTATTAGTAAGGTTGTTTATTGAAACACTCCAAGGAGTGGCAGTTGATTGGTTCTATCATCTTTTAGCTGAAAGTATTACAAATTGGGCAACACTTCACACCAAATTCAAAGAAAGGTTTAAGCCTATTGAAGATGCTCACACTTTGTTGGCCTAAATCACACAAATGAAGAAGGAATGACAAAAACCCATGTGTGATTTCATGGCTACGTTCAAAAAAATGAAAAAACCAGAATTTCAGTTGTTGCTCAACTTATAGTTGAAAATTTGAAGTGCTTCTTCATCGATACATAGTTTCGATACATAGTTTCATGATTTGGATCCACTCTTATAGCTACTCACATGATTACTACTGAAGTAGAGGATGATCTAATCCTCATTGGAAAAATGAGGAAGGATCCAAATAGGTCTAGAGGATAGTCCTCTTTGGCATCACCTTCTACAAGCACCACAGATCCTAGGTGCAAAAGTGAGCTAATGAATTGCTAGCTCTCAAGAACTAGACTTCTCAAGGTTCATCGATTCCTTCCTGCAAGGACGTTCCAAGGAGAATTTATCCAAATGCTTCTAATTATCCCATTAATGCTGCAAGGAACCAGAATGGACTTCCCCCCACCACAAGGAAGACTTGCGCTTGAAGCACCACCTACAAATGTAGCAGTGAGTTATTATGAATTTGAACAAGATGATCTTTCACAATCAAAATATCTCTCAAAAGATGGTACTAATCTCTTCCCTAAGGAGGAAGAAGATGTAGTTGGTGACTCTAACATCAGGTTTCTGCAATATGAAGAAGGTGTTGAGCAAGAAGAGGAGACATACAGTGAGGCTTATGTTGTTTTCACCCACTCACAAAATCAGCTTGATCATCAACAAGGTTATGTCTAGATATATAAGGTAAAGGACAACCCATGTCCAATAGTCAAAATTGCTAACCAAGTGAAGGTGAGTGAAGAGGATCAACACAAAACTACTTCCACTACTCCATGGGGCATGCCCACATATCACATAATGCCTTTTGGGTTGATTAACGTCGGTGCCACTTTTCAAAGAGCAATAGACCCAGATCTTTGTGATGTGATGTGTAAGTTCATTGTGGTTTACCTTGATGATTTGAGTTTTTTTCAAAGAAATGTCAAGATCATTATCATCACTTGCTGCAAGTGCTAGAAAGGTGTCGACAACATGGTATTTCCCTTAATCCCAAAAAATTCCATTTTTTGGGTTACAGAAGGTAAGCTCCTTGGAAACATCGTGTCTAAGGAAGGAATCAAGATTGATCTCGAGTGGGTCAAGTCCATTTAGAATATTACTTTACCTTCAAGTAAGACAATGTGGTACATTTATTCTTTAGGAAGGTGAAATTCTTGCGAAGATTTGTTCCAGACTTTACAGAGAAGAATCATCATATCATGGATATGGTGAGAGGAAAGTCAATGTTTTGTTGGAGTGCAGAAGTTAAAGATGATTTCAATGAAATTAAGGAGGCTATTGCTCATGCCCGAGTCTTAGTCTGCCCAGACTATACAAAAGACTTCATCATGTACAATTACACCTTGGAACATACTTTATCCGCTATCCTAGTGCAGCAAAACAGTGAGGGGATTGAATCCCCAATAGCTTTCATGAGTTGTCCTTTGAAGTATCATGAACTTAAGTACTCACCAATGGAGAAGCATGCTTATGTTGTGGTTAAATCAATTAAGCATTTTAGGTTTTACATTCTTAATTCTCATGTTGTAGTATTGGTTCCTGATTCAACGGTCATGTCTATCTTGACTTGACAGGAGTTTGAAACTAAAGGAGGAAATTGGACCGTAAAATCCAAGAATATGACATGGAAATTAAACCCACTAAGCTAGTTTGTGGGAAGGGTTTATGTCAATTGATTGCTAATAACGAACCAAAAGAAATATTTCAGGATGAGGAAGTGAATTTTGTAGAAATTCCCAGTCTTTTTTGTAAACATGACTGATGAATGGTACTCTAATATTTCTCACTTCCTTACCTATGGATAATGTCTTGACCATTTTTCATACAAGGAAAAGAGGACAATCAACGTCAAGGCTGAAAAATTTATTCTTTGGGACAATGTTTTGTATAAGAGGAGTATTGATGGTACATTTTTGTGATGCATGGACAAACACAACAAGGTAAGTTGTTGGAATCTTTTCATAGCTTAGTGTGCAGTGGAAATTTTTCAACTCCAGTTACTGCTCACAAGATTTTGAAACCAAAATACTACTAGCCCACTCTTTCAAGATGTGTACAACTGGGTGTGCAAGTGTGAGTTATGCCAGTAGTTTGTGGGGAAACCAAAATTAGCAAATTTACCCCTCAAGTCAGTGGTAATTGAAGAACCCTTTCACCAATGGGGTATCAATTTCATTGGCATATTCAACCCACCATCAAGTGGAGGACATAGCTATGTTTTCATGGCTATTGACTATTTCACTAAGTGGGTGGAAGCTATTCCAGTCAAGCATGCTACTTCAGAAGTGGTATGTAATTTCCTCAAGGAGAATATCATTTCAAGGTTTGGTGTTCTAAATAAGATAGTAGCAGATAATGCTACTTCTTTCTCATTTAATGAAGTAATAGAGTTTTATTTTGAGTATGGGATCACTCTTGCCCACTCTTTTGATTATTAACCCTAAGGGAATGGTCAAGTTGAATTGAGCAACAAGAATATGATTACCACAATCAGGAAGTTGGTGGATGAGAATCAAAGGTCTTGGCATAA
The DNA here is from genome assembly GCA_007115665.2 of Sequoiadendron giganteum. Lineage (NCBI taxonomy): Eukaryota > Viridiplantae > Streptophyta > Pinopsida > Cupressales > Cupressaceae > Sequoiadendron > Sequoiadendron giganteum. The sequence goes on along the minus strand of CM021105.1, from coordinate 52,482,974 downwards.
GGCATTGTATGATGCTTTGTGGGTGGATCATATTATCCCTAAACGAGGGATTGGCATGTCTCTGTTTCAACTCTTGTACAATTTGAATGCATAAATACCTATCACACTAGAGTTACTCGCTCTAAAATTGGCTAAGGTCATTGAAGATGAGACTTTTGACAATTTTGTTTATTGATAATAGCAGTGGGAGATATCTTTCTCTCAAATTTAAAAATGATGGCTAAATAATACCAAGGCAAGTCAAACTTGTTGTATATAATAATTTTATGAAGAGTCACCTTGTTTCTTAAAAGAGGTCAACCCAAATGAAGGGTCACCTAGTTTTGTGTAAATACAAGGTGATGATCATTCATTTGATCATCAAGTTCATTCATCATAATTCACATTCCTAGAAGAAGTTCATACTTGAGCAGCAGATCATCATCTTGTAGTAGTAGATCATCATTTTGTAGCAGCAAACCGATTTCAAGGAGAAACATATTCATTTGTATCTTTGCATCTAGGAGAGGTTCTATTATTCATTGTATCAAATTTGGCATTGTGTTGGGCCTGAGTTGTAAGCAAATTTCTGCTCTTATTCCTTCAATATATAAGAGATATATTTGATGGGTTTTTTCTCCCTCGAGTAGGAGGGTTTTTCCAGGGTATCTTGTTGTGTTCATTGTCTTATGTGTTGTATTTTCTGATTTCTTTCATTTCTGATCCTAAATCTAACATGGTATCAGAGTGGGTTTAAGACAAGATCTGATCAGATTTGAGAAAATTTTGTGGCCTTTGGCCAAATTTGGAATTGCTGAAGGAATCGATTATTTGGGAGAAATTGATATTGGAGTAGTAGCAATTGAAGGAATTCAATTCAAAAGGGAAATTTGGATTCTGTTGGAGAAGTTTGAATTTTGCAGCAAGAAGCCATCCTTGAGTCAAATTTTCATCTAGGGAAAATCTCAAAGGCAAAAGGTTGAAAATTATTTCAGACCTAAGGGCAGATCCTTGAAGGTGAATTTGTGCAGAAAAAAGAAGATGGTAATCAGTGTCAAGGTAGAAGATAGACTTGATGGAGCCACAAACTTCAACTCTTGGAAACCCAAGGTACTCATTTCATTAGAGGAGAATGATCTTCTTGATTTTGTGGAAAGTGATATGCCTAAGCCTTTTGATGATATTGAGAAAATCCAGTGGAAGAAAAATGGCACGAAGGCTAGAAAGATCATGATAGACTCTATGATGGATCACCTAGTACCAATCATCTCCAAGTTGAAGACACCTAAAGAAATGTTTGATACTCTAAAAGGATTGTATGTGATCAACAATACCAGCAGAGCCCTTGCTTGAGACAACAATTTCACCATATAAAAATGGCTAAAGATGATTCAATCATCTCATTCTTTATGAAGATTGTTGATTTGAGAGATCAGTTGAGCACTATTGGGGATATAATTTCAGACAAAGATCTTGTTATGTTGGCACTAAATGATCTTCCTCAATCTTGGGAACCATTTATTCAAAGCATCAGTGGGAGATCTAAGTTGCCCAAGTTTGATCATCTTCGAGTTGATTGTATTCAAGAAGAGTCCAGGTTGGTAGCAAGAGGAATTGGGCGAAACTATCATGATGTAGAAAATCAAGTTCTTGCTACACATACATCTAGAGATAGAGGCAAAGGAAGAAAGAGGAATAGAGACAAAGAATCAGATTCTACCCCAAAACCGAAGAAGAAGAAGGATTTCTCTCACATTCAATGTTTCAGGTGTGGCAAGTATGGTCACTTTGCTCAAGATTGCAAATTAAGGTCTACACAACATGTTTCTTTTGTGGAAATTGACATAGGGACATCTCAGAAGGAGCCAAGTTCTAAAGTCAATTCAGAAGGTTTCTTATTCTAAAGTCGATCAGTTTCTTTGAAGGAGGAAATTACATTTAGAGGGAGTCTGAAAAACCATTAGAGGCAACCTTGGATGAGGAGGTCAAGAGGTTGATGCAAGTACTTGGAGCTTCAGAGGGAGTCACATCATCATGAAGACTTATTGTAAAGTATATTTCTTTGTGATAGAGAAATATGAGGTGAAAGCCCTTGTAGTGTATATTTCTCTAAGATAAAGAAATGTGAGGTGAAAGCCCTTGTAGTGTATATTTCTCTGAGACGAAGAAATATGAGGTGAAATCCCTTGTAGTGTATATTTCTTTGAGACAGAGAAATATGAGGTGAAAGCCCTTGTAGTGTATATTTCTCTGAGACGGAGAAATATGAGGTGAAAGCCCTTGTAGTGTATATTTCTTTGAGACAAAGAAATATGAGGTGAAAGCCCTTGTAGTGTATATTTCTTTGAGACAGAGAAATATGAGGTGAAAGCCCTTGTAGTGTATATTTCTCCAAGACAAAGAAATATGAGGTGAAAGCCCTTGTATTGTATATTTCTTTGAGACAAAGAAATATGAGGTGCGAGCCCTTGTTCATCTCTGTGACTGAGATGAGACATCATGTTGAGAGACTCCATCATGACATCACGTTGAGAGACTCCATGATGGACCCTTGTACTTGTGTTTCTTTCCACACATGGGAGTAGCCATGGTGGACGTCATGTTGAGAGACTCCATGATGACATCACGTTGAGAGACTCCGTGATGAACCTTTGAGTTTTCCACAAATGGGTGTAGCCATTGTGGGCATCATGCTGAGAGACTCCATGACGTGGATATCTGGAAAGATACCCCCCTAGCTAAGAGGGAGCGTTGATGTTATAGTAGTGGGATATGTCTTTCTCTCAAATTTAAAAATGATGGATAAATAATACCAAGGCAAGTTAGACTTGCTATATATAATAATTTTATGAAGAGTCACCTTGTTTCTTAAAAGAGGTCAACCCAAATGAAGAGTCACCTATTTTTATATAAATACAAGGTGATGATCATTCATTTGATCATCAAGTTCATTCATCATAATTCACATTCCTAGAAGAAGTTCATACTTGAGCAACAAATCATCATCTTGTAGTATCAGATCATCATTTTGTAGCAACAAACCGATTTCAAGGAGAAACATATTCATTTGTATCTTTGCATCTAGGAGAGGTGCTATTGTTCATTGTATCAAATTCAACATTGTGTTGGGCCTGATTTGTAAGCAAATTTATGTTCTTATTCCTTCAATATATAAGAGATATATTTGCTAGATTTTTTCTCCCTCGAGTATGAGGGTTTTCCAAGGGTATCTTGTTGTGTTCATTGTCTTATGTGTTGCATTTTCTAATTGCTTTCATTTCTGATCCTAAATATAACACTGTTGATAAGCATGCCATGTTCCTATTGAATTGGAGGAACAACATGCAAAGGTGGTGGATGGCATTACTGAGCACCAAAGCCAAGTCAAGATACTTTTGACAAGAAAGAAAAATCTCATGATTTCCAAATTGGAGATCAAGTTTTTTTATGGAATAAAAGAAGAGAACCAAAAGGAATGCACAAAATTTTTGACTCTTTGTGGAGAGGCCCTTTCACAATTTACCAACTTTATGGTGAGAACAATTTTCTTCTGGTGTACCAAGATGGAACACCTTTTTTGCTACCCCACAACGGACAATATTTAAAGCATTTCACTCAGTGAAGCGTCAGATAAGTTTGTACTTATTTGTATATTTTCATGTCTTTCTTTTTGTATTTTTGTTTTATGTCGCCTAACTCTATAGCCCAATGGATGGATGAAGGCACTTAGAGTTATGGGATTCTTCTCCCTTTGATCATTTCAAAGAATGATTGAAGGAAGCTCCCTAGTTAGAGCCAACTGTTATCCTCAAATTCAAATCACTCAATTCATGGGATAACCCTTATAAGACTTGTCCATAATATAGCCCACATTCTCTAAGCATGCATATTGAGACAATTTTGATTACTCTCGTGTGTAGTCCAGCTCGCCAAAAAGTTATTTCGATTGAGTCATCGTTTCAACTTTTGAAATTTTTGTAAAAGTCAGATTTTTAGGTGTTAGTCATTTTTCTTTTATATGCAGTGTCACTGAATTTTAGTGCACCTGCATATTTTTGGTTAATTGTCTTGTGCCTTAGCCATTTTTCTTTTAGTACAGTGTCATTGAATTTTAGCACACCTGCATATTTTTGGTCTTTTTAGTGCAATGTCGTTGAATTTTAACACACTTGCATATTTTTGGTTTATCTCATATGTAGTTGTGGAGAAATTCTCCGCAACTACACTTCTAGACTTACCCCTCATGCACTTTGGAGATTTTTTCTCGAAGTGCATCCCTCATGCATTTCAAGGAATTTCCCTTGATGTGTATAAACATCTGTATAAAAAGTGTAGATTAAATTTGTTTTCCCGACCAACACCAAAATTGACATACCCCATGTGTAGCTCAGGGAATTTTCCTCGACCTACATCAAGTTGATTTACCCATGCAGTTCAGGGATTTTTCCCTGAGGTGCATATTTTTGCACTACACAAGTGTAGATCAGGGAATTTTTTTCGACTTGCACCAAGTCTGTCATACCCTATATGCAGATTGGGAAAAATTCCTCGATTTGTACTTTGTTGATTTATCTTAAATGCAGTTTGAGAATTTTTCTCCAAACTACATCATTTTTTTCTACCCTTATGTAGAGGTGGATATCTTTTCCACCCTTGCATCCAATGATGTAATTCCCATGTAGTTCGGAAAATTTTCTTTGAACTACACACCAACATATCAAATATGTAAAGTGCAAAAATTTTCCACAACTGCACGAACCTTGGCACTTGGAAGTTTTCTAACTTTGGAAGGTTTTTGGAACTCAATTTTTGCAATCTCTTGCCAAATGATTGGTCCATTTCCCAAGAAGAAAAATATGAAGTACAAGTACCAAGGAGTGTTCCCGATGACTTCTATGGAGTCTAATGTGGACAATATTAAAGACACAAAGATCGACCATGCTTCCATGCCAAATACTTGATGATGATCAAAAGGTTCTTCTCGTGGAAATAGTTATCCAAGAATTCACTTCCCTAATTCATACATAGATTGAGTCAGAAGCTTTTTTATTAGCTTCCATTGATAAGTTAGTGGATTTTCAAGTGAATTTGGATAACCTAAAAGTAATACTAGACAAGCATAGAAAAGCATGTATCACTATCAAGGAATCCATTACATGAGTGCTCGCCATCTCCAACCATACATTAGGGCTAGATGACTATGAAGTTTAGGCTGTATTGAAAAGATATGAAGATTTCCCGGGGAAGAATGTTGAAGAATAAAGAGAATGTGCTCGTCAAGACTTAGTTTATTTTCAAGTTTTTCCTTTATACAATTTGTAATTTGTAGATGACATTTTACATGTCTTTTATAATATAACAATTACATGTAAGAGGATTGAAGTTCCAAATCAAATCAGACTCTTCCTTTGAATAAGTCAATTAGTTATAGGTTTCCTATTTTTTCTCTTTGCTTCCTTCTATAAATAAGAGGGAGCTCTTTTGTAAATAAAATCTTCTAGCTTATGAAGTGAAACACCGTCGAATTGAAGAGCACATTAAAACTTTGTTTTTGAAGTGTAAATCAAGATTCAATCAATAAAAGAAGCAAGTTGGCATCCAATCTTTGCCTTGAATCAAGTTTGTTATGTATTGAGATTGTTCTTACATCTTTCCTATTACATTATCTTGTACATGATTGAATCACAACACAAAATTGAGTATATTAAGAGGCACTCCAAATTTGATTTTGAAGTCTTTGTGCTTTAATATTATATTTGGAAATTATGGTTTATGTACATGTTATTTGGAAATAACTTGAAGAATTTGGGTTGTGATTTATTATCTTTGTTTGTTTGGTCTTATCATGGCATGCGTTGGAGACTTTGGGTTGCAACATATATCACTCTTTTTCCTTCCAAATCATCATAGGAAACAACATAAGACTTTGTGCTTTTGTGGGTTTTCTTGCTATCAAAACTTGTTGGTATCATTCTAGTTATTCTCACATCTAACTGAATTAGATATTGGTTATTATTGCTCCAACTAGTATTTTGTAGTTTGTTACATGTTCTAAACTTCAAGGGATTATCATTTTAATATTGTAAGAGGAAACATCTATTTTGAAAAAAGAGAATAGGATGAATCGAAACACCCTAATGGATAGTTGTAGTGTAAAGAAGTTTAGTTAATTACTAGTTGATTTAGTTAGCAATAAGAAGGGAGCCTCCCCTTTCTATGAAGAGAGATTTAATCTCACTATACTGTGTCTGATATCGCCATTTTGTAATCAGTTAGTTATTTACAAAATATTCACCCAACACATTGTTGTATCTATTTCATCATGATTAATTACTCTAGTCTATTATTCTATTGATGTTTTCTTTGCAAGCGACATTTTGTTGTTCCTTGTACAACATGATATATTCTAATAGTGTATTTTATTCTTTTTGTTATCAATAAAGATGTTCTTCAAAAACAACTATATATGTAAAATCGACGATCCAAGAAAAATAAACCACACAATATATGTATAAGGGATAAGATCATTATCAAGGCCCAAAGAAAACATACTCCTTTGTGGATATAACCTCATCTTCTAATATATGTATAATGAATGCAATCACCATTTAAGACCTAAAGGGTGTTCAACATTTAGGAACATAACTTCATCTTCTAAGGATTCACTATTTTAAATTTGGCCTCATCGACCTAAGGTCCAATAGGTATGCTATCAATAAATAATTCCATCTTTAAAGTTCATTTGAGGTATAGGGCACCTCAAGATTAAAGAAGAATCTTCTGTTGTTGGGTTGGTCGAGCTACAAAGTCATCTTTTGCTAATCAGATGTGCAATTACTTTTACATTAACTTTCCTTTCTTATGCGAGAAAATCCTCTCATTTTTTTTGACTTAATATTGATCAAGTAGAAGAGTCTTCTCCCTCTCTGACCTTATCTTGAAGAGAAAAAGTCCTCTTCCTTTCTATTGAATGAAGTTGCAACATGTGATCTTGTTTCCTTATCCTAACCCAAAGAACAAAACGATTATAAAAGCATCCCTAAACCAAGGCTTGAGGATGGGAGGGGAGCAAAAAGAGGTTTGCCAAGAAAATGAAAACCAAAAAAAAAACCCTTAAAAAATAAAAAGGCTTTGTGTAAGAGGTGTCCTAAACAACAAAGGCAGCTTCTTTATCTTGTCTTTCCGGACGAAGTCCTGAAAAACATGAGTGAAAAAAGGAAATTTCCTACAGCTTTTCAAAAATAGAAAAAATCACCGAAATAGGATATTTATTAACTTCTGTCTTTAACTATTTGGGAAATAGAAAAAACTCACCGAAATCGGATATTTTATTAATTTCTGTCTTAATTCAACTCGATTTAAGGCGGACTTGGAGTCCGGCAGACGACGGTCAAAATGATGAAGCCGGAGCACTTTTGCATGGACGAATGTCAAATTTGTGAGACTCATTAATGTCTTCGAACGTTTGAATGTGCAGAAATAAATTCTCTGTTTGGCGATATATTTTTTTTTCTAGGATGGGAATTTGATCGTGTTCTTCTCATTTCTTTCTCAAATTTTGTGGATGGATTCGAAAGATCTGGAGGAAGTTTCTTTTCCTGCGAAGAAATGAAGAAATTTGAGGGGATGTGAAGATTTTTAGAAAGATATAGGGTTTGAGGGGAAAATTTCTAATTTTCCGTGTTTTTAAGGGAAAAGGGAAAGGCCTTGGCTTGTTTTTTGTGGAAGAAACGGAGGATTTTAACTGTGGGCAAACATAAAACGAAGGATTTTTATTGTTGTAGCAAAAAATCGAAGGATTGTGCATGTTTTGGTCAAGGAACGAAGGATTTTGCTTGTTTTGGTAAAGAACGAAGCATTATCCTTGTTTCAGCTCCAAAAAAGAAGGATTTTGGTCCTTTTTGCTGTTTTTGGGAAGAAGTTGAGGTCTTGTGAGTAAGAACGAGATTATTTGGCAAAAATATGTAGCAATCTGAACCGCTGTAGGGACATTTGAAAAGATTTGGAGTTTAAGAAAAAGGCTTGGAGATCTTGTGTTGCTTTCGGTCTGAAAACGGAGGGATTTGAAACTTTTGTGCTAATTTGGGGGAAGAAAACGAAGGATTTTGTCCTGCCTTGAGCAAGAGAAAGAAAGATTTTGCAGATTTTGTGTCGCCGTTGGGAAAGAGAAAGTGTTTTGAACCGGAATGAGATTTTCCGGGGAGAAATTCGAGAAATTTGAGCAACGGTGCAGTATTTTCACAGGATTTAGTCTTTTAGAAGAAAAGGCTAATTTTTTTTTTACCGCTTTTGGCGAGAACGAAGGCTCCAGATGATTGTATTGATTTCTTTTGGCTTGAAAGTGAGGGATTTGAAGTAGAGCGAGAGTGTAGTTCAAAGAAAAGAGGAAAAGGTACCGTTTTGCTTGATATTTGCATTGTTTGGTCAAGTATCTGAGCATTTAAGGGGTCGTCAAAAGTTCGAGCTCGTACGAGCTTTATTTGAGCACCTTGAGCAACTTTCTATAAAGAAACGAAGTTTAGGCCATTTATGTAAATTTGACTGCTTTTTGTTCTGATCAGTGACTGAAGTTTGTAAATTTATCTTCGAGCCCCTTGAATTAAGGGGCTTTGTAATTTCCAAAACTGGGTAACTTTGATCTGGAAATATGGATCTTTGTATCCATTCAGAAGATTTCTCTCTGAGCCGATCTGCATTTCAGTACAGATTATAGATTCCTTGAATAATTTATTTTCTTTTCCTGAGGAAGCCGCAGTTTTAATTCTCTTCACTATTGTTTACAAATCCTTCATACAAGGAGAAAAAAATATAGTGAAGTCAATATGTCTTTCAAAAGTATAGTGCGGGAGATCAAGGAGATGCGGAACGGGATCGGTAACATATCTAGAAGGCGAAGTTTTGACCTGAGGGTTTTGCAGCAGCACAAATCAAGGTCCCAGAGCACTGTAAGCGAATCGCAGTGCCAGTTTCTTTTTGTTCAGCAGAGCAAATGGGCCAATCTCCCTCCTGAAATACTCTATGATGTGATTCACCGCCTAGAGGCCAGTGAGGGAACGTGGCCTGCTCGGAAAAATGTGGTTGCCTGTGCTGGGGTATGCAAATCATGGAGGGAGATCACCAAAGAAATCGTCAAAACGCCGGAACAATGTGGAAAACTTACTCTTCCCATATCATTGAAGCAGGTGGGCATTTATCTTAGGCTTTAAATCAAGAGAAAGCAACGCTTTTGTATTTGATTTCATCCATTTCCTTGTTGATTGCTACGGTCTAAATTTGGGTATTGTTTGGAGGTGGATATTTTTAGTTCGATTTCAGCGTTTTGTTGTTGATTACTAATAACTAAAATTGTGTATTATTATCAGATTCTAACTTTAGATAAAATGGTATTTTTAACATGATTTAAGCTATATTTTCCGATTTGTGCCGTTTCTTTCTGTTAATTGATGTTGTTTAAATTTGATTTTATGGCAGTTATTTGGCATTACTAATGTGCTCGTCTTTCTGTTATTTTATTACAGCCTGGGCCGCGTGATGCACCCATACAATGCTATATCAAACGAGACCGGGGAACGTCTACGTACCACTTGTTCCTTGGGTTAAGTCCTGGTAAATTTGTTTTTTTAACCTATTTTAAAAAATTTCATTCACAATGAAAGGCAGCTCTTTCTTTTACCTATGATTTTTTATAGCTCATCTTAACTACTGAGAGAACACATCTCTCAAACAGTGTAGCCATTTGTTGTTTTGGAGTTTATAGAATTATTGTTTTCATCTGCATATATTGTAATATCCCATTTTTCAAGTTTGGCAGAAAATCAGAAGCACCAAACTATTTGATATTTTACATGATGCAGATGGTAGTCCCATTGTGTGGTTTTGTGTGAGTCAATCTTTTACCTTAATTCTATCTTCCCTCTCTTAGAGCTTTTGGATTTGCTAGCTTTTCTTTTGTGGCTTGTCAAAAATATCATTGGGATTTACTAAGCCTGTTTTCTGAATCAAGATTCATTTCATAATTCCTGACCTAATGTGTGAGGCTTGTTATTTTTATTCAGCTTTATGTTTTATTTTGCTGCTTGTGTTTGTACTGGAGTGTATTTCCTTTATCTGCTGTGTGTAAATTTTGTTATGATATGGGGTAGTGGTTTCAGGGTTCAGGATAATAATTTCAAATGTCCTTTTTTGTTTTGTCTATCGAGTTACTTAGCCTATCGTTATGGACTATGCTCGGTTGTAAATATTTCTTCCTAGATCATTGGTGCATGCTTGTAAAAGCAATATGTTAAAAACTTAGAAGAGCTGTATATGTAAATATATCACTTGTTTGCATTTGTATTAGGTCTACTTTGATGGATGTTGAAAAACACCTTAGACTTCAAAGTTGATCTTTATATAACTCGTTGTATATTTAAATATATATTTCTTTTTCTGGTATTTGTTTGTCTAGAAGATGATCAAGGCTTAGTATGAGAACTTCAAACATCTTTTTGTGTTATCTTGTCATTTATGGGTACTTTGATGTTCAGTGGAAAAATTATAGGCTCCATATTCAATCTTTATGGCCTCTGTTTCTAACTAGTTTTTTTTCTTGTATTTGGTTGTCTAGAAGATGATATACAGCAAGAACTGTTAACCTTTTTAACATTAGGTTATAGAAACTTCGGGGCCAAGAATACTAAATATTTTGATCAGTTTCTATCTACAGCCTTGTTCTAGGATTTGCTGCACTTACTTCTGTTTTGGGGAAGGATGTATATCATGTGTTGGTTTGGCCTGCCATTTCATTAGTTAAATCTTTCATGTCAAGTTCAACCCTTATAGTTAAGGGATGTCTCAATCATTTCTTGGATAACTTGGTGCTTTTGTAAGTGATGATTTCATTCATCTATTTTCCTCAGTTCTCTTAGCTGTTTTTAGTTTGACTCATATATGCAGCGGGGTTACAACTACAAAAAATAAGCCAAGTTAGTTACAATTCAATCCATAATCTGCATTTTGTACTGCAATTAGTTAAACTTCATTAAAAAATAAAGCATATTAATGTCCATAGACAAAAGGAGCTTAATGGAATTCGAATTACTAGAGCCTTCCGTTTATGTCATTTATGATGTTAAAAAGTTCATTCTTAAATTTGTTCACTTATGATGGACTTTGTGAAGTGACCATAGATGTGAGTTTATAATTCTCAATCAACTTGAGGGGTAAGTTTTGGATTCATTTTAAATGTTAATTATTGGAAATTTTGTGCACTATTCAGTATACCGCTATGCTACTGTCTGCTATATTTAATGAATTCTTAGAGAAGAAATAAATGAAGCAGTACTTCTCCATTAGCTGTGCCTAAGAAACATTTTAGTTAGTTTGCATGGCAATTCTTTTAATTTATAGGTGGAGAGTCTGGAGTCATGTTTGACATTCTGTTTGATGTTTGTGCATGTTGCAGGTCTGATTGTTGAAAATGGCAAATTTCTCTTTGCTGCCAAAAAAGTTAGACGCCCCACAGGTGGTACAGATTATGTAATTTCTATGAATGCAGAGGACTTCTCCCGTTCAAGTAATACATATGTGGGTAAATTGAGGTGAGAGAATACTTCATATGGTTTCAATTCTTATTTTTTCAAGTTTAACTGTTTATGCTTACAATTCATGCGTTGTACTTTTTCTGACACACTGCAAGTATTGTGTTTACAAACTGATCTTCATTTGTTGCCTCTGAATATTTGTAGGTCAAACTTCTTGGGTACAAAGTTCACAATATTTGATAGTCAACCTCCTCACAGTGGTGCAGTAGTGTCAAATAGTCGTTCAAGTCGGAGATTCTATTCCAAACAAGTATCTCCAAAAGTACCTGCAGGAAACTATAACATTGCAAACATTGCTTATGAGTTTAATGTCCTTGGTACTAGAGGGCCAAGAAGAATGCAATGCACAATGCATTCTATTCCAGTTTCATCTATTCAGGCTGGAGGGTGTGCTCCAACACCCACAGAATTTCCTCATTCCTTGGAGGATTCCTTTTCAATGTCATTTTCTTCTCATTTAAAGGAGCCACTTGTGGATTTTAGCAGCTCTAGCTTATCAGAAGTTGCGATCAATGTTCTAAGCAAAGATGGACCTCTTGTCTTGAAAAATAAGGCTCCAAGATGGCACGAACAGTTACAGTGTTGGTGCCTCAATTTCAGAGGGCGTGTCACAGTAGCATCTGTGAAAAACTTTCAGCTTGTTGCAGCTGTTGAACCTTCACAGACTATTACACAGGCTGATCAGGACAAAGTCATTCTTCAGTTTGGGAAGATTGGCAAAGACATATTTACCATGGACTATCGTTACCCCCTCTCAGCTTTCCAGGCCTTTGCCATATGTCTAAGCAGCTTTGACACAAAACTAGCTTGTGAATGATATAAGTTGCCCGCCTTCATTCAAGGAGTTAATTGATCCAAAGCAGAAGTATTTTAGGGTGAAAGATTGGATAAACAAATTTCATGTACAAGAAATACAGCCTAGCTTCATGTTTAAAATGCTGATAAGGATTCAAGGCATTTTGGAACTGGTTTCATGGGACAGGAATACCACTCAGGCAAGCTCCTATGAAATACCACTTGGTGTTTCTGCAACTTTTGCCCTTGAAAAAATAAAGTAAATACAGAACTATTGGCTGCTATGCCTTGAATTGAGAAAATTGTATTTGCTTATACCCAGGGCACTGACAAGTTTGAGATGCTATCAAGCAGATTCTCTCATACTGGGGTATTTAATCATTTGTACTGCTTATTGCACCTATAGAGAACTATAACCATCTTTTGATTTATTCATGGTTAAAGGTGATATTGTTTCCCAACTGATTTGCATAGTCATGATCTTTAGGATAGGATTGATGCATTATCGTGTATTGTGATTGGCTTGTGATAATATTAGGTAAGACGACTAAAATTTGTATAAATAGGGGATCAACTCAAGGCTTTCAATCGAAAATCCTATACATTTTAGTGTAGGAGGAGCTTACGAGATAAGATAATTTTTTGAGGAAATTTATGTAACAATTATAAATAAACTAAAACTGTGGATTAACTGTCAGCTTAAAAATAATTTTTTTGGTCACAAAGAACAATCTGGTCTTGGTAATGGTATTACTATTAATTACACTTGAAAACGAAGTAGTGGCAGGCAAAAATGCTATCCTGAATATCAATGTGTCTGGAGTTGTCCCTTATAAAAAGATGGATTTGAAGATGACACTGTCAGAAGAGTATGCACAGTATTCCATATATATGGTCTAACTGAGGCCTGTTAATGTGGCGGGTCCCTCTCTCTTAGCGCAATGGCCCCTAAATGTTCTGGAGCTCCATTCTTTGATGGGCCCGTCTACAGCAGCCTCATATGGTAAATTTGTTATGTAATGATGGGTTGGAAGGCATTCAATGAGCAACAAAGCGAAGTGCAATTCTCTGTGACAGCTTTGCTGGCGGGGGCTTTGCTTTTCTGTATTATTTGACTTGTATGTAATTGTGGATAGCCAGATGTCAATGAGCGCATGTGCTTTACCTGTCAATGAGCAACATTCTTTCCTATTTTTTGGCCTTCTTATGGAGAAACGAGCTTCATTTGTTTGCCAAGGTATTTTCACACTATCATAGGGGCGTTCAAATGGAGTGATTAATGTGTATTATGGTAAACTGGTGAAGATTCAGTCACATTTTTGCAGTTATACTCTAATTTCATGAGCAGATCTCTTTGCAGCTTTAGCTGTCGATTTCCTTAATGGAAGCATTTTCGAGGGAAGAACTTACACTTTGAAACAAAAAATGCTTTGCTCTGGTCTATTTGATATCTAAAACTTGGTTGAGTTTCTTTCGAGATTAACATTTGGAGCTTCATGGTTGTGGCTTTGAATGTGCTTTTATTTATAACAGGCTTGGAGTTCAGCTGACTGAACCCTGGAGTAGTTCTTTTCACTTATATAGTCTCCGGACAAAATTTATATGTTGCTGATTGCCTACCAGCCTGTTGAAACTGATACAACCCATCAGATTTGGCTGGCTTGAATCACCTAACAAAATGAGAATAGCTACTGCCGTTTATTATGACAATTGATAAAATCAAAGACATTAGATTTCCACAGTCCATATCGATGAAAGAGTGTTGTTTTTATGATAATTGATAAAATCAAAGACATTAGATTTCCACAGTCCATATCGATGAAAGAGTGTTGTTTTCTGGATTAAACTCTGCAATTTGTTTGCATTGAGATTAATAAAATCATAGAAATATTATCTTGGTTGTATCTGATTGAAGAACATCTCGAAAAGAGTTAAAATGTACTCTGGGAGATTGAATATCTGTTTACTGCGCAGAATGCTAAATGTGGGAATGTATTGCGTGTAATTGGACATCATGCTGCTCTGTATTGCACTTGAATAAATGTGCATTTATGTTCCTGATTATCCTACTACGGAACTTTATATACGATGAAATAGGGACAAGAAACAAATTGACAATCCTCCGGATTTTTTTGGCAACGGTCAGTTTGTAAAGTATTTGGTTCTTCTGAGTTCCATTATCTAGGAGGGAAAAGCTGTTGTACCTACATATCAAGACAGAAGTTTGCAGAGCTCTTAAGCAACAGCGGCTATGACAGTGGAAGTTTGGTGTCTGGACGTGCGCATTTTAATGACTTCAGAATGGTTTTAGCTTATCTACTGATCTCTATCGTACTGTAAATGACAGTTGTACCTTTTTTTATAAGTATTGAGTTTATTGCAGAATATATAAAACAAAAATGTTTTCAGATAAGTTACACTGCTGTTCTCCATTTTTAGGCATATACCTAATGCAAAAAGAACATGCACAGTTAGATTCCAAAAAGCTCTCTGAATAATCTGTATTACAAGATAACCACCTGATGATTACAGATGCTAATATACCTTTTTTTTTTTAAAGAATATGTGAATATATGAATTTCTTTATTCAGATAAGGTAGTTTATAAGTTTTGTACTATCCACCTCAAAACCCTAATCTTACTACCATTAGATATTGGGTCAATCTGGTGTTAGTAGGGTCATACTCATTTTCCTGCAAAATAATAATCAAATATCTGAAAAGATTGTATCAGATGAAATGGAAATTTCTGAGCAGAAAGAAAAATTCTGGAAGATTAGGCTATGTATATATTCGTTGATGTTACTTTCTTTAATGACAGTCAGATGAAATGGAAATTTCTGAGCAGAAAGAAAAATTCTGGAAGATTAGGCTATGTATATATTCGTTGATGTTACTTTCTTTAATGACAGACTGCTCTAGCAGTTGAAGGGCAGTTTTAAATGAATAACCGCCATGGAAATTTAATCGAAGGGCAAAAACAGCCAAATTTAACCCATGCAGCAGGGATGAATAATAATTTATATATTTTTTAATATTACAAGTTGTGCTTATATACCTCTTTGAACTTTATAATGCTATATATACACACCATATGCGTCACTCAAATTTTAGTTTAAGATTGTAAGGAAAATAAAAACTTTTTTAGAACTTTTTTTAATTCTTAGGTTAATTAAGTATTAGAATTTATATTTGAGAATTAAAATGAAATAAACGTGATCATTAAATAGAAGGATATGTATTTAGTTTTACGATTTATAATTGAGGAATGATATTGATAATGTGTTAAACTGGTTTTCTTCAGAAAATTATTTGCATTAGTTTAATAACTAGTTGTCTTAGAATATAAACTGGTATAGAAAAGGATGAAGGTTATCTTGAGTGTCATGAATTCAATCTTAAATGATGTGAACTTGATTTATCATGCATAATTAATTTGTGTTATGAGGGATAAAATTGAAAAAATGCATGTGAACTTGATTTATCATGCATAATTGATTTGTGTTATGAGGGATAAAATTGAAAGAATGTGTATTTGAAGATCTGCTCATTGTCTTGATATTTGAATTTTTCAAGATGGTATCCAAAAATATTGTTGAGGATCTTGTTGATTTGAAGCAATGTGAATGAAGTAATTTTTCAAGTGTATTTGGAGAAGCAAAGTCTTTGATAATATGTTGGCAAAGATCAAACATTCCTTGAAATAAAAGATTCAATCATCACTAAGTCTGCAAAGAGTTATACGAGTCTTTCAAAAGACAAACTGACTGCTCCCTAATTTTGTAGTAAAGAGAGCATCTAAAAAGTAAAACGATCTTGGATTTTAATCTCCCTTGAACAAATCTAACAAATATGATGCTCTTATATATATTTTTGATTAGTCTATATGTGGTGGGGATGCAAACAAATGTTGAATTATACGAGTCATGAAGGTCTGCAAAGAGTAATGCAAGTCTCTAAAAAGGCAAAATAACTGCTCCCTAGTTTTTAAGTAAGGTGAGCATCTAAAGAGTAAAATGATCCTTAGTTTTAATCTCCCTTGGACAAATCTAATAAATATGATGCTCTTAAGAATTCTTTTGATTGGTCTCTATGTGATAGAGATATAAACCGATGTTGAATAATTCCAAAGAAACTCTAAAACTACACAATAATTGAAACTTAATGTAATCTACAAATTAAACGATTCCATCCTCAAAATAAAAATACAATTCCTTGAAAAAGACATCAATTCAAAAATTAATTGTAGTAGTTTGTCTACATCAAATCAGTTGTATAACAAATTTAAATGCCTGATAAGGTTGCTTGATGTTATTTGATTGGGAAAGATTTGGAGGATATTTTAAAGGCAATGGTTGAGGAAACTAAAAGTCATTTATCCTTATCTCTTGTCGTAGCTCAACTAAAATTAATTATAGTCGTTTGTCTACATTAAATCAGTTGTATAACAAATTTGTATAACAAATTTAAATGCCTGATAAGGTTGCTTGATGTTATTTGATTGAGAAAGATTTGAAGGATATTTTAAAGACAATGGTTGAGAAAACTAAAAGTCATTTATCCTTATCTCTTGTCGTAGTTATATCTGATTTGATTGATCTGAATACATCCTTGAGGCCACCAAACTTTATAAGCATGTTGCCTCTTAAATCTCCACAAAAGCAAATGCTCTTGTCTAGTCTTGTACACCCATGATGGGCATTACCATTGATTTAACCTGTTATTTGGAGCTCCACCAGCAGACAAATGCCTTGCGAAACATCTGGTAATGACCCATTCTTTCTTTATTACAAAATCAATGCATTGAAAATGAAACCAAAGCCATTGAAAATGGCCCTTCAAAAAAGTCATCCACAACATACTCTGCACAAAGAACATTAAAACCCAACAACAATGTGGGTTTTGTCGTCTTATGATTATGTCTATCTATTTGTTTAGAGCACATGATTCCTACTAATAAAATATCATTTATTTTTTGGACAAATCGATGCAACCTTAGCCTTAGTAATAGGTTTCCTCCCATGATGTGGGAGCAATGCATGAGGCATGCTTGGTATCATGGTTTTCAAAATTTTGGGTGTTTCCCTAGATTTCTACATGGTCTACACGTGAGGTAATTGATTCATTTTAAGCCTAAGTTAATTAAATTGTAAAGATCATTTAGTTTTAGATTAGAGAGTAGAGTTTAAAAATATATATTTGGGTAGAAATGATATATAAAAATGATTAAAATAAAAGTATATTTTGATGTTAGACAAAAGGAAGTTAATTTGGTTGTGATAGAGAATTAGTATCTAAAATATGAAATGAGATTTGAAGTGAATAGATTGAGTTGATTATGTTTTGTAAAATTTAGATTTGTGTATGAATTGGAATCAATTTTACATCATCTATTTCAATTTTCACATTTATTATTTCTATTAATAAATTTTATAGTTTTAATTTTTTTTCACTATATCTTAAATCTAAGGTCTTCAAAACTTAAGTGCATGCAATAAAGATTCATCGATCCTTGTATTTGCAAAGAAAAGACTTGGTAGTGTTGAAGAATACCATTGAAACTTGCTATGCGAGGGTGTGGAAATGTACTTCCACCCACCCAAAACTATTGATTCCCACCTACTTTTGTAGTTCCTCCCACTCCCCTACTTAGTTTGCCTCCAAAGATAGGGTAGGGGGTAGGGGGTAGGTAGCAACCATTTCTTTTCCCCACTCTCCCCTACAAGTACTCTACTTGATAGCTTACTTTTTCAGTGTGTCTTGGTCAAACCCTTTAATTGATTGAATGATGCTAAAAAAATTTGGAAGACACACCATGTAGTGTATGCAACACATGCATAAAAGATTGACAATGATGAAATTATGACGATGCTTAGTGCTATGGGATTTGATGCAAATGAAGTACTAGGATGACTTGGTGCAAGGACTAGTGTTTTGATATTTGTTGATGTATGAGATGATGTAATTGATATGACTAGTGCAAAAGATTGAGTAATGGTTGCTAGGTGATCCTTTGTGGTGGTAGATGCTAGGGAGTGTGGGATCTAAGGATGATTGAAATAACCTACTGATTATGTCCTTTTATACATCCTAAGCACATAATTTGAACTTTTTGGTGTGGGAGTTGACAAATAATAACTAGATGGGAATGAGTTAGTTTAAGGAGACAATTAATATTGGACAAAATCGGGTCAAAGTTGCACCTATGGACTTGAATTGGGTCAAGGTCACACCTATTATCTTGAACTTGATAGATGAAATGTTGTTGCAAGATTTAGTAATGTTCTAAGTAGAGGCAATATGTTGTTTCTAAATGTGAAACTGGGTTAAGGGTTAGTTGGAATGCCAAATCAATCAAAATTATTTGCTAGGGAAACATACTTAAGATACTTAAACACACCGTTTACAATGAAGGGGAAAGGTGCAAGGGATGCACTTTATAAACTTACAAGTATTAATAGCCTTAAACATAAAACATAGTAGTGGAGTAATAAAAATAAATACATCAATACATGGTTCATAAAGTAATTGATGCTTGTCATATGCCATGCAAATTAACTATTGTATAACTTACAAATTATATCATAGTTACACTTGATTTGAATTGATAATTGTACACATAAGTTTCTAAGAGTTGGTGAGAGTTTACTCTAGTCTAGTTTAGAGTTTTCTCTGAGTGGCTTTTACATTGACATAGTTCACCAAAGTGTCCAAGAGTACTACCAATGTTTTGAAATATACTTATATTTGGAGTCTTTTTTGGTTCATAAGATTGAAGACCATTTTCCATTTAGATGTATAAGATTTGAAGGCTAGTTTTTTTGTCATTCGTAGGCCCATATAGATTTAGTTAGATAGTTTGGTGATTGATTTAAGGTACTGTATTGAGATTTGAGAGTCTTCTTGAGCCTAGTGATTATCTAAGAGTTTTATTGTTTTGAATGAGTGAAAATTTTGACTATAACCTTTCTACTATATTAAAAATGACATAACATTACAAAAAATATTCTATTTATCCGTTTTCCTTATATATTTTTCATTAAGGTATACAATTCTCCCATGTGACCTTTAATATGGTTAGTCAAGTAATTTTATTAGTATGTGGGGTTTTAGTTATTTGTTTGTTAGGTTTTCTATTTCATATGTGAATTTTAAGTCTAATTTGCTCTAGTCAGTGAGGCAACAAATTCCCCCCCTACTCATACATCGAGACCACATCATTTGCTTGATAGGATGAGGGTGTGCCATTCACATTACAAATCATAAGTCATACAAATTATATTTAGTTATGTAGATGATAAATATTGTCTAGCCTCCAAACATCATGGAATGGGCAAAGATGGATGCTCATGTGAGGGAAGGGGATTCATTTATTATTTATTTATTCTTTGAGATGGCTTGGTTATTTGTAAGAATACATTAAATGGGAAAGCTACATAGAAATGGTTAAAATGGGGAATTGTACAAAGATCTTTCATATTTGGTACTATGATAAGGCAATCAATGCCCTCATGGAGTGCCTAGGATTAGGATCTTGATCAATTTGACTATTATGATAGAATCTATGACATTTATGATGCCTAATCAAGGTGTAATATGAGTTAGATATGATTCCTAAAAGCTTGAGCATGAGTATAGGGGCATTGGATTTTTTCTATGGCTTATAGTTTTGAGTTTTGTTATAGGAAACCATTTACACTTTCTAGTTTCCTATTTTCCTATATATTAGAGGCATGGGATATTGGGTTCATATGGTCTTTTATAGGCAGACTTATGTTGTTAAATTACTTTTAAAGTAGAGGGATAAGCATATTGTATTGATGTACTCCTTTATTCGAGGATTAATACAATCTTAGTCAACTTTATTAGTGGGGTCTTTTCTTGCAAGGGTTTCTCCATGTACATTTAGTGTTATTTGCATAATTTTCAGAGTTTTCTAATTTTTACTCACTTCTTAATTTTTAATTGTTAAAAATGATTGTCTTAATCACACGTTTAACTATATTTGAAATAAGTTACATTGTTAATATTCTTATTGATTAATTTATATTTCAATGTGTGATATTAGAGCTATGGCTTTGTTAGGAAGGGAACATCTTTCTTGCAATATTGTGGATATTTTGTGGTCATAGAAGGAGCATTTTTTCAATGGTTTTATGGATTCGAGTGGTAAGAGAAGCCATGACAAGTACATCACTATTAAAGATTGAGAAGTTAAACAAATATAGGTACGGGCCATGAAAAATAAATAGAAGGATCTATTGGAGGAGAGATATCAATGAAGACCTGTGACATTAGAGTCTAATCCCAAAAATGCTTTAGATAAAAATTAGAGAAAGATGGAAAAAGGCGTAGGGAACCACATGATTGTTCCTTGTAGATTTTGTCGTCTTGAATGTTTAAAGTAGGCTACTACATTTATTTAGTGCAATAGAATCAAAGAGATTTATCAAATAAAGAGTTTGATAGCCAAACTTTATTTAATTCCTTAAAAATGAAAGAAGACTTTGTATTTGAGCATTAAAATTATTTTAATCTCATTTTGAGTTATCTAGGTAGCATTGATTTTAAGCTAGAAGAGGAGGATAATCATACTTTATTATATTTCCCTTTACTTGAACCTTGAGAGAATATAATTATTGTATTGGGTGGTTCTACTGCAAAGTAAAATGGATGAACTTGTTGCCACTTTTCTTAGTGATAAAATGAGGTGGAAATCCATGGATGAAATTCCTAAGGACATAATTCATGTATGAGTAGGCTCAAAGAAAATAATTTTTAAAAAAGGGGGGATAAGAAGAGGTTTAAGTCACAAGTATGGTCTAAAATCCTTGTTAAGGGTAGAGTTAAATATTAGATCTATGGGAAGTAAGGCCATGCAAAGAAGAAATATAGAAACAAAAAATATTCTAAAGTCCTTTAAGATAAATATTTTGATGATGAAAATGATGCTTTATTCACTTTAGCTAACATTCTGATTAAGGCAAGTAGGGATTTTGAAGGGCCCATACCCTTGTAAAAAAGGACCAAATAAAATAATAAAGAACATAGGAAATTAGGCTCTCAACCCTTTACGAAGATGCTAAAAGCTAAGGAAAAATAGGCCCAAGCTATTGGCCAGATAAAATAGAGAAATATCACAATCAAAACTGAGGAATAACAATAGTCAAGTTACAAAGAGGAACAATGAAATATTTGGGACCATTGGGGTCCCTCTTAGACTATGTGAGGCCTCGAATAGGTTGGACTCTTTCCCAAAACTTGAATATTGGTTTGGGGAAGTGATTTAGGAGGACCTTTCTTCCTTCTTCTTACAACAATCTAAGAGACATTAACATCAACATTCTCAGCACAAGGGGAAGCAAGAGGGATTCTACCATGGAGAGTCCATCAACACGAGAGGAGAGAACAAACAAATGATGAGGTAAAGGGAGGCCATCAACCACATGAGTAGTCTGGAGTTGGTTAGAAGCCAAGGGAAGATAAGGCTATAAGATCAGGTCAAGATGTTCCTCAATAGGGTTTGAGGGACATGTGAGACTTGCACCAAAAGAAAATTATTCATCCTGTCCTTGAGAGGAGTTATGAGAGACTTTAACTAACATTGATAGTGATGAATCTATTGAATGCACAAGACAAATGAGAGGGGGGGTGAATCAGTTGTACATTAAAACATCAAAACGGTCATTAACATTCAAATCTACATTAGCTCTTAAACCCTTAACAACCATTAAACCCTTATCATGCATTAGAAAAATGAAAACATGGGAAACAATAATGCAAACACATCCAAACACATGAGAACACCAAATTTGCATGGAAAAACCAAGAAGGGGAAAACCATGGTGAGGATTATATCACAATATAAAGTAATTGCAACATCGAATACAATAGGCTCACTATTGGAGGGCTCACTTTCCAAAAGAAAGAAGGGATCATTGCCAGATTGGAAAGAAGAAAACAAAATATTATTACAATGAGAAACCCATCTTAGAGCAACGAAAAAGATCCACAACTGCTTCACCAGAACATTCAAACCTTTCTAAAGAATGTAGACACCCTTTACTCACTGCTTCCAATAGTCTTAGGAATTAAAGCTCACATTGTATTTTGCACCTTCGTACTTCACATATCAAAACTTCACATCACAGACACTTTTATTTCCTCCATCAATTCATACACATATATACCATCCTCAACCTTGAAAACAATCTACAAGGTCGACTATGCACCTCAAACGTGCAAATTCAAATTAGGTCGACACCAAAAAATTCCCGCGGTGGAGAGGATGAAGGCAAAGCACATCACACCTTAACTTCAACCTAAATCCACATAAAAAATCCATGCCACGCTTCCACAAACATGGAAGCATATCCACAGTTAGTGTTAACACCCAAGGTCAGCAAAACCTATATTAACACCATTAAAAGTTTAAGTACATGGTTCCTATGAACCAAAGATGACTTGCAAACCACACACAACACTTTACAAAAATCTAGAATATTCCATCAACACCATGAAATCCAATAAATCCTTCACAACAACATACACCAAAAGAACATATTCATTATGTACACCCAAGTAGCCTTCCACATACTATAACTCATGAATCCAATCTTGCCGGAACCAAAAATCAAACAACTCAGACTAAAGCTAGATATGAACAATATAAGCACACTCCTAGATCCACAAGACCAAAAACCACAACGTAGAGAAATGTGGAGCAAAACTATTTCTCCTAGATAACACTGCTTCATAGTTCACACATTGGTGAACACAACTTCTTTTGTTAGACGATCTAGAACATGAAAATTTGGATATGACACCTCTAACCACCTATGATCAACATATCTAAACCACACAAGTAGATCTTCAACCATGAATAAATGCAGAGAAAAACATGGAACACCACTCTGCCACACTAAACACCACTCTACCACACTAAACACTCTTTACCATATTATTTCCCCTTTTATTTAAATTTCTCAAAATCACTTGGAAACCAAGCACCATAAACACAAACTAAACATCTGGAACACATTCTCAACATCTCATCACACAAGAGGTTGAACATACACAAACACAAGCTCTTCAAAGCAACACTAGAGGTTGACATCAGTGAGACTACTAATGACAACATAATGCAACCAATCAAAACATCTCCATATGTTGACATCAATGCAATAACATAGACCTATTGAAATCAATGACAACACAAAATTCCAATAATATCCCCCTTTGCCATTGATGGCAACACATGAAAAATTCATCAACAACAAAGAGATTTTTTTTGATAACCAACTCATATACTGCACAACAGTGTGCACTGCTCCCCCTTACACAAGCATATATACTTTCTGACACTTTCTCTTTTACAAGACTTCTCTCCCCTTCATATGATTTTTTAGTTAACTTTCCCTCCCCCTTTGAAATCAATGGAAAAGGACAACACATATTTCCTTTTCTTTGCCCCCCTTTGACATCAATCTCATAGACACTTGCTTTCCAAAAGCTGCTTTGCAACCATAACTTTCACTTCCTTGGCCAAGGCTTCAAAGTAAAGAACCAATACATAACATAATGACAACACTTACTCCCCTAACTACAAAAACCAATCAATTCCACTGTTGGATGTTGTGGTTGTGTTGCTGATATGTGGTTGTCATTGATGTCAACATTATTAGCACTGATGATTCTGAAGGTTGTATATGTCGAGGATATTGAGAAAATTAGAATAAATATGTTGCAGACAGTCTGTGAAGCTGTGATGATAAGAATGGTGGAAAGTTGTGTACGTTGATAATCATAGGTCACACATTAAAGGGTTTGTTGCTAATCCTATCTAGTATGTTGTCCAAAAGTTTCAGTGGTACATATCAAAATTGGAGTGAGTTATGAGTTTCTAAGTTCCTACAATTATTCTGTTATTGTAGCAGGTGGTTATGGAAGAAGAGAATGCATTTTTGGTAAATTAAGTTGTTGCGTATGCTACTATGATGTTTCTATATTATTCTCTATCATTGTGGTACGTCCATGTTGATCGATGTGCTTGTGATCAAAGATTTTCCTTTATGTGTTCAAGGTTTTCATGTTCTTGGCCGACATAATGGTGGTAGCGTGACATAATGGTGGTAGCGTGTTGCAGATCCTTATGGATTAATCTTTTATTGTTTGACATGTCTGAGGATGTTGACTTAGGTACTCATTATGCTATGACCGACTTAGGTTTGTGTGCATTGAGATTTGTTCATAAATTGGGCTGAGAGTTTGTAATTTATTCCTTTATTTGTGGTCGATAGAGTTGTTGATGTAATTTCATGTAGCAGGTATATAAGAGCGATTGTTTCTTCATTTTGAAGTGGGTGATGGATGCTCAATGAATGTATATGAAGTGTGAATGTGAAATGTGTGAACAAAGATCAGATCATCTGATTTCAGAGTAGAGTGTGAAGAAGATTGAGCGAAGTGTGAAGAAGTGTTTCTGAGCCTAACCAGAACTGTCATCAGGCTTTTGAAGAAGCTAATTTCTTAGTTCAACCTCAGTTGATAAATTTAATCTAATTGTTCTATGTAAGGCAATGAGCCTTCCCTTCTGAGAAGTGAGCTCTAGGTAGTGTGCATGAATGCATGTGCATTCCTTATTCATTTTTCATTATACTTCTAATAGGGTATAATCTTGTGGACTAACATCCATCATGGTTTTTCCCCCTAACAGGGTTTCCACCTATAAAATCTTGGTGTTCATGTGTTTCTAATGTGTTGTTGATTTATGCTTTCACTATTAATTATCAGATTTGAGATTAAAGGTTGATTAAGTTTGAATAAGTTTAAATTCTGTAACAACTGATTCACCCCCCCTCCCAGTTGTCTATCCTTGTTTCGCCAACAATTGGTATCAGAGTAGGTTCCTCTGAAGAAGTTAACAACTTGAGGTGATCCGAGATGGCATCATACAAGAAGGATAGTCCCATATTTGATGGTACAAATTACTCTTTGTGGAAGGTCAGAATGGAGTGTCATTTGAAGTGCATTGATGAACCCTTCTGGAAGATTACAAAGAACAAATATAATATTTCTCAAAATGGTCCCACTACTCCTAATGAGACCAAATAAGCTGAAACTAATATCGGGGCCATAGAAGCATTTCTAAGTGCTTTGATAGATTCATAGATGAAAAATGTGATAGGTCTGAAGACAACACATGAGATCTGGAAGAAATTGGAAACATTGTATGAAGGAGATGCACAAGTGAAGATTTATAAGCTAACAAGTTTGAAAGTCAAGTGGGAGAACTTGGAGATGAGTGAAGATGAACAAATTATTTGTTTCATGCAAAAGGTAAATGAATTGGTGATGGGTATTAGATGTGCTAGTGGAGTCATGGATGAAGATGAAATTATGGCTAAAGTGCTCAGATCAGTGCCTACTTCTTACAAAACAAAAGCTCATGCTATTGAAGAACTCAAGATGATAACAAATGTAACAAGAGACATGCTGATTGGTAAACTAGATACCTTTGAGTTGAGTGAAATTGGAGAGTCTACTCCTAAGACATAATCTACATTTAAAGCTACTGTATCTGGAAAAAGATAACAAAGATATGATCTGGGATAAAGTTCCAAAAAGACATTCAATTATGAAGATGAGATGAGACAGATTGAAGATGAAGAAAGAGAGCTAGAAGAGATGGAAGAATTGATTGTGAAAAGAGAAGCCAAAGGACATGGTAAGTATAAAGGAAAATTACCTATTAAATTCTTCTCTTGCAGTAAGATAGGTCATTTTGCATCAAGGTGTCCTGAAAGAGTTTCTAAGTATAAACTTGACAAGTCTAGATTTCAAAAGAAATGTTATTATGCTGAAGAAGGTGTTACTGATGATGAATTTGATAAAGAAACTAGAAATGAAGATGGATGGGTATTCATTACTATCAAAGAAAATGGTATGGTGTCCATTGAATCTACTAACAATCAGAATATTGAGAAAGCTCTTGCAACCAGAATTGATGAAAAATATGAATGGGTGATTGATAGTAGATGCTCACATCATATGAATGGTGACAAAAGCAAGTTTCTAAGCTTGGAAAAGTATGACAGTGGTGTTGTAAGATTTGGAGATAACAATGCTGGTGTGATTTGTGGCAGAGACACTATTTCTCTTGTTGGTAAATACAATACTGATGATGTCCTTTATGTTGAAGGATTGAAGAATAATTTGTTGACTGTTGGACATATGGTAGACAAGGGATACAATCTTCAGTTCAAAGATGGTAAGTGCAAGATATTGGGAAGCTCTGGAAATGTAATTGCTTCAGGCACAAAGATAAAAGGTAATATTTTTCACCTGAGTGCTGCTAGTGAAAGTTGTCTAATTGATCAAGTTGATGTAAGTTGGTTATGACATAGGAGGCTGTGTCATGTGAATTTTGATAACATTGTCAAAGTAAGCTCCACTCGAGCAGTCAAAGATCTACCTAAGTTAGTGAATCCTACTAACATTGTATGCAAGGAATGTCAGATGGGAAAGCAGACAAGAATTTATTTTCAGAGAAAACATCATCATTCAAATGGAGTAATGGAGTTGGTTCATACTGATCTATGTGGTCCATCCAGAATTAGAAGTCTACAAGGAGAAAGGTACTTTATGTTGATAATTGATGACTACTCTAGGATGATATGGTCTGCTTTCTTGAGAGAAAAACATGAAGCTCTATAAAAATTCAAATGTTTCAAAGCTATGGCAGAAAATGAGATAGGTTTGAAGGTCAAATTCTTAAGATCAGATAGAGGTGGTGAATTCACTTCCCAGGAGTTCAATAAATTTTGTGAAGAGTGTGGAATCAAAAGATAGTTATCTGCTCCCTAGATCCCTCAAATGAATGAAGTTTTTGAAAGGAAGAACACAAAAATTCTAGATGCTGTTAGAACTATGATGTTGGAAGGTAATGTTCCTCATATCTATTGGAGATAAGCTGTAAGCACTGATGTATACACTATCAACCGAGTAAATGTAAATGGTAATTCTGGTAAGACTCCTT
This sequence comes from Sequoiadendron giganteum, assembly GCA_007115665.2. Lineage (NCBI taxonomy): Eukaryota > Viridiplantae > Streptophyta > Pinopsida > Cupressales > Cupressaceae > Sequoiadendron > Sequoiadendron giganteum. The sequence continues at coordinate 52,455,582 of CM021105.1, read as the reverse complement.
TTGAGCCATGGTTTGGTTATAAGCCTACTGTTAAGTATTTCACAATCTTTGGAAGTAGATGTTATATCAAGAGAGATGAAGATATTGGCAAGTTTGATGCTAGAAGTGATGAATTTTTTTTTTCTGGGTTACTCTACTAAGAGCAAGGCATACCAGTGCTACAATAGAAGATTAAAGAAAATGGTTGAAAGTGAAAATGTTAGAGTTGATGAAGACACTGCTAGATCATCCAGATAATGTGGACACAATTTAGATGAACAACAAGATAGTACTGATATAGGAAAGAATACTCAGACACAAAATCAAGTTCAAATTGTTCCGGTGAATCAAGATAATCATGAAGGAGAAGCTAGTGGAAGTGCATAAGAGAGAACAAAAGAACTAGAAGTCAGAGAGAATCCCAAAGTCCTAAGGTATGTAAAGCTAAATCACTCCGAGAATTAGATTATAGGAGACAAGAACAAAGGTGTGCAGACTAGAAGAAGAATTGCAGAAGAATATTGTCTGATTTCTAAAACTGAGCCTAGTAATGTCAATGAAGCATGGAAAGATGAATATTGGATGGAAGCAATGAAGAAAGAACTAATGCAAATAAAGAAAAATGATACATGGATTCTTGTTCCCAGACCTCAGGATAAAAATACGATTGGAACCAAATGGGTCTTTCGAAATATGTTGAATAAACAAGGTGAAGTGGTCAGAAATAAAGCAAGACTGGTATGTAAAGGATACTCACAGATGAAAGGTATTGATTTTGAAGAAAAATTTGCCCCTGCTGCTAGAATTGAAGCTTTAAGACTATTTATTGCTTATGCTACTTTCAAGAATTACAAATTATATCAAATGGATGCAAAGTCAACATTCCTGAATGGTGAGTTAGAAGAAGTTTATGTTGAGCAACCAGATGGATTTCAACTGATTGATGAAAAAGATATGGTTTTCTGATTGAAGAAAGAACTATATGGACTCAAACAAGCCCCTAGAGCCTGGTATGCAAGACTGGATAAATACTTGTTGAAGCTTGGATTCAATAAAGGTACTACTGACAACAATCTATACTTCAAGATGGATCAAGATAAAGAGTTGATTATTGAAGTCTTTGTTGATGACACTATTTTTGAAGGTGATGATGACTTATGCATGAAGTTTGCCGATGAAATGAAAAGTGAATTTGAGATGTCAATGATAGGAGAGATGAAATTATTTTTAGGATTGCAAATAACTCAGTTAGATGATGGAATTTTCATATCTCATTCCAAATATGTAAGAGAGTTACTGATTTTTTTTGGCATGGAAGACTCAAAACCAATTGGTACACCCATGGTAATCGGATGCAAGTTAACACATAATGATTATTCTCCTAAAGCTAATCAAACAAGGTATAGGTTAAAGATTGGTCAATTGCTATATTTGACTCAGACTAGACCAAACATTATGAATGCTGTATGTATGGTTGCTAGATATCAAGCTGATCCAAAGGAATCACATGTGACTGAAATAAAGAGAATTTTTAGATACTTGAAAGGAACAATTGATTTTGGTCTTTGGTATCCTAAGGATGATGATCTTACTCTGAATGCCTTTACAAATGTAGATTGGGCAGGAGATGTGGATGATAGGAAAAGTACAAGTGGTGGTGCATTCTTCTTAGGGAAGAAGTTGGTGTCTTGGCTAAGTAAAAAATATAATTCCATCTCCTTATCTACTGCTGAGGTAGAATATATTTCTGCTGCAAACAATTGCACTCAAGTATTATGGATACAATAGATGCTGAGAGACATCAGAATTGAGTATAATGAGCCTATTGCTATATTTTGTGATAACTCAAGTGCCATAAAATTTTCCAAGAATCTGATGTTACATTCAAAGACAAAACATATATCTATCAAGTATCACTTTTTGAGAGACAAAGTGAGTGATAAAGAAGTTAGATTGGAATATGTGCCCACTAAGGAACAAATTGAAGATATATTTATTAAACCGTTGCCTAAGGATAATTTTGAGTATCTCAGAGGAAAGTTAGGGGTGATTTCCCCTCCTAATCTAAACTAAGATGCAAGTCTTTGCATCAATCCATGCACTTAATGTGAGATCTTGTTTCAGATTGATGTTGTGGTGGTTGCTACTTAGGGGGAGTAGTCAGATGATTTAGATGATATGTGGTTCAGAGCTTGTGTACCTTTTCCATTGATGTCAAAGGGGGAGAAGAGTAATTTGAAAAACCTTTGAGGAAGAGAGGGGGAAAAGAGTAATGAAAGAAGAGCAGTGTAAGGATGAGAAGAACAGTTTGAGAAGAGACAATTGTGTTGATGGTATTTTTCACATCATGTATTTCCATCAATGCCAATTGGGGAGATTGTTGGATGTTGTGGTTGTGTTGCTGATATGTGGTTGTCATTGATGTCAAAAATATTATCACTAATGATTCTGAAGGCTGTATATGTTGAGGATATTGAGAAAATTAGAATAAATATGTTACTGACAGTCTGTGAAGCTATGATGATCAGAATGGTGGAAAGTTGTGTACGTTGATAATCAAAGGTCGCACATTAAAGGGTTTTTTGCTAAGCCTATTTAGTATGTTGTCCAATTTTTTTCAGTGGTACACATCAATATTGGAGTGAGTTATGAGTTCCTACAGTTATTATGTTACTGTAACAGGTGGTTCTCGAAGAAGATAATGAATTTCTGGTAAATTAAGTTGTTGTGTATGCTACTATGATGTGAAGTGACATTTCTAGATCATTCTCTATAATTGTGGTACGTCCGCATTGATCGATGTGCTCATGATTGAAGATTTTCCTTTGTGTGTTCGAGGTTTTCATGTTCTTCGCCAACATAATGGTGGTAGCATTTTGTGGATCCTTATGGATTAATATTTTATTGTTTGGCATGTTTGAGGATTTTGAATTAGGTCCTCATTATGTTGTGACCAACTTAGGTTGGTGCACATTAAGATTTGTTCATAAATTGGGCTGACAGTTTGTAATTTATTCCTTTATTTGTGGCTGACAAAGTTGTTGATGTAATTTCATGTAGCGGGTATATAAGAGAAATTGTTTCTTCATTTTAAGTGTGTGATGGATGCTCAATGGATGTATATGAAGTGTGAATGCGAAATGTGTGAATAAAGATCAGATCATCCGATTTCAGAGCAGAGTGTGAAGAATATTGAGCAAAGTGTGAAGAAGTGTTTTTGAGCCTAATCGAAACTATCATCAAGCTTTTGAAGAAGCCAATTTATCAGTTCAACCTCATCAGATGGATTTAATCTGATTGTTTTATGTAAGGCAGTGAGCCTTCCTTTTTGAGTAGTGAGCTCTAGGTAGTGTGCTCAAATGCATGTGCATTCCTTATTTATTTTTTAGTATACGTCTAACAGGGTATAATCTTGTGGACTCACATCCACCATGGTTTTCCCCCCTAACAAGGTTTCCACGTATAAAATATTGGTGTTCATGTGTTTCTGATGTGTTGTTGATTTATGCTTTCACTGTTAATTATCATATCTGAGATTAAAGGTTGATTAAGGTTGAATAAGTTTATATTATGTAACAACTGATTCACCCCCCTCTGAGTTGTCTATCCTTGTTTTTCCAACAACCACTACCTACCCTCCTGATGGGTAGCCACCAACATGAATATAGAACAATGAATGAATCTTGAAATCCACTAGACTAATGCATAACCTTATGCATATAATTGAAAGTAGGAGGGAAAATAACCCCTAAATTCTCCCAAAGATACTCAAAAGTATCCAAAGGAAGAGCCTTAGTGAATATATCAGAAACCTGATCCTTTGTAGGCACATACTCCAACTTCACCTCATTCTCTGTAACCTTCTCTCTCAAAAAGTGATACCAGATTGAGATATATTTTATTCTTGAATGCAACTAGATTCTTTGAAATTTTGATAGCACTTATATTATTACAAAATATAGAAATAGGTTCATCATATATCACTTTGATATCCTTTAAATTTTGCTTCATCCACAAAAAATGTGTGTAGTATGCTGCTGCAATAATGTATTCTACCTTTGTAGTAGATAATGACAAAGAATCTTGCTTCTTTCTTAGCCAAGACACCAACCCACTTCCAAGAAATAAAGCACCACCATTTGTACTTCTCCTATCATCCATCCAACCTACCCAATCTGCATCTATATAAGAACTTAAAGGGAAATCAATATCCTTTGGATACCACAAGCCATATTCTAGAGTGCCTTTTATGTATCTGAATATTCTTTTTACTGCTACCACATGCGACTCTCTAAGATCTTCTTGAAATCTATCCACATGACAAACTACATGCATGATATCTGGTCTAGTAGATGTTAAATATAGCAATCCTCCAACCATTGATCTATACTTGCTTTGATTAGCTTTAGGAGATTCTTCATCCTTACTCAGCTTGCAACCAGTAACCATAGGAGTACATACCAGTTTAGAGTCTTCCATTCCAAAATTCTTCAGCACTTCCTTGACATATTTTGATTGTGATATGAATATTCCTTTCTTGATCTGATTGATTTGAAGCCCAAGGAAGAAATTCATCTCCCTAAACATAGACATCTCAAACTCTTTGTACATCTCTTCTAAAAATATCTTGCACATACTTTCATTTCCTCCAAAGGTTATATCATCAACATACAAAACCAAAATCAAAATTTGATCTTTCTCAACTTTAAAATAAAGATTTCTATTTGCAGTACCTTTATGGAATCCCTGCTACAGTAAGTATCTATCCAATCTTGCAACTGGACTCTAGGAGCTTGCTTGAGTCCATATAATTCCTTCTTCAATCTGTAGACCATATTAGAATTATCTGATAATTGAAAGCCTTCTGATTGTTCAATGTATACCTCTTCTTCCAACTCACCATTCAAAAATTCCGACTTCACATCCATCTGATAAACTTTGAAATCCTTATGTGCTGCAAAAGACATAAACATCCTAATAGCCTCCATCCTTTCCAGCAGAGAAAATGTCTCCTCAAAGTCTATTCCTTCTACTTGTGAGTAGCCTTTACACACAAGCCTTGCCTTGTTCCTAACAACTTCTCCATTTTCATTAAGTTTGTTCCGAAATACCCACTTAGTTCCAATCACATTCTTGTTTGCTGGTTTTAGGAAAAGTTCCCAAGTCTGATTCTTCTCAATTTGCATTAATTCATCTTCCATAGCTTTGATCTAGAATTCATCTTTGCATGCCTCAATCACTATTTTAGGTTCAAATTTGGAAAGAAAACATAGATTTACTTGTTCTTCTATCATAGTAGCCTTTCTTCTTATAAATACACCTCTTCTTTTGTCACCAATGGTCTGATCTTCAGAATAATTCTTCTGCACATAATTAGGAGTCTTATGGATCCTTTCTAAAGCTTCTTCCTCTTCAAAATACACTTCTTTTTCCTTACCATCATATTTCTCTTGTTCTCTGCAAGAGGGCTGATCTAATTCATATCCTTCTATTAACACTTTTCTTTTATGTAATTATTCATCCACATTGACACTTGCACTTTCAACAATCCTTTTCAGCCTCTTGTTGTAGCATCGGTAAGCCTTTCTCTTTGTAGAATATCCAAGGAAGATTCGTTCATCAGATCTTACATCAAAATTTCCTAAGTTTTCATCTCTTCTAATATAACATTTTCTTTTAAATACTCTTAAATATTTGACAGTAGGGGTTCTTCCATACCACAACTCATAGGGAGTTTTTGAATTGTTTGTCCTTGCTTGCACTCTGTTAAGTATATACATTTTATTATGAATTTATTCTCTCTAGTGGAAATCCGGTAGATTCGATTTCTTCATCATTTTCCTTGTTGCTTCTTAAACTATTCTATTCTTTCGTTCCACCATTCCATTTTGCTAAGGAGTCTTAGGAGCTAAAAAATGCATATTTATTCTACGATCTTCACAAAAACTGTTAAACTCATTGGAGGTGAACTCTCCACCTCTATCAGATCTTAAACATTTGATTTTCATATTCATTTCATTCTCAACCATAGCTTTAAATTCCTTAAACTTATCTAGAGATTATGATTTTTCTTTGAGAAAATTTACCTAAGTCATTCTAGAGTAATAATCAATCAATAGCATGAAATACCCATCACCTTGAAAACTTCTTGTTATTGTAGGTCCATAAAGGTCAGTATGCACCAACTCTAAAGGTCCCATGGTATAATATTATTTGATCTTGAACATTTTTCTTGTTTTCTTCCCAACCTAGAATTCCTTGCGAACTACATTGATAGGATTTGTAATCTTTGGCAGATCTCTCACAACTTGAGTAGAGCTGATCCTCACTAGGCTATCAAAATTTGTGTGACACATTCTTCTATACCATATAAAACTTTTTTTTTTTTTTTCATAAAGAACATACTATGAGCACCCTTTAGCTGGTATATATTTCCATTTGTCCTCTTTCCTATATCAATCAGAGTTTCAGAGCCTTTTTTGATCTCACAACCACCATCCTAAAATACAAGATATATCCTTTTCTACACATTTTTCCTACACTTAGAAGATTATGCTGGAGCCCGTTAACATAAAGAACATCATCTGTATTATTATTTCCATCAAAATGAATTGAACCTTTTCCACACATCTTAACAAATGTCTCATCACCAAACTTAACAAGACCACCTTCAAACTTCTTAAGTTTAAAAAACTTACTTTTATCACCTATCATATGATTTGAGCATCCACTGTCAATAACACAATAGTTTTTGTCCTCTCTAGCATGAAAGCAATCACCATAGTCCCTCTGAAATTATGAACTTCTTCCAAAGAAACTTCCTTTGTACATCTCTTAGAGTTAGCAAAATTAGTTCCAACATTTTAGAGCCATGAACAAGAATTCATCATTTTCATCATCCAGGTAATCAAATTCATCCTTAGATATACTGACATCTCCTTTAACATAATAAATTCTCTTGATTGATTTAATTTATCATTTGAAGATTTGATTGGGCATCTTGAAGCATAATGACCTATCTTTCCACAATTGAAACATTTGAAAGGTAACTTACCTTTGTATTTTCCAGTCCCCTTTTCAATATCCTCACAAAGTTTTCTTCTAACTCATCAAACTCATCTAGATATGATTCCTCATTCTTCTTTGCTTTTCCAACTTTAAAATAAGTCTATTTTCTTGAATCACTTAGACAAAACTCTCTCAATTCAAAAGTGGTTAAAGCACCAAACAACTGATCTCTAGAATAATGATCTAAAATTTGAGCTTCTTCAATAGAAGAAACCTTATGACTATATGATTTAGGAAGAGTTCTTAATACCTTCTTTACCACCTCATCTTCTTCAAATTTTCCACCAATACCTTTGATGGAATTGACTTCGTCCACTCTATGTATTTAGCATGTAATATGTTCATCTTCTAACATTCTTGGGGTTTCAAACTTAGTCTTCTGATTTTGCATCTTTGCTTGCTTGACCTTATCATCTCCTTCATAAACACTTTCCGGTTTCTTCTAGATTTCCTTAGTAGATTTATAGCTCATAACCTTCACAAGTTATGAATTAGAAAGACCACTCAAGAGAGAATACCTTGCTTTTCCATTATTCTCATGCATTGATCTCATCATTAGTTGATGGTCCATTAGTAGGCATTGTATATGCATCTTCAATTGAATTTAAAATTTCAAACCCTAGGGAGACAAGGAAACCTTCCATCCCGGTCTTCCAAAATGCATAATCTAATCCATCAAACAAAGGAGCCTCCTTGTGCGCCATCAAGATCTACCTCAAGCAGTTAAGATTTCTTCTAAGGAACCATGCTATGATACCAATTGTTGAATGCACAAGACAATTGAGAGGGGGGGTGAATCAGTTGTACATTAAAACATCAAAACCATCATTAACATTTAAATCTACATTAGTTCTTAAACCCCTAACAATCATTAAACCCTTATCATGCATTAACAAAATACAACCCTGAGAAACAATAATGAAAACACATCCAAACACATGAGAACTCTAGATTTACATGGAAAAACCAAGAAGGGAAAAACCATGGTGAGGATTAGCTCACAATATAAAGTAATTGCAACATCAAATACAATAGGTTCATTGCCCAAAAGAAATAAGGGATCACTGCCAATGGATCATTACCAGATTCAAAAGAAGAAGATAGAATATTGTTACAATGATAAATCCATCTCAGAGAATTAAAAAAGATCCACCACGACTTCATCAAAACATTCACAACCTCTCTAAATAATGTAGACACTTTTTGCTCACTGCTTCTAGTAGTCTTAGGCATTGAAACTCACACTACATTTCACACCTTCATACTTCACATCTCAAAACTTCACATCACATACACTTTTCTCACCTCCATCAATTTATCACACATATATACCATCCTCAACCTTGAAAAAAATCTACAAGGTTGGCTATGCACCTCAAACATGCAAATTCAAATTAGGTTGGCACCAAAACATTCCCGTGATGGAGACAAATGAAGGTGGACCACATCACACCTTAACTTAGACCTAAATCCACATAAACACTCCATGCCATGCTTCCAAAAAAATTGAAGCATATCTATAGTTAGTGTAAACACCCAAGGTCGACCAAACCTGTGTTAACACCATTAAAATTTTAAGTACACACTTTCTCTAAACCAAAGACGAATTACAAACCACACACAAAGCTTAAAAAAAATATTGAATATTCCATCAACACCCTGAAATCCAACAAATCCTTCACAACAACATACACCCAAAGAATAGTTTAATTATGTACACCCAGTTAGCCTTCCACATACTGTAACTCATGAATCCAACCTTTTGGAGTACGAAAACTCAAACAACTTAGATTGAAGATAGATATGAACAACATAAGTACACTCCTAGATCTGCAAGACCCAAAACCATTTCTCCCCGACAACACTACTTCATATTTCACACATTGGTGAGCAAAACTTCTTCTGTCAGATGATCCAAAACATGAAACTCTGGATATAACACCTCTACGCACCTCAGATCAATATATCTGAACCACAAAAGAAGATATTCAACCATGAAGAAATGCAAAGAAAAAAACTAAACACCACCCTACCACATTGAACACGCTTTACCATAATACTTCCCCTTTTATTCAAATTTTATCAAAAGAACTTGAAAACCAAGCACCATAAACACAAACTCAACATCTAGAACACCTTCTCAACATCTCAACCACACAAGAGGTTGAATATCCACAAAAAAAATCTCATCAAAGAAACACTAGAGGTTGACATCAGTGAGACTATTAATGACAACGTAATGCAACCAATCAAAGCATCTCCATATGTTGACATCAATGCAACAACATAGATCTATTGACATCAATGACAACACAAAATTCCAATAGAATCATGGATAATTGATTCAAGTGCCTATGATGGTGGTGAGGTGTTCTCTTGTCACAACAATTTATATTAGATTGTTAGTAAAGGGAAGGTGAAAATTATGTCCAAAAATGGGGGAGTAAAATATCTCATGGATGTGTTCCACATTCTTAATTTAGTATTATATTTAATTTCAATTTCTAAAATGAATGATGTTGGAGCGCATGTTATATTTGATATGAGTGGTTGTAGATTTTCTAGAGGGAATCTAGTGCTCACTAAGGGACCTCATTGTGGATTTATTTAAGATTGATGCATCTACTTATTTTAACATTTTCTATATAAAGAGAACTTAGAATCATTTATGTTGTTACATCATAGGTTGGTCTGTATTGTTGAAAAAGGGTTTATAACACTAGTTCATAAAAATATGATGGATGGCTTGAACTTGGTTATTTCATAAATTATAACTTTTGTGAGAACCATGTGTTTGAAAATAAAGGAGTAAATTTTAATTCTAGTAACACTAGAGAAAAGAGATTATTAGAGGTTATTCATAGTGATGTTTTTGGTCCTACAAATGTTGCTTCAATTAGAAAATATTATTGATATATTTCCTTTACGAACATATATTCACATTATACTTGATGTATTTTCTAAAGCATAAATATGAATTTTCTAGCAAGTTAAATGTTTTAAAGTTCTTGGTAAAAATTAGATGGATTAGGAAATCATTAAGGTTAAATAATGGAGGTATATATTGCTCTAGAGAATATGGTGACTTCTATAGGCATGCAGGAATTGTGAGGTAGAAAACAACTCCACATATACCACATCAAAATGACATCACAAAGAGGATGAACATGATAGTAATAGATAAAACCAAAAGTATGTTAAATAGTGCTCAATTAGATTAGTGTTTTTAGGCCAAGGTTGTAGGTATTTCTTGTTAATTAATTAATAAATTTTTGGGTGAGCCCACAATAGTGTGTCGAGGTTTTGGCCAAAGTGGGACATTGAAATCAACATTTTTCACCAAAATTTCACTTTCTAACAATTGGAACACAACAATATATTAAGAGGGGGGGGATGAATCAGTAGATCAACTAAAAATAATTCCTTTTAGCCCCTAATGCATATTTACTAAAAAATTAGAGAGATAAACATACATAAACACAAAACATCACATAATGCATGATATAAGTGGAAAACCCAAGAAGGGAAAAACCACGGTGATAAATATTGCTAGGATCTACTATCCTAATCTAGCCTCATAATGCAAATGTTTTGTTACAATGTTTAAGGGCAACAACCCTAAGGAGACACCAATCCATTGGTTTTGGGAGCACTGACTATAAGAAAGCACCAACTCAATTATGTGATGACACTAACTAGTTAGATTTACAATGCAAGACATTATATTTGGTTACAATTCAATGTTGTATCTTATTTGCAACTGCTCAATCTCATGTTGTAATCTCTACAAATTAATCCTCTCCTTTACACCTCTCTCTATGCTCTGCTGTTTCCTTTTTTTTTCTTCTACACTTAGAACATTCTCTGTTCTAACTTGCTGCACTACACCTATGCACTTTGAATGTTAACCTTGCTAAATATCTCTAATTTTGTTTGGATTCTTCTCATTCAAATTAGTGCATTATCTGTCTACAAATATTCTTCTCATTCACTTTCTAACTATCTCTGCTGCTTACTCAACAATACATAACTCTGTTCTACACTTCCTGCCAGTACAAACTATTCTTTCTTACTCTCCTCCTACAGACACAATCCCTTGGATAATTTTTTGATTGTCTTCTCATTTTATTTTCTTCATTGACCTATAATTACTGTCTCAAGATTATCACACATGTTTAGATCATCTAGAACCCTCTATTAGGGTTTTCCACACTTGCTATCTTTTACAACAAGCTTCCTGTTCATCTCGAGTATTGCACAACCATCCATCTTATCTAGCAAAAAATTGTTAGGGTTTACCAGATTCTTCAATTCCATACCTCTGCATCGAGCCTCACAACATTTATTTCTATTATAGATAATTTTCTAAGAATAACAACCCTAGAATTAGATATGCATTAAATGAATTCTCTTGACTATGTGATCTAATTCTAATCTCAATCATCTCTACAAGTTGTTCTACTGCTTTGCTAATCAAATCTCCAATCAAATAGTCACTAGAGCAGGTAGACCAATTGAATTCATATTTCCTGTATCTGATCTGAATTTGTTTTTCTGCCAACTACATGTCCATTTCGTCGACTATTTACCTCATCACCAATAAAAATTGGTAGCTAAGGTGGTTCAACCAATTGAATTCAATCATAATCAGTTTATTGTCAAAACCCTTGTTCAAATGGACCTAGCCGTTGTGTATCTTCATCGTTGAATATGGGCCATCAATTTGCAGTCTTCACACCATGATCCTTTGGCCCTGCTTTGATTTCAACACTTTAAAACATGTATGTTAGATCAATATTCTTTAAATGTGCACCACTGATCTTAATTTCATGCCTACCACTATACTCAAGCTTATCGCATTAACCTTAAATCTTGACCATCAGATTACTCTCCTTCAAATATACGTCATAGATCTGGGCTTCATTGTATTCAAACCCATCACATATCACTGCATCCATATGCCTTCATTATCTATTTTCGTGATGCATAGAACCCTTGTGATGCAGTCAAATATTTCCACCTGTATTCCAATCCATGTGTCATGCACCCACCATATTGTGGGTTAAATCTTGGGACCCACCGAATCCTCAACAGAGCAATGTGTTATCGGCATTTGTCATCCACATCATTGCCATGTAATTCACAAAAAATATGTGAATTGTTATATCAAGCAATCATCCTTCACCATCTGAGCATGCTGACATCATACACTACTAGCTCCTATTGAATGGGTGGTCCCCATTGACCACATGTCATCCTTGTCAACATTGTGCAACAAATAATATTGATGTGACTTGAAATGTCAGACAATCATATTGCGCCACCTGTCTTCACATGTAACCAACCACTAACTTTGTCTACCTTCCTATCGAGTCCCACCTTAAGCTTCATCTGATTCCTTCATTGTGTCAAAGGGACCAACATTTTGTTCTGTCGATATTCATCTTTCTCCTTGATGAGGTGTCTTCATTCGATCATCACAATCTCAATCACAACTATTGACCAAATTCATCGCGGATAGCCCTAGTTGATGCAATAATTTGTTGCCACCGTCGACATGACATCACCTTCCACTAACTTTGTATGCCACCATCGTAGGTCGCACCATAAGCTTCCATCATCATTCGATCAACAACACTCAATCTCCACCATTGCTTAAGCTTCCATCACCTTAAGCTTCATTGTGTTGAAGGGAATTAAAAGATTTCACTCCAACATCTATAAGTCTCTTTGATCTTTCCATCAGAGAATCCTTGAACTCGTCTCTTCGAATTTTCATTATCACTTCGATGTATCTATGGGACCACCTTTAATGCGGGTCTTTCATCAAAGGAACTCTAAATCATCTCCTCTTAATATATTAAAGTTTTTTTGATGATGTGTTTTTGAAGGGACTTTAAAGTGACTCTTATTGATATGGTGTAGTCTCCCCGATATAGGTTATTTCACCGTTGATCTCCAACCTTTGAATGTGCACTACCATATCTTCATCATGGGCATGAAAAAACCAACAACCGAGAAGATAGGTAAAGGGGCTGATAATCGAATGAGTTCAAAGGCATAAGTTATAGCTTATGCTATTTACAATCGCTGATATATAGTCAAATGAAATTATAAGCTTTGTTCAATCACCATGAGTATAATTATTTTATCAGAGGGACTTTAAAGTAACTCCTACTGATATGGTGTAATCTTCCCGATGTAGGTTATTTCACCATATTCACTATGGGCTAGTGGGCATTGTTGATCTCCAACTTTCAATCACAACATTCAATTATGCCAGAGATAAATATTTTTATCAAGAGTTAGGAAACATTATAGTTAATAAATGTTTGTTGAGCTAGTAATTTCTGGGTGAATGGACCGGTCATACTACGTTCACAATGGCTTAAGTCACAACTTAAGAAACCAACAACCTACGATATACAATCAACACAAAAATATAACACCTACTGGTCTCCATGACTGTTAACCCTTACGGTTTAACCAGTAAACCCCAAACCTATTTGAGAGCACAAATAATTCCATTATGAGCACATCCTTCACCCTCTGGACCTACAACTTATATTTCTGAGAAGCTCTCCGAAAACCCACATCAAATTTGGCCTTTGATTCCTCTTTAGACACCTAGAAGAACTATATGCAACAATATGTAAATTTTGCATGACATTTTTGCAACATTTGAGCAAATTTACAACATTTGTAGATCATACTCTTGTCTTCATCATTCTACACCAACTCTTCTAGACATTGATCCTCTGGTCTTCATGACATCCAAGCACACCAATGAACTAACTTCTAACATTAATGATACCTTTTGTCATCATGCCAAAAATATCCCCTATAGGATCAATTCCATCTTACCTCTGATCTCTCCTTTGACATCAATGACACTTTTACATTAATGCCAACATCCTCACTTGCAGGATCAATTCCATCTCACTTATGACACTTGTTTTGACATCATTAATAGCAATATGCCAAAAATCTCTCCCTTTGTCATTGATGGAAAAACTAAATGGTCAAATTGCAATCAATGGTCTGATACTAGTTGTGGATAATATTTGAGCTTAGTTCCCCTTTGTTCACCTTTATGAGAATTTGCATACTTTTTTCCCATGCTCCTACTTTGAGTGTTTTGTCACCTTTCTCCCCATTTGACATCAATGGAAAAGGGTCACACTCCTGGACATCACGTTTCAAGTCACCATGCTTATGCAATCACTACTTCTCCTTGGCAATGGAAAAATGGGACTTTTCTCCCCCTTTGACTGATACGAACTGATAGCAATTTTTTCTCTCCTTCATTGATTGCAATTGCAAAACTAAATGCTCCAACTACTCTATACCAATTAACACTATCTGATGCCAATTGAAGTTCCATTTCATGCTCTGAACCAATCAGGTCTGATACCAATTGCAATTTTTGATGTTTGCACTTTATGCTTTGTACCATTTAACTATTTGAACTACACTGTTCCAAGTAAGATATTGATTTGATACCAATTGTAGCTCCCCCTAAGACCTTTCTCCATTTTACTTCCTGCATACTTGAGCATTTGCTTCACATCAGGCTTTGTATCAATTGAGCTGCTCTGTACCAATGCACAATGGTTTGAGACCAATTAGAATCATTCTATTACCAATTCTAACATAACAACTCCCCCTCAGACATATCTCTTCTTCTTGCCGAGAAACAACATTTGTACATTTTTATTTTAATAGAAGAGATCTTGCATGGTTACCTTATTGATGTAAATTAGGGGTAGAAAACCTCAAACCAACCAACCTCTCAAGTCCTCAAACATCAAATGATGGTTTTTTCTTCACAAACCCTCATACCTTCTTGTAGCCTTTCAAACAGGGTTTCTCAGAATAAATTGTAGGGAAGACATAGAATTCAAAATGTAAGCAAATTTCTAGATACCCTTTTGGACATTCCCAAACATATCAAATTTCTAGGTGGGGTCACTTTGTATGGTAGACTCCAAATCTTGACTGTCCTCGCTCAAATTAGGCCTAATGGCTTGAACAAGCTTGCTAGCAGTAGGGTTTTGGGATTATAGGGACTCCACTCTCATTCCAATGCTTTAAGAATTTAAAATAGGGTCTAATTACCCTTCTTCTATCAAGGATAACAAACCCCATTGGATTTTCAACAAACACCCTAAGTCTCTAGGGTTCCTAGGCTTGATACATGAAGATATCAAGTCATAGCAACAACTCCACACATTCCAACCACCTTCCTCTGCATTTGCAACCTATGAATAATAAATAATACATTAAAATAATCAATTCCACAAAGTTACAAGAGTTTTCACCAAGTGGAATGGAGTTTATTGCATTTTGTTTGTTAATTGCCTACCCTAACTATGGTTTCAACTAGCTCGAAGTAAAATGGACACAACTTGCTTGAAACTTAATGAAATCACATGCAACCACCACCAAAAAAAAGTAGATTGATTTCTCCATAGAAAAAAATAAAACTTAGATCATGGAGGGATTGTACAGATCCATACAAGTCAATGTAGCAGCAAAATTACGTTCAGAAATGCAAAAACACAGATTTTTATTGCTCCAACTTCTAAATTTCAACAATCAACCTCTTTCCCAACCATATAAGGCCTTCTTAAACATTTCCTAGCATTCCCCAATGATTCATAACCATATTTCAAATTACAAACTAAGTAAACACCATTATGAGCACTTTTTGACAAAAAGATGTAAAAGTTGCTTTACAACATTTGTGCAACTTGACAATATTTTGCAACTAGACCCTAACTCACCTGTAATGACTCAAAACTGACCCAAAAAGATATAAAATGGTCTTAAAAGAGCTTATTACATACAATGAACTCAAGAAAAACAAAATTCAACTTTTGACCCCTCTTGGGGCATGAAGGCCTCGATGCCCTTGCACCATACCCCCGGGGCAAAGAAAACTCAAGCTCCACTTGAGGGAAGACCTGAAATTGTACACCCATGTTTGATAATATCATCCTCAGTCATCCAAGTTGCATTCTCCATATGAAGACCTTGCCATTTGACCAACTATTGGTAGTAGATCTTTCCCCTATTCTTCTTAAGCTCCTTGTCCAAAATGCCTTCCAACTCCAAGGGTTCTCTTGGGGGAAGATCCATGATCCAATATTCATTTGGAATCACTGATGAACCTATATGAGTACCTACAACAACATCCCCTTTATAAGGGTAAATATTAGAAACATAAAAATAGGAGAAATGACAACTCTAGGAGGAAGTTCAATTTCATATTCATTCTCTCCAAACTTGTGCACCACTTTGCATGGCCCTATCTTCTTCATTTTCAATTCAAAGTACTGCCCCTTAGGAAATATTTTCTTCCTCAAATGTGCCAAAACCAAGTCTCCAACCTTGTAGTGATCCTCTCTTCTTTTTTGATTAACAGTGTGCTTGTACTTCTCAACATTCTTTTTAAGATTCTCCTTAACCTGTTGGTGGAATTATTTCATTTCCACAAAAAAATGTTCACCCTCGAAACTCCTTATTTCCATCCCACGAACATCCCTCAACTCAAACACACCCCTAGGATGCTTACCATAAAAAAATTCAAAAGAACTTTTTCCAACACTTCTATTCACCGAATCATTGTATGCAAACTCAGATTGAGGAAAAACTAGATCCCATTGTGTTGAATTCACCTTTTTCAGACATATTATAAGGTTTCCAAGGTTTATATTCACCACCCCAGTCTGCCCATTAATTTGAGGATGATAGGCAGAACTAAAACTCAAATTTGTGCCAAGTTTCTTCCATAGGGTTCTCCAAAAGTGACCAACAAATTTGCTATCTCTATTAGATACAATACTAAGAGGTAAACCATGGATTCTTACCACCTCTTTGAAGAAGATTTTTGTGATGTATGAAGCATCATTAGTGCTCTTACAAGGTATAAAGTGTGCCATCTTTGAAAACCTATCCACAACAACATACACTGAATCAAAACCTCTTGGAGTTCTAGGTAACCCCATCACAAAATCTATGCTAAGTGATTCCCAAGGCCTATTAGGGATTGGAAGAGGTTGATATAACCCTGCATTAGTGCTAGAACCTTTAGCCCTTTGAAAAATAGTGCACTTATCCATAAAGTTCGTCACATCAGTTTGCATTTTTGACCAATAATAGTGCCTCTTTAGTTGCTCCAAGGTCTTATCAAGACCAAAATGACCTGCAAGGCTACCATTGTGATTTTATTTGATTAAACTATCCCTCATTTAACATCTAAAAATCAAGCAACTTTTCATTATTTATGCTATAAGGCTGCATACAACTTGCATAAATATCCTTAAAATCTGCACCATCAATGTACATACCTTTCAAATAATCCACTCCTATGCTCTTCAATTGAATTTCATACACCATGAGAGCTCTTCTACTCAATGCATCTACCACTTTGTTAGCCTTCCCTTTCTTATGCTTAATGGTAAATGTGAAACCTTGCAAATATTCAACTCATTTAACATCCTACTACTAAGTTTATCTTGACTATTCAAAAATTGGAAAACATGTTTATCAGTGTACACTACAAACTCCTTAGGAAGAAAATAATGTCTCCATTTCTTTAATGCTTGCACCATTGCATACATTTCAAGATCATAGGAAGAATAATTTTTCTTAGCTTCATTCAATTTTTCACTGAAAAAGGCAATAGGTTTGTTTTCTTGACTTAGGAAAACACCTATAACATGACCACTTGCATCACACTCAATGGTAAAGACATTATCAAAGCTAGGAAAATTTAATATGGGCTTTTTAGAAACTTTCTTTTTCAAGTATTCAAAACTCCCATTGGCCTCATTAGACCAAACAAATCTCTTTCTTTTATCACCCTTTATTGTATCAATCATAGGAGCACGTACATGACTAAAACCCCTTATTAATTTCTCGTAAAAATGATCCAAACCATGGAAAATCCTTACCTCAACCACTGATTTTTGTGTAGGCTAGCTTAGGATATCCTCATCCTTAATTGAATCCATTTTCAAAGTGCCATTGGTGACCACAAATCCAAGATAAACCAACTTTGTTTTCAAAAACTCACACTTCTTCAAGTTTATCATTAGTTTTTCCTCATGCAATCTCCTCAAAACCAATTCTAAACATTGAAAATGCTCTTCCTTAGTTTTTTTGAAAACAAGAATATCATCAAGATACACTACCACAAACTTACCAACGAAAGGTTTAAGAACCTCATTCATCAAGTGCATGAAAGTACTAGGGGCATTTGAAAAACCAAAAGGTATTACCATCCACTCATACAACCCTTCATTTGTCTTGAAGGATGTTTTCCATTCATCACCAGGTCTAATTCTAATTTGATGATAGCCACTCTTGAGATCAATCTTTGAAAAGTAGCATGCACCACCTAAAAAATCCATTAGGTCTTCAATTCTTGGAATAGGGAATATATACCTTATTGTGATCTTGTTTATGACCTTGTAACTAGTTCAAATCCCCCACTCACCTCCTTTCTTTGGTGTTAGGACTGTGGGAACCGCACAAGACTCAAACTCTTCCTAATCAGCCCCTTGTCAAGTAGTTCTTGCACTTGCCTCTTAATTTCTTCATTTTGCTGTGGAGTCATCTTGTAAGCAGCTTTGCTGGGAAAACTAGCCCTGGAATGAAATCAATTTGGAAGCTTATGTCCCTCATAGGTGGTAAGGTGTTAGGAATCTCATCAACCACTATCTCATTGTACTTCTTCAACAATGCTTTCACCTCTAAAGACAACTCCTCTTTCTTTTCTGCTGCCGTGAAATATTTAGGCCTTACTATGACAAAAAATCCCACATTCTCCTCTTCCAAGGTCTTCAAGAACTCCTTCTCATTGACCAACATCACACTAGACCCAGCTTGGGAATCTAGGCTTTCATCTTTCAATGGTGTGAGGGTGGAAGAGACCCCATCCTTTTCTATAGCATATGTGTTTTTTCTCCCATCATGAATGGCCTTCCTATCATACTGCCAAGGCCTCTCCAAAATAAAATGACACACATCCATTGGTATTATGTCACACAAAAGCTTATCTTTGCATCTCCCTATATGAAAATCAACCCAGCTTTGTTCATTTACAACTACTTGTTGCCCTTTGTTAAGCCAACAAATTGTATAAGGAGTAGTATGAGGGATTATTTTCAACTTAAGCTTTTCTACCATCTCTATAGAGACCAAATTGTCAGTGCTACCTTAATCAATCACAACTTTGCAAAATTTACCTAGGATCTTACATGCAGTTCTAAAAAGAGACTTTCTTTGTGGAGGCTCCTTCATCATTGGTACTTTGATCAAAGTCCTCCTCACCATGAGAGACTCACCAACTTCTGGATCAACATTATGTGATGGAGAATTAACACTCTCATTTTCCTCTCCTTGCACAAACTGATTTCTTCTTTCTCCTCCAAATGAGGTGGTGGATTGATTTTCAGTGCATTTCCATGCTTGATGGCCTACAAATTTATTGCACTTATTAAATTTGCATGTAAATCCACTTGATACTCCTCTTTGGCCTCCAAACCTACCCCTACTATTGGGTCTCCTTCCTCTAAATCTTCCCCTTGAGTTTGAACTTTGTTCTTGATTGTTGCTTGACTCTCCTTATGATCTTTGAGACTGCCCCTACCAGAAAATTCCCCTCTTCCTCTAGAAATTCTACCTCTACTACCCCTACTTTTCTTTTCTTGCCTTCTCTTCAACTTATCTTTAGCCTTGATGGCCAATTGGCAACACTCCTCTACCGTTATTGGATTGGTGAGGCTTAATTCATCTTGAAGGTTATACCTCAACCCATTGATGTATCTTGCCACTTTTTCCTCATCATCTTCTACATGGCCTTCCCTTATGCTCAATCTTTAGAACTCCTCTTTATAGGTGTGCACATCCATATCCTTTTGTTTAAGGTTTTGAAGCCTCTTGAACAAATGAATAGTGTAATCATTGGGTAGGAACTTGCCTTTCAATTTAGAAACCATCCTATCCCAAGAGGTGATTTTAGTCTCCCCCTTCTTTCTCATTTCACTTTGTACATAATCCCACCAAAGTAAGGCATGACCCTTCAAATTTGTCTTGGCTAACTTCACCCTTTTCTCTTCTAGCACATCTTCATATTCAAAGTATTTATCCAATGCTCCTATCCAATATAGGAGTTCTTCACTATCGAATTTTACTCCATACATGGGTAAATATATCTTGATATTAGGGCCTTCTCCCTTGGCTACCTTCAACAAATTTTCCATCCTCAAGTCATCAGTATCCATCTCTTCCTCAGACCCTCCTTGGGAACTTTCCTCTTCCCTTTCTTCTTCTTCTTCTTGGTCACTCTGGTCTCCTATGACCATTACTCTCTTCTAACTTGTTTCCATTGTAGAAATCCTTGCTTTAAGGTCTTCTTAAATATCCATCATTTGTCTTATCTCTCTTGCATGATTCTCTTTCATTTCATTCATCTCTCTAGCAATTGGATTCCATTTTGGAGGCATCTTGTTTCTTTTTCACTTTCACTCTTCCCTCTTCAGATCAACCCTACACTTTTGATACTAATTTGATGTAGATAAGGGGTAGAAAAACTCAAAAAAACCAACCTCTCAAGTCCTCAAACTTAAAATGATGGGTTTTGTTTCACAAACTCTCATACCTTCTTGTAGCCTTTCAAACAAGGTTTCTCAGACATAACTTGCAAGGAAGACACAACATTCAAAATGTGAGCATATTTACAGATACGCTTTTGGACATTCCCAAACATATAAAATTTATAGGTGGGGTCAATTTGTATGGTAGACTCCAAATCTTGACTGTCCTTGCTCAAATTAGGTCTAGTGGCTTGAACAAGCTTGGTACCAGCAGGGTTTTGGGATTCTAGGGACTCCACTCTCATTCCAGTGCTTCAAGAATGTCACAAATGGTCTAATTACCCTTCTCCTATCAAGGATAACAAACCCAAAATGATTTTCAACAAACACCCTAAGTCTCTAGGGTTCCTAGGCTTGATACATGAAGATATCAAGCCATAGCAGCAACTCCACATGTTCCAAACACCTTCCTCTGCATCTACAACCTAGGAATAACAAAGAATACATCAATTGTTAAATATCTAAGATACTAAGAGGGGGGGTGAATCAATATCTTGTTAAAATTTTTGAACAAATACCATCCAATTAATCCAATGCATATGATAATTAAGATAAGCATAAGCATTAATTGAACATGAAGCACATAACACAAGAACACCAAGATTTTTACTTGGAAAACCTAGAATGGGAAAAACCATGGTGAGGATTAACTCACAATATAGTATAAGCAGTTATAAGATATTACAAAAGGCTGGCTCACTACCAGGACTCACTGTGAGGCTCACTGCCTACAAAAGATATAGTAACAAAATGGATTACAACTAGAGAATGAACTAATGTAAGTACACCTCAGAGTGTAGGTTTAGTTCCTTTGAAGCTCAGTAAATTTTCATGCCAGTAGATCACTATTCGCTCTTTTCACATCCACACTTAATCCATCAACATTGCATAAAAAATTCAGTGTCTATCTATCTCCAAAGACATATTGTATACATATATATCTGATTTTCCCATAAGTAACAATCAGGTTGGCTCCAAGTAAACACAATTTTTTTTCAAAAGCAATTCAAATGTGTGGCACATTGCTACAAGTTGACATGGATTGCACAAACCAGATTTAATCCATTGAAGCTTCAATCGCTTATTAGGTTGACCAAAAATAGAGCTAATTAAAAAATTGTAAGCAACAAAATTATGCCGACAATAAAAATGAGCATCTATACACATGAGATCCTATTCATGCATGCTTTTATCAACAAAAAACCATTTCCCAAAATTTGAAGTAGCAACTATTACTTGAGGGGAAATCCATATCAAAATACCAGAGGATGAGTCTGCATTATCGATTCAAAATACTGGATCAACATGAATTTGAATCTTGTAGTTGCAACTCATATATCATGGTGACATCAATGAAAACAAAAACTATATCAAGATATGTGTTCTCCATTCTTCCAAAATTTTTCCCCTTTGTCATTGATGGCAACATGTGCCAAAAGAATTTATAGACTTCCTATGTACAAAATGTACAAAATATACTGTATTTCTTTTTCTTCTCTCCCCCTTTGACATCAAGGATAAAGGGAGACAAAAATGTGTGAACATAGATATGTACACATGGTCTAGAATGTACAACACAAAGAACCAAACTACTAGACTCCCCTAAAGGAGTTTAACCCAAACAATGTAAAAACTAGAAAAGCTTTACCCAGAGGAGGGAGCACTTTGAAGTTCCTGAAGAATGCCTTGCCAGGATACTTTACCATTCTCCCAACTTTGTTTAGTAGATATTATCATTTTGTTCAAATAATCTAATGCAATAAAAATTTCTTCAACTTCATCCGGAGTATCCAGGGTCAGATTGATCTTATCCAAATTATCAACATTAGCGAAGGCATTGGCTACTAGGGTGTACTCCATCTTTACATTTCCACCAAGTAGAATAATTTTTTTGATTATCCCTTCCTTCTACTTCTGTAACATGAATTTTTTTCTCTATGCACAAAGATGGAATTCCAAGTTGATTTGTCTCTATCCATGGATACATTGTAAGTACTGGAGACAACTACCAATTGGGACTCAATGGAGTCCATGAGATCTTTTATACTTTGTGTGGCATTAGGCCACCTTATGCAATAGGAAAACAAAAAAATTGCTTCAAATTCATAGGTCTTTACAGATTGAAGGCTCTTTTCTACATTGCTATGTGCCAGAGCACACTTGTCATGGAGGATCAATAGCCTTTTCTTAGTCAGTTTCTCTTCAACTTCCTGCTTTGTTTTCTCACCAATTTTGGTGGAATACTCCTTGAAGGAGTCTAATAGAAGTTTTAGGTTTTCAACCGGAGTGAGAGATGTGTGCACTGACGTATCAAGTGTGACATCCTGCAAAGACTTAATAGAATACTCGATAAGCTCAATTCCCTTCTGATACATTTCCAAGATTTCACTTATGTCGAATACATGAAATACATCACCTAACACCATTTTATGTATAGGAGAAATCTTGTTCAGGTCTGCATAGCCTTGATTATTAGGAAGTTGCAGGAGTTCCAAAGGAATTACTAGTTGGAATCTGATCTTCTTAGACAACATGCACTTCAAGATATCATCACAGAGGATGATTCATCAGTGGAATTTTGTGATTCCACAACCTACTGAGATAATTATTCATTCTTTCCAACAAGTTCAATTGATTCCTTATTTATCTCTTCTCCCTCAACTTTATCTTCCTTGTTGGAAAAACAAGGATAGACAACTAAGAGGGGGAGGGGTGTGAATCAATTTTTAAATAAATTAAGCTTATTCAACCTTAAATAAATTTTAATTTCAAATATGATAATTAATAGTGAAAGCATGAATCAACAACACATCAGAGACACATGAACACCAATATTTTTATACGTGGAAACCCTATTAGGGAAAAAACCATGATGGATGTTAGTCCACAAGATTATACCTTGTTAGAAGTATAATGAAATAAATGAATAGGGAATGCACATGTATTCAAGAACACTACCTAGAGCTCACTGTTCAAAGGGAAGGCTCACTGCCTTAATAAGACAATCAGATTAAATCCATCTGATGAGGTTGAACTGAGAAATTAGCCTCTACAAAAGCTTGATTATAGTTCCAATTAGGTACATAAACACTTCTTCAAACTTCGCTCAATCTCCTTCACACTCTACTCTGCACTCGAATGATTTGATCTTTATTTGCAAATATCTTGCATATACTTCACATACATTCACCGAGCATACTTTAAAATGAATAAACAATCACTCTTATATATACACTACATGGATTTGCATCATAAACTCTGTCGGCCAAAAATAAAGAATAAAGTACAAATTTCGGCCTCAATACATGAACAAATCTTAATGCGCACCAAGCTAAGTCGGTCAAAAAATAGTGAGGACCTAAATCAACATCCTCAAACATGCCAAACAATAAAATATTAATCCACAAGGATCCACAACATGCTACCACCATCATGTCGGCCAAGAACATAAAAACCTTAAGCACACAAGGAAAAATATTCAATCACGATCACGTCGATCAACACAGACAAACCACACTAATAGATCATGATCTAGAAACACCACTGAACACCTCAAAAACATACACAATAAATCAATTCACTAGAATTGCAATCTCATCTTCTAGAAACACCTTCTACAATAACTAAATAACTGTAGGAACACATAACTTCCTCAAATCTTGATGTGTACCACTGAAACTTTCAGACAACATACTAGATAAGCTAAGAAACAAACCCTTTAGTGCACGCCTCCTGATCATCAACGTACACAAATTTTCATCACTGTAACCTTCTCAGCTTCAATGGCTTCCTGCAATATATTTATTACAATTTTCTCAATATCCTCGACATATACAACCTTCAAAATCACCAATGCTAATAATTTTGACATCAATGACAACCACATATCAACAACACAACCATAAAATACAACAATCTCCCCCTTTGGCATTGATGGCAACACATGATGTGAAAAATAATACCACCAACACAAGTAGCTGTCCACATAGAACACTTATCCCCCTTTGTTCATTCTTCTCCTCCTTTCTTCAAGAGTCTTTCAAATTTTTCTTCTCCCCCTTTGACATCAATGAAAAAGGTACACATGCTTTGATCCATATATCATTTGAAACATCTGACAACTCCCCCTGAGTAGCAGCCACCACACCATCAATCCAAAACAAGATCTGACTGTAAGTCCACAGATTCATGCAAAGACTTGCATCTTAGTTCAGATTTGGAGGGGAAATTACCCCTTACTTTCCTCTGAGATACTCAAAAGTATCCTTAGGCAATGATTTAGTAAAGATGTCTACAAGTTTTTCCTTTATAGGCACATATTCCAATCTGACCTCTTTATCACTCACCTCGTCTCTCAAAAAGTGATACTTGATAGATATATGTTTTGTCTTTGAGTGTAACACCAGATTATTAGAAATGTTTATGGCACTTGAATTGTCATAGAATATTGCAATAGGGTCATCATACTCAACTCTGATATCTCTCAGCAGCTGCTTCATGCAAAGTAATTGGGTACAATTGTTTGCAACAACAATATATTTTGGCTCAATAGTAGATAGAGAGATGGAATTCTCTTTTTTTCTTAGCCAAGACACCATATTATTTCCCAAGAGGAACGCATGACCACTTGTGCTTTTCCTGTCATTTACATCTCCTTCCCAATCTTCATCTGTAAAGGCATTCAAAGTAAGATCATCATCCTTTGGATACCATAACCCAAAGTCAACTGTTCCTTTCAAGTATCCAAATATTCTCTTTATTGTAGTCACATGTGATTCCTTTGGATGAAATTGATATCTAGCAACCATGCACACAACATTCATAATGTCTGGTCTTATCTGAGTCAAATATAGCAATCCACCAATCATTGACCTATATCTTGTTTGATTAGCCTTAGGTGAATCATCATTCTGAGATAGTTTGCATCCGGTAACCATGGGTGTACCAACTGGCTTTTAATATTCCATGACAAAAATTTTTAGTAGCTCTTTCACATACTTGGATTGAGAAATAAAGATTCAATCATCTAACTGAATAATTTGTAATCCTAAAAATAATTTTAGTTCTCCTATCATTGAAATTTCAAATTCACTTTTCATTTTATCAACAAATTTCATACATAAGTTATCATCACCTTCAAAAATAATGTCATCAACAAAGACTTCAATGACCAACTCTTTATCCGGATCCAGTTTGAAATACAAATTGTTGTTAGTAGTACCTTTATTGAATCCAAGCTTCAACAAGTATTTATCCAGTCTTGCATACCAAGCTCTAGGGGCTTGTTTTAGTCCATATAGTGCTTTCTTCAACCAACACACTATGTCTTCATCAATCAATTGAAATCCATATGGTTTCTCAACATAAATTTCCTCTTCTAGTTCACCATTCAGAAATGCTGACTTCACATCCATTTGATAGACTTTATAATTCTTGCATGTAGCATAAGCAAGAAATAACCTTACAACTTCAATTCTAGCAACAGGGGAGATTTTTTCTTCAAAATCAATACCTTCCATCTATGAGTATCCTTTACATACTAGTCTTGCTTTATTCCTGATCACTTCCCCTTGTTCATTCAACTTATTCCGAAAGACCCATTTGGTTCCAATCACATTTTTGTCTTGAGGTATAGGAACAAGAATCCATGTATCATTTTTCTCTATCTACATCAGTTCTTCCTTCGTTGATTCCATCCAATATTCATCTTTACATGCTTTATTGACATTATAGGCCCAGTCTTGGATACCAGACAATATTCTTCTACAATTCTTCTTCTAGTTTTCACAACTTTGTTCTTGTCTCCTATGATCTGACTTTTAGAATGACTTCATTTTGCATACCTTGGAGTTTTGGGTTTTGTTCTTTCTTTTGCATTTCCACTGTCTTCTTCTTCATGATTTTATTGATTCACTGGAACACTTTGAATGTGATTATGTGTCTACGCATTCTTTTCATTATCAGTACTATCTTCTTGGTCATCTAAGTCATATCTGCAATACTTGTATGATATTTCAATATCCTCATCAACTCTGACATTTGCACTCTCAACCATTTTATTCAATTTTTTATTGTAACACTGGTAGGATTTTCTCTTAGTAGAGTATCCCAGAAAGATTCCTTCATCACTTCTAGCTTCAAACTTTCCTATATCTTCATCTCTTTTAATATAACATCTGCTTCCAAAGATTTTGAAATACTTGACAGTAGGTTTATAACCAAACCATAGCTCAAAAGGAGTCTTACCAGAAGTACTATTGATATTCACCTAGTTGATAGTATACACAACAATGCTTATAGATTCTCTCTAGTAGAAACGAGGAACAATACCTTCCAACATCATAGTTCTAGCAACATATAAAATTGTTTTGTTCTTTCTCTCAACAACTCCATTCTGTTGTGGGGTCCGGGGAGCAGATAGCTGTCTTTTTATTCCATGCTCTTCACAGAAGGAATTGAACTTCTGGGAAGTGAATTCACCACCTCTGTTTGATTTTAGACATTTGATCTTCAAACCTATCTTAGTTTCTGCCAAAGCTTTGAAGATTTTGAATTTCTCTAATGTCTCATGTTTTTCTCTTAAGAAAGCAAACAAACCATTCTAGAATAATCATCAATAAGCAACATAAAGTACCTTTCTCCTTGTAGAATTATGATTCTGGATGAACCACATAGATCAGTATGTACCAAATCTAGTACTCCATTTGAATGATGCCGTTTTCTCTAAAATGAAATTCTTGTCTGCTTTCCCATCTAACATACCTTACATATAGTGTTAGTAGGCTTCACTAACTTAGGTAGATCTCTGACTGCTTGTATGGAGCTTATTTTGAAAATGTTATCAAAATTCACATGACACAACCTTCTATGCCATAACCAACTTACATCAACTTGAGCAATCAAACAACTTTCAATGGCAACATTTAATTGAAAAATATTACCTCTTGTCTTTGTACCTGAAGCAATCACATTTCCTGAGCTTCCCAATATCCTACACTTACCATCTTTGAACTGAAGATTGTATCCTTTTTCAACCATCTATCCAACACTCAACAAATTACGCTTCAATCCTTCAACATAAAGAACATCATCAGTATTGCATTTTCCACCAAAAGAAATAGTGCCTCTGCCACAAATCATGCCAACATTGTTATCTCCAAATATTACAACACCACCGTCATACTTTTCCAAGCTTATGAAATTTCTTTTATCACTAGTCGTATGATGTGAGCATCCACTGTTGATCATTCACTCATCCTTCTCATAAATTCTGGCTACAAGAGATTTCTCAATATTCTGATTACTAGCTGATTCAATGGACACCAGACCATTTTCCTTGATAGAAATGAATACCCATTCATCTTCATTTCCAATTTATTTACCAGATTCATCATCAGTAACTCCTTTAGCATAATAACATTTCTTTTGAAATCTAGTCTTATCAGGTTTATACTTAGAGAATCTTTCAGGACATCTTGATGCAAAATGACCTATCTTACTGCAAGAGAAACATTTAATAGGAAAATTTCCTTTGTACTTACCTTGTCCTCTGGATTCTGTTTTCACAACCAGTGCTTCCAGTTCTTCAAGCTCTCTTTCTTCATCTTCAATCAGTTTAATATCTTCTTCATATTTAAATGTTTTTCTAGAACTCTCTCCCGGATCATATCTTTTTTGGATTTTTTCGGATACAATAGCTTTGAATACAAACTCTTTCTTAGGAAAGGATTCCCAAAAGTTACTCAACTCAAAGGAAACAAGTTTTCCAATAATCATGTCTCTTGTCACATTTTTTAGTGTTCTGAGCTCTTCAATAGCATGAGCTTTTGTTTTGTAAGAAGTAGGCACAAATCTAAGTATTTTAGCCACAATCGCATCTTGTTCCAAGGTTCCACCTACACATCTAATGTCCATCACTAATTCATTTAACTTTTGTGAGAAAGAAAATATGTTTTCATCTTCACTCATCTTCATGTTCTCCCACTTACCTTTCAGACTTTACAACTTAGCAGCCTTTACTAGTGCATCTCCTTCATACAATGTTTCCAACTTTATCCAGATATCATGTGCAGTCTTCAAACCTATCACATTTGTCATATTTGAATCTATCAAAGCACTTAGCAATGCTTCTATAGCCCTGGTATTAGTTTCTGCTTATTTGATCTCATCAGCAGTAGAGGGACCATTCTAAGGAATTGTATATGAATTCTTTGTAATCTTCCAGAAAGGCTCACCAATGCACTTCAAATGACACTCCATTCTAACTTTCCACAGAGAGTAGTTTGTACCATCGAATCTAGGACTATCCTTCTTGTATGATGCCATATCGGATATCGTCAAACTATCAGACTTCTTTAGAGGAAGTAGCTCTGATACCAATTGTTAGAAAAATAAGGATAAACAACTGAGAGGGGGGGGTGAATTAGCTGTGACATAAATTGAGTTTATTCAACCTTAAACAAATTTTAATCTCAGATCTGATAATTAACAATGAAAGAATGAATCAACAACACATCAGAGACACATGGAAACCGAGATTTTTATACGCGAAAACCCTATTATGGGAAAAACCATGGTGAATGTTAGTCCACAAGATTATACCTTGTTAGAAGTATAATGAAAGAAATGAATAGGAATGCACATGCATTCAGGCACACTGCCTAGAGCTCACTGCTCAAAGGGAAGGCTCACTGAATTACATAAGACAATTAGATTAAATCCGTCTGATGAGGTTGAACTAAGAAATTAGCTTCTACAAAAGCTTGATTACAATTCTGGTTAGGCACATAAACACTTCTTCACACTTCACTCAATCTCCTTCACACTCTACTCTGTACTCGAATGATCTGATCTTTGTTCACACATATCTTGCATATAATTCACATACATTCACTGAGCATACTTTAAAATGAGTAAATAATCACTCTTATATATCTGCTATACGGATTTACATCATCAACTCCGTCGGCCAAAAATAAAGAATAAATTACAATAGTCAGCCTCAATACATGAAAAAATCTTAATGCGTACCAACCTAAGTTAGTCACAACATAGTGAGGACCTAAATAAACATCCTTGAACATGCAAAACAATAAAATATTAATCCATAAGGATCCACAACACGCCATCACCATCATGTCAGCCAAGAACATGAAAACCTTAAGCACACAAGGATCAATATTCAGTCATGAACACGCCGATCAACGTAGATGAACCACACTAATAGAGAACGATCTAGAAACATCACTGAAAACTTCAAAAACATATGCAAGAACTCAATTCACTAGAATTACAATCTCATCTTCCAGAAACACCTGCTACAATAATTGAATAACTATAGGAACACAAAAATTCATAACTTCCTCAAATCTTGATGCGTACAACTAAAAATTTTAGACAACATACTAGATAATCTCAACACCAAACCCTCCAATGAATGCCTCCTGATCATCAACATACACAAATTATCATCAATCTGATCTCCTCAGCTTCACAGGCTACCTATAATATATTTATTACAATTTTCTCAATATACTCGGCATATACAACCTTCAAAATCACCAATGCTAATAGTATTGAAATCAATGAAAACCACATATCAAAAATACAACCACAATGTCCAACATTCCTCTGCTCTCTTTTCTTCTATCTCCTTTTCTTCTATCTTTTCCTCCTCTATATTTTCTTCTTCTTCCTTTTCATCTTCTCTCCTCTCTTCTTCTGCCTTGTCTCTTCCTTCTACAAAGTGTACCGAAGGGGTGGCATCATGAATCTCTGTTTCAAAATTTTATTAAACCTATATTTCACTTTTCAAGGCCTCGTCAACAAGATTAATTTATGGTAGAACACCTATACTACCTATTTCTAGAGGCATATTAGAAACATTCATTTCCAAAGGCATGTTTTCATCAACAGTAATAGAAGGAGGATCTTCCTTGACTTCTATAGAAGTTTATTTTCTTGAGTTAGGTGCTGTATCAGATGCACCAAGCATACCATAATTTTCCACTTTACTCCTAATAGTAATTATTGTTTCATTCCTTATCCTTTTGATTTCCTTCTTGTCTCTAGTCATCAGAGTATTAACTCTCTTCTTCATCTGGAACAAGTTAGCATAAACCTTCTTCAAGGTTTCTAGATCACCCAAAGACAAAGAGGACGCTATTTCCTTATATGCCTTAGCTCTTATTTTCTCTTCCAACTCAACCACCTCTTCTCTTCTCTTCATCAGAACTTCCCATAATTTTTAGGTACATCACACTTAACATTATATAACAACAGATTTAATGATATCCATTGTTATCATTTCCTTATCTTCTTCTCCTACTAAATTATAAAATTTTGCTATGGGTTTCATCATATTTTATTGATGCACTAGATTATTCACCAAGGCTTCTTGTTTGAGAGGGGTACTAGGTCTTACCAGAGGGAAATTATATTCTTCCTAGTCCAATGAAACCTATTTTGCAACTTTGGCCTTCTTTGCATCAGCTTCATGATCACTAATGTCTTGTTCATCAACATCCTTCGAGGATGATACATAGTGAACTTTCTTTGATCCAACACTAGTTTCTTGAGATGCATCTTCACTAGAGGAAATGCTTACCCTTATTTTCCTTGTCAAATTAGAATTCGGGTCTTCCTCCTCTTCTTCCAAGTCTTCAGTAATGGTAAGATTCTTCTCCCTTGTAGCCTTTTCTTTTCTTCCTCATTTAGCAGGCACTACCAGAGGAACGCCTTTTCTCTTGCCTGATCTAGTAGTGGGTTTGGAAGGTGCCAAGCCTTTTCCTTTGTCAAAGGTTCTAGGCTTAGTCTTTATTGAAGCCAGTCTAGAAGCTGGTCTGGGAGGAGGGATCTAATGAGGTAAAAATAACTTCATCATTATAAAATCTAGAAAGCTCATTCTTTCTAATTCAATCCTAAGCCTGTTCCAATTTATTAAACTTTAGAAGAAGTAATTAATTATTTTTAGAAAAATTATGCTTTCTTTCTTTCTTTTAATCAATTGAGGAAATTGTCCAAAGCAGGTTTAATGGGTTGATTTGAGTGTTGTTGTAGGGATTAGCAGGTCATCATGTAGCTGTTGCAAAATTTAGCCAGCACGTGCCTCAAAGTAATGCTGTGAACCCACTCCTTGAAGCCTAGATGATGCGCCGAAGATTCAGTTTTATTTCTTTTAATTTGGTTGTTTAAAACTTTATAGCTCTTCTTGAGCCTTCTGCATGTTTTAAGAAGCTTTAAAGGCATCAAGTCGATTTTAAGTTAAGGAAGACTATTTCAATGGCTATCCATGCCATCATAAATTTAGGATCTAGTTGGGAAGTTATCTATAAAACTGTAATCTCATAAGTAATAAAATAGTTAGAGAAAAAATATCGTTATGTTGTTTACATGGATTTACAAATCACTGTTGCAATGAGTTATCTGGTTTCTATTTTTTGGTAACTGTAAAATGCAATGATGGAGACTTTATCTTGTAAAAGGATTGAACATCTGTAGTTTATGTGAGTTAAGGACGAAGAAGTAGCCCGCGAGCTGGCCACTCGAGGGAAGTTAACCTAGATAGATAAGTATTTTGTTAATTAAGTTATTTCCTTTGTTTAAGATAAATTGCTGCTCAGTAGAAAATAGAAAATTGTTGAAGAGTTTAGTTAAGTTGTTCCGGAGCACCATTGTCTTTAATTTGTATAAGCCTTTCTTCTATAGTTGATAATATTTCCTTACTATTTAAAAGATGCTTAATTTTTTGTTTCCTTGCTTTTTTGCTTCCGTAGTTTACCAATTATTTAGTTTACTTGTTTCTATGCTTTCTAGTTTAGTAGTAATGTTTTCTAGATTAGTTGTCTTATGTTTTGTTCTTTTAATTTAGCTTTCCTTGATTTTCTTAGAGTAAGATCATTTTCGAAGTTAAGTAGTAATGGCTTTGGTTTAATCCCAACTTCTGTAGTTTTAAAGAAAAATTGAAAATATAAAATGAGTTGTTTGAATAATCTCCTTTTGCAAACTGCCTTGGACACTACCCGGTCGACAATTGACATTCAATTATTCTAAAGTAATAGGTCCTAACGACAGCCTATCAGGATCCTGCTAGATATACTTACACTAGGTAATTCTCTAGACTTCTTTTCTGCATAGGATCTTCCTTGTGCTATCTCTTCATATGTGTAACCAGATTTTCTGAGCATTTGAGTCATATTTTTATTCCTTGTAGATTTGTTGTGCTCTAAATGAACTTCCATGGATTTTTCTACGTATGTACCAACTTGGGGTTCATTGGAATCCTTTGGAATTTTCAATAACAGTTGCACATATCCTTCAGATTCTTCTTCTATGATTTCATATCCAAGGGTTGAATCTAGACAGTCCGAGGTTCAACTGCTTCAACCATGCACTCATCAGAACAAAAATGAAATATGATGTCATTCTTATAATTTTCAACAATCTTCCTCAAAATTCTATTTCTCTCATTC
This sequence comes from Sequoiadendron giganteum, assembly GCA_007115665.2. Taxonomy (NCBI): domain Eukaryota; kingdom Viridiplantae; phylum Streptophyta; class Pinopsida; order Cupressales; family Cupressaceae; genus Sequoiadendron; species Sequoiadendron giganteum. The sequence continues at coordinate 52,422,401 of CM021105.1, read as the reverse complement.
ATATTTTTCTTGAATATAGAAAATAATTCCATCAAGGCATTTTGTATGTTCTTCGTATCACCCAACTTATGCATATGATCAAAAATTTGATGGGCAACCGGTCAGGATGGGTCCCAAAACATCGTTTCAGATTTTCCTGAAAGCATTATGAGGAAATAGAATAACATGCAAACAATCAATGAAACCAAATTGAAATGATACTTTTTCTTCTTCGACATTATTAGGTTCTCAATTAGTTGCCATATGAGAATATCACATAGATCATAATCTGCACCATTTACAACCATGTCAAAACCAGTATAGATTGCTATGGAGGATACAAATTTCTCTCTATTGGCGAAGTAGATTTTATGTTTGATAATTATCAAAGTGTACTTCACAGCTGGATTAGTGATATGATTTATTATGAGAGCCCTCTTATCATATGCTACACTGGTGAGATCCATCACCACTTCATTTTTTACCGCCTTTAGCACCAACACTGGTCCAGTGCCACAGAGTCTAGTGACAACTTTGATCACTTCCTTAGTTATCAAATGTGACTCATTGGTCCACAAGAACCGATTGTACATTTTTATAAGGACTGGTTTAATATTCTGATCATCCATGGTAGAATAAAAATTAGGGAAATTATTCCAAATCTAATTTCTTTGTCACAAGATTAGAGTACTGAAGTTTCACTATGAAATTGTCTCCAGTGAGTTCATTTAGCCATATGTACATCAGTTTGGTGTGATTGAATTCCTCGGTCTTAACCCTAATGTACATTCTTTTATCCTCTGTCGACATGATGCCCAAAGGAAATGAAGAGAAAGCACCCATGGGGTCATCTTCAAAAACCTTCATTGAGTATTTCCTGTAGGAGGGTCTAGGTATTTTTGTTGTATTTAAGAATATAGGGGTTGCCATTTTATATCTACTAAGCTCTTAACAGATTAAAAAAGATAATTTTCACAAGCTCATGATGAAAGAAAATCAAAAAATACCTTTTTCTTTCATGAATAACTGAGGCTAGGGTTTTCCCAAGTCATACTTCAACTCACTCCAAATCACACTAAATATCTCTTCGCCTTCTTCAAATATACAAGTGATTTAAATTCCTTTATGATTTAGCTTTATAGATCAATACGATGCCCTAATTTGCATTAAATGTAATGAAGTTCGAAAAGTTAGCAAAAACCCTTCAACTGCACCAAAAAAAACTTAAATATGCTCCGCAGGCGAGCATACATGCACTTTTTTCTTTTAGTTTCTTTTTCAAAACCTCTACCTATTCATCTCTTACAACATCTCCTCATGTCAAAGGCTGACATGCCCAAAATCAAGGGGTTCAAAATATTTTTTGCGAAAGCTCCCCATAAGACCTTGCTAGGTCTAGTTCTCAGAGGAATTGTTTGCACCAGATGAGGGCACAAATGCATCAGAAGATTTTGACTCTTCTTTCATTTTCCATATCTTGTTTAAATTTCTCTTTCTCAAATTTGTTCATAGGTTCATTCTTCTTTACTGGAGCATATTTTTTTCCCTTTTTACTTCTGCATACCTTTGAAATATGTCCTGGTTTGTTGCAATTATTAAAAACAACATTTCTTTGAAATTTTGACTTCCATTAAACCTTGATTTGCACTGATTCGCTTTATGCACATAATTATTGCAAGTATAGCATTAACAAGAAAATAATTGATTTATTCTTCCTCTATTAAACTAGTTCATCATCTGAGTTCTACATTCACTAGCTCTATGCCCAATATTATTGCAAGTATGGCATTGTCTAGAGAAGGAACCCAAGAAATAATTCATCCTAATTCCACATTCATTTTCCTTGTGACCAAACTTGTTGCATGAAAAAAAAGTTCAATTGAAAGATGGATACCTTTGAACATTTGGCTATTTGATAGGTGGTATTCCTTTTGGATTCCTTGTCTGTTTCCCTTGTTTTGAGTCTTTTGATTGTCTACATGATTTGAGATTTCACCTCCTTCTAAACCCAATCCACATTTTTCTTTAGAGGGTTTCTATCTTGCAATTAGCTCATCAAGCCTGGTAGAGCTTGTCTTGAAACTATCTTCACAAATTTTTTCTTTTTCCAGTTCTACTCTCAGGTTTACCACTTCTTGTTCAAGTCTGGAACATTCATTATAATTTCTCTTCACTTCTACGTTCTAGCACTCTTCAATTCTCTTCTTTTCTTCAACTTACACCTTTAGTTCGGTAATATCTTCATTTGCTTGTTTCAATTTCTCACTAACTTCTATATGTCTTTCTTTGAATTCATTTAATTTCTCTTCCAACTTATGGATGCATTCATTTACTTCATCAAGATTTTCTTTCAAATCTCTACTTTCATTTTTAGCTTTGTCAAGGTCATCAAGGGAATTCTGGAGTTTTGTATTATCAACCATTTGTTCAATATTCAAGATCTCCCTCAAGCTGTTAGGATTCTCTAGAGGAACCAAGCTCTGATACAAATTGTTAAATATCCAAGATATTGAGAGTGTAATTAATCCAATGCATATGATAATTAAGATAAGAAGAAGCATTAACTTAAAATGAACCACATAACATAGGAAGACCAATATTTTTACTTCAAAAACTGAGAATGGGAAAAACAATGGTGAGGATTAACTCACAATATAGTATAACCGATTATAAGATATTACAAAAGGGTGGCTCACTATCAAGACTCACTATAAAAAATGGAAGCTCACTACCTACAAAAGATATAGTAAAAAAATGGATTACAACTAGAGAATGAACTAATTTAGGTACACCTCAGAGTGTTCCTTTGAAGCTCAGGAAATTTGCATTCCAGCAGCTCACTATTCACTCTTTTTACATCCACACTTAATCCACCAACATTCACATAAACAATTCAATGTCCATCTATCTCCAAAGACATCCTGTATATATATATGAGTTACCCATAATTAACAATCAAGTTGGCTCCAAGTAAACATAATTTTTTTTCAAAATAAATTCAAATGTGTGGCACACTACTACAAGTGCATGGATTGCAAAAAACAGATTTAATCCATTGCACCTTAAACTGCTTATTAGGTCAACCAAAAATAGACCTAATAAAAAAATTGTAAACAAAAAAATGATGCTGATGAAAAACATGAGAATCTATATGCACGAGATCCTATCCACACATTATTTGATAAAAAAAAAACCGTTTCCCAAAATTTAAAATAATAACTATTACTAAAGGGGAAATCTAGATCAAAATACCAGAGGATGAGTTTGCATTACTAGTTCAGAATACCAGATCAACATGACTTTGAATCTTGCAGTTGAAACTCATATATCATGGTGACATCAATGACAAAAAATACTATATCAATAGATGTGTTCTTCTTCATTCTTCCAACATCAACATCATCCATTCCAACAAGTTCCAAGAGTTTTCACCAGGTGGAATGGTGTTTATTGCATTTTGTTTGCTCACTACCTACCCTAACTAGGGTTTAACCAGTTTGAAGTAAAATGGACACAAATTGATTGAAACTTGATGAAATCACATTCACCACCAAATGAAAGTAGATTCATTTCTTCATAAAAACTACTCAAACTTAGATCATGGAGGGATCATACAAATCCATACAAATCAATGTAGTAGAAAAATTATGTTAAGAAATGCAGAAACAAAGATATTTTTATTGCTCCAACTTCCAAATTTAAACAATCAACCTTTTTCCCGACCATAAAATGCCTTCTTATACATTTCACATCTTTCCCCAATGATTCATAACCATATTTAGAATTACAAACTAACTAAACACCTTTATGAGCACTTTTTGATAAAAATATGTAAAAGTTGCTTTGCAACATTTGTGCAACTTGACAATATTTTGCAACAATATCCTAACTCACCCCTAATGTCTGAAAATTGACCCAAGCACATATGAAATGGTCTTAGAAGACCTTATTACATACAATGAACTCAAGCAAAATAAAATTTTAACTTTTGACTCCTCTTGGGGCATGAAGGCCTCGGTGCCCTGCACCACCTCCCAACTACATATGCTCTTTTCTTTTGACAAGCCATACAAGGAGAAAGAATGTAACCATTAATCTGCAGCCATAAGGTCATTAGAAATTTGGAAAAATTATTTTACCTGACTTGATCTATCTTTTCATTTCCAGGGATGAATGAGATACCAATTAAGCTCCCCTTGGACTCATGCCCTATCACTATATATTAGTGATGTAAGGTAGGAGCAACCAAATTGAGTGCTGCTTGTTGATATTTCACTCTCTAGACCTTCTTGTGCTTTTTCTTTGTCTTATCATCATTCTTCTCAGGAATATGTGAACCATTATTCACTTTGGGGGACATATTCCTCTTCTTACTTTGTGCTTTTGGTCTAATATAATTTGTTCTACAATATTCAGTTTTGTGACCAAAATTATTACAGTTAAATAAAATTACATTCATATCTATTACAAGAGAAAACTAGTTCCTATTCATTTATTTTGTGCTCCTTCTAGGTGCACTCCTACACTCTCTATCCCTATGACCAAACTGATTATAGGTATAATAGTAACCATAAAAAAATGAGGAATACCTAGTAATATCTTTTCTTTGTGCAGGATGAGGTGGTCTTCTTTGATTTGGCTTCTTGACATATCTCATCCTTGTAAATGCATCTGCATTAGCTCCCTTTGTATGCTGATTTTTTTGATGATCAAGAATTGATTGGTTCTTCTTCTTCTTCTTTGTCTTCCTTCATCTGAATGGTTATTTTATTTGATTTTCCATTCTTGGTGTAATTATTCATGCAAACATATTCATCCTTTGTGCAACATATTTCTTCTACTTTAAATCTATCATATAATTTTGTAAAATAACTATTAGAGGGACTCTTACATCTCTCAAAACCAAGGCCAGATTTTCTTTTGATTTTGATGGATTTTGTGATTTTACCAACTCATCTAATATCTTAGAGCCACCCTTCAACTTTAGGCCTTTGTCAATTTTCCCTTTAGCGATTTCTAACTCTTTTCTCAAAGCAACTATTTTTGCTTCCAACTTTATGCACTCATCTAATTTAGACTATAGTTTAGATTCAATTACATCTTCTACTCTCTTTGATTCTTCCACTTGTGTCTTCAAGTTGATCACCATATGATCAGTTTCTTCAAGACTCTTGGTTAGCTTCTCAATCTCCTTTTGAGCATTCCTTTTTTGTTATTCATTTTCCTTCCTCATCTTATCAATCTCATCCAAGGCACGTATGAATCTACTTTCTAATTCAACCTCTCCTTCACTGGAGGTTTTATCTTCTTGTTCTTTATTAGACCTTTTAGATTCTTCATTAGAGGTCATTCAAAATTCCATGAACAAAGATTCATTTACCTTAATCTCATAGGCACTTTCATGTTCATCATCTGATCTACCACTTACATTAGATGACCTATTTTATTCTCTTATGTGCAGATTCTTCTTCTTCTTCTTATTTTTACTAATATTTTCTTGTTTAGAGTTATTATTTTCATCATAAAGACATTTAGCAACAAAAGGACCTATTCTACCAAAGTTAAAACATTTATGGGGTAGCTTACCTTTGTATTTTCTAGAGCTTCTTCTCAATCTTATGATTAAATTAACTTCCTCTTCATCAATCTCCTCAGATAAGGAAGTAGATGCTTCTATCATCTCTCCTCTAGCGACAACTTATCTCATGAATGTATCTACACTCTTCTCATCTTCACTTAGCTTCAAACTTTTAGACTCACCTCCATATGTTTGAATCTTGGCCTACACCTTACTTCCATCGCCTTCATACATTCCCTTTAACTTATTCCAAATATCATGTGCAGTTTGATAGTGCATGATATTGACAACCACGGATCTTGGCAACCCACTCAGAGTTGTAAAATTTTACTGAGCATTGTCTTCATAAATCTTCTTTCCACTAGCATTAGTGGGAGAAGTAGTAGGAGCCTTGTATCCCTTCTCAACTGACATCCAAACATCGAATCCTAATTATTCTAGATATGTCTTCATTTTAATGCTCCAAGCCATATAGTCTGATCCATCAAAGAGAGGTACTTCTTCTATGGATGAGTCTTCCTGATTGACCATTTTGTGTTCACTTTACTAAGATCTACCCCAGCTGATTAAGCTTCTCCTAGGGAACTTAGGGCTTTGATACCAATTGTTGGAACACAAAAAGCTATTGAGAGGGGAGTGAATCAATAGATCAACTAAAACTAATTCCTTTTAGCCCCTAATGCATATTTACTAAACAATCAGAGAGATAAACATACATACACACAAAACACCACATAACACATGATATACGTGGAAAACCCAAGATGGGAAAAACCACGGTGAGAAATGTTTCTAAGATCTACTATCCTAATCCAACCTCACAATGCAAATATTCCGTTACAATGTTTAAGGGCACCAAACCTAAGGAGACACCAATACCCTAGTTTTAGAAGCACCAAATCCAAGGAAGCACCAAATCCCTACACTGAGCATTGAATCAATTATTTGATGGCACCACCAATCAGATTTACAATTCAAGATATTATATTTGGTTACAATTCAATGTTGCAACTTATTTACAACTGTTCAATCTCTTGTTGTAATATCTGCAACCTAATTCTCTCCTTTACACCTCTCTCTCTACTCCGCTCTTTCCTCTTTTTTTCTTCCGCACTTAGAATAGTCTTTGTTCTAACTTGCTGCACTACACCTATGCACCTTAAATGTTAACATTGCTAAATATCTCTATTTTTATTTGGGTTCTTCCCATTCAAATTAGTGTATTCTTTTTTTGCAATTATTGTTCTCATTCAATTTATCACTATCTTTGCTGCTTACTCAACAATACATAACTCCATTCTGCACTTCCTCCCACAGTAAAATATTGTTTCTTACTCTCCTACAGATGCAAACCCCTGGACAATTTTTTGAATGTCTTCTCATTTTATTTTCTTCACCAAACTACAATTACTGACTCAAGATTCTCACACATGTTCAGACCATCTAGAATCCTCTCGTAGGGTTTTCCACACTTTCTATATTTTCTAGAAAGCTTCCTATTAATCTTAAGCCTTGCACCACTATCCAAATGATCTATAAAAATCTATTAGGGTTTACTACATATCTTCCTCAACATCATACTTCTGCATCGAGCCTCACAACATTTAATTTTGTTACAGAGAATTTTCTAAGAATAGAAACCCTAGAACTAGATATGCATTAAATGTATTCTCTTGACTATGTGATCTAATTCTGATCTTGATCATCTCTACAAGTTGTGCTACCACTTTTCCGATCAAATCTCTAACCAGATAGTCATTGGAGCAGGTAGACCAATTAAATTCATATTCCCTATATTTGATTTGAATCTAATTTTCTGTTGCCTACATGAGCATGTCCTGAATGTTTATCTCATCACTAATAAAAACTGGTATCTAAGGTGGTTCGACCAATTGAATTAAATCATAGAGTCAATTTGTTGTTGAAACCCTTCTTCACATAGACCTAGCCATTGTGTATCTTCATCTTTGAATCTGGGTCATTGATCTGTATCCTTTACATCATGATCCTCTAGCTTTGCTTTGATCTCGACACTTTAAAACACATTTGTTAGATCAATCTTCTTTAAACGTGCATCGTTATTCTTCATCTCATGCCTACCGTTTTACTCAAGCTTATCGCATTAACCTTAAATATTGACCATTAGATTACTCTCCTTCAAATCTGCACCGTAGATCTAGGCTTCATTATATTCAAACCCATAACATATCGTTGCATCTATATGCCTTAATTATCTATTGTCATGATGCATAGAACCCTCGTGATGCAATCAAATATTACCACCTATCTTTTAATCCATGTGTCATGTTCCTTCCATACCACGAGTTAAAGTATAGGACCCATTGAATCCTCAGTAGGGAAGCGGGTTATCACCATTTGTCATCCACATCATCACCACACAATTCACAAAAAAGATGTGAATTGTTATATCAAGCAATCATACTTCACCATCTGGGCATGTTGACATCATACACTACTAGCTTCTATTGAATGGGTGGTCATCACTGACCACATTTCATCCTTGTCAACACCGTGCAAAAAACAATACCGATGTGACTTGACATGTTGGACAATCATATTACACCACCTATATTCACACATCACCAACCACTTACTTTGTCCACCTTCCTATTGTGTCCCACCTTAAGCTTCATCTAATGCCTTCGTTGTGTTGAAGGGACCAACATTTTGTTCCGTCGATGTTTATCTTTCTCCCCGATGAGGTGCCTTTGTTCGATCATCACCAACTCAATCAAACCATTGATCAAATTCATCGCTGATATCCCTAGTCGATGCAATCATTTGTTACAACTTGTCAATGTGACATCACCTTCCACTAAAATTTTATTCCACCTTCGTAGGTTCCACCATAAGCTTCCATCACTGGTCGATCAACAACATTCAATCTCCATTGTTGCTTAAGCTTTCATCACCTTAAGCTTTGTTGTGTCGAAGGGAATTAAATCTTCTCACTCTGATATCCAAAAGTCTCTTTGATCTTTCCATCATAGAAACCTTGAACCTATCTCTTCAAATTTACATTTTCAATTCGATGTATCTATGGGACCACATTTAATGCAGATCTTTTCATCGAAGGGACTTGAAAGAATCTCCTCTCGATATATTGAAATTTATTCAATGATGTGTTATCAGAGGGAATTTAAAGTGACCCCTACCGATATGGTGTAGTTTCCTTTCTATAGGTTATTTCACTATTGATCTCCAACCTTTAAATATGCGGGCATGCATACACCAACAACCAGGAGCTAGGTAAAGGGCTGATCAAAGAATTAGTTCAATGGAATAAGTTATAACTTATGCTACCTGTAACCACCAATACACAGTCAACATGAAATTATAAGCTTTGTTTAATAAACATGAATGTAATTATTTTATTAGAGCGAATTTAAGTTAACTCCTATCGATATGGTGTAGTCTCCCCGATGTAGGTTATTTCACCATATTCACTACGGGATGGTGGGCACTGTTGATCTCCAATGTTCAACTAGAACCGTCAATCATGCTAGAGATAAATATTTTTCTCAAGACTTAGGAAAAATTATAGTTAATAAATATTTGTTAGGTCGGTAATAGCTAGGTGAAGGGGCCGGTCATACTACGTCCAAAATGGCTTAAGTCGCAAATTAAGCAATTGAAAACCTGCGATATATAGTCAACACAAAAATATAACACCTGCTGGTCACTGTGACTATTAACCCTTAAGGTTTAACTAGTAAACCCCAAACCCATTAGAGATCACAAGTAATTCTATTCTGAGCACATCCTTCACCCTCTGGACCTACAACTTATATTTCTGAGAAGCTCTCAAAAAACCCATATCGAATCTGGCCTTTGATTTGTCTTTATAAACATGGAAGAACTTTTTGCAATAATATGTAAATATATTGCATGACATTATTGTAACATTTGAGAAAATTTGCAACATTTTCAAATACATGATCTTGTCTTCATCATTCTGCACCAACTCTTGCAAACATTGATCCTCTGGTCTTCATGACATCCAAGCACACCACTGTACTACCTTTTTACATGAATGGCACCTTTTGTCATCATGCCAACAATCTCCCCTATAGGATGAATTCCATCTTACCTTTGATCTCTCCTTTGACATCATTGACTCTTTTACATTAATACCAACATCCTCACTTGCAGGATAAGTTCCATATCACTTCTAACACCTCTTTTGACATCAATGGCAACAATATGCCAACAATAACACCTATAGCAACTAAACTGTTAAGAATTTAAAGATGATGCGAACTAGTGATTTTAAGATTTTGTCTGTAGAATATGAATATATTTTATTAAAAAATGTAAGAAATGATTTGTAACTTTTAATAAATTATTTTTTATAAATAATATTTGTAAAAATTGATGTTACTTCACTAAAACATAGCTTTATTTGTAGAAAGGATAAAATCACAATTTTTTTAAATATATATTCATAACACCGATATTTAGTACTATATCATGGCTGCTCTGCTTTCCTACTCTGCTAGTTTGACTTTCCTATGTGTATGGTGGATGCCACCTTGTGGGTACCCCAAAGTCCCCCTACCTTATCCCCTTCTAACTTTGTTCCTTCAACACATGCACCACTGCCTTCCCTGTGGGACCTCCTATTCTGTTTGTTGATGATGTGCCCATGATTCCTGTCATTCTATCCGTTGAAGAAGTGCCCATGATTCCTATCATTTAGGAACCCAAGGTTTGGAATAATGTGTTTCTTAACTCCTCCCAAATTCTAAGAGTAGATAAGTCTCTCCTTCGACTGGAAGTGGTGAACTCCATTTTTGGAATTGAAATATTGATCCCGAAATCCACCTGTGATAGGATCGTTTCTTCTATGGAGAACTCGATCATGGGATTTTTTTCTCTTTTTAGCCTACTATGGATATGGTTAGAAGATGGTCGATGACTAAATAGCGAATAAAGGGTAGTGTAGATGTTTGTGCTATGGTTGGAGGGGTTTTCTTGTTCAAATTCTTGGCGTCTGGGGACCTACTTTTTGTTCTATCTTCAGGCCCCTTGGTTTATGGGAAACATAGCCTTTCTCTCTACCATTGGAAGCCTAGTTTCAATCTTTCCATGGACCTCAAAAAAGCTGCTCCCAACTGGGTTTGTCTGCTAGGAATTCCATTGGAATGTTCAGATGATTTGGTATTTTAATGTATAGGAGATTTGATGGGCCACTTCATTACTTATGATACCATCACCAGAATGAAATCTAGGTTAGTCTTTGCTAGGTTCTATGTCAATATTGATATTAAAAAGTATCTACCCAACTCAGTGAATTTGAGCTCTAAGTTTGGGTCTTAGAACCAACTAATATGTTATAAAAATGTTGTGGTTTACTGTCAAAAGTGCTCCAAACCTGGGCACCTCATTTTTGACTATAAGTCCACTATAACAAACAAACCTATCCCAAGTGATCCCCTAGTGGATGAAATCATAAAAAATTTACCCATTCAAGACTAAGATCATAAAGATCATTGTTTCCCTAACAAAATATGGTCCTTTTGAAGAACTTGTCACAAACTTGGTTGCGACATCACCCAAAAAATCCACCCCTTTGAAGGCCTAATCTCCATCTATGACTAGACCAAGTGAGCCAATGGCCATTGGTGATTTTAAGATGGATGAGATGAGAGATCTATCCCACCTAGCTAACTGAGATCTAATTAAAGAATTGGAAGAGGGAGGAATACCTAGAACTAGTTTAAAAGGGGAAGGATCTGGATTTGATGTGAAAATTATAGCTGTCTAGTCACACAATCAAACCAATGAAGAGAATGGTTGGTCAACCCAAAAGAAGAAGGGTAAAGAAAGTTAGGAATATGTGGGGGTTGACACCAAACTAGGTAGACCCAACCAACAACAAAAGAGAAATAAAGAGACAACCAAAGAGATAGCTATTGGAAAAAAAAGGACATTGCAATCATCCTCAAAGAAGATGTCAAAATGAAAGTCCTATCCTCGATTGTAAGAGGGATAAATAGCCCCCATAAATAGTTGGCCTTGAAGGATTATGTTTGGGAGTACAAGCTTGACGTACTACTATTAAAAGAAGTTAAAATGGTTAAATTTTTTTTTGGGCTCATAGCTAAAAACATATGGATGAATGCTCACTTTTCCTTTAATGATGTAGATGGGGCTTCAGGAGGCCTAGCTATTATGAGGAAAACTAATAGACTAAGGGGTATTGAACTATTTCAAAATAAGAACAGTGCAAGGATCCAATTCACCCTTTCTAGGTCTTTGTGGATTTTGATTAATATTTACACCTCCAACATTAGGAATATTGCTAGAAAAGCTCTTTGGCTAGAAATTACTGAGTGGATCCCAAACAATAATGAGGCCCACTAGTTAGTGGCAGGAGACTTTAAATATCCTCTATATCCTTTTGAAAAGAGTGGGGGTTTGGTGTACTATTTAGATAGTATGGATGACTTGGATGATCTTTTAAGTGATACAGGGTTGGCGAATATTGAGTTAAATAGCCAAAAATTTACTTGGACCAATAGTCCAGAATGGAGGATAACCTAATTCAGGTTAGGCTTGCTAGATTTATCTTGTCCCATAACTGGGCTACTTTACTTAACTCAATTTTCTAGTGCTTCCCCAAATAGTCTTAAACCATAATCCCTCGTTGCTTATCATGAATGATCACTCTTTTGTTGGTCCCTTTCCTTTCCGGTTTGAGATAATGTGGAATTATCACTCAAACTTTAGGAATAAAATTTTTGGTTGGTGGAATATACTTGTCCATGGCTCCCCCATGTTTAGGGTCTTCCATAAACTCAAGTACATTAAAATCATGGTTAAAGGTTGGAATAAGTGGGTGTTTGGGGATGTTTTCCATCAAAAAAGGGGGCTCTCTAAAAAATTAAGTTTACTTAAAAAAGGATGGAGGAAGGGGATGTCAATGTGTAGACCTATCAACAAGAGAAAGAGAATTGCACAAAATGGGACCAAGTTTTGAAAAAAGAGGAAATATTTTAGAAGCAAAAATCCAAAATTCAATGGTTGAAAGAAGGAGAACACAACACTTCCTTCTTTCATATCTCAACCCTTAAGCATATGAAAAGAAACTAGACTAGAAAATTGAAAGATGATTTGGGAGTAGAAGCTACTAATCCAACCTAGATTGGTCTAATGGCTGCTAGATATTTCCAACATGCCTTATCTAAGCCTATGGGGGCTCCTAACTCAGCTGCTAATGACCTGTTACTAGAATCCATCCCTACTCCTCTAACTGATTCTGATAACGATGATATTCTCTGTGCTATCACTCCCAATGAAGTTAGATTGACTGATTTTAGTATGTGTGACTTTAAGGCCCCATGAATAGATGGTTTTCCCCATAATTTCTTTCAGGAGTATTAGGATGTTATGGGAGAGGACTTATTTCTTACTGGCAAGGATTTTTTCAAGTCGGGTAAGCTCCTAAAACAAATAAACCACGCCTTTTTAGCTCTCATTCCTAAAAATGAAGACCCCCAGACCATGGCCGACTTTAGACCCATTAGCTTATATAATACCATCTACAAGATCTTATCCAAAATTCTGGTCAACTACTCAAAACTATTTTTGGATAAAATTATTAGTCCATGCCAAAAAAGGATTTGTCCCGGGGTGCCATATTATAGATGCTACAATTTCCACTCCTGAAATCATGAAATATATGGACAAAAGTAATTGTGCGAGTATGGAATTCAACTTTGAAATTTCCAAAGCTTACGACAAGATACTATGGAGCTTTCTCCTCAAAGTTTTAACTAATTCTGGGTTCAATCAGAAGGTAGTGAACCTTATTGCAGAGTGCACTTCTACTGTGAAATACTCTATTTTAGTCAATAGGATTCCTCATGGTTTCTTTAAGGTTGGTAGAAGAATAAGACAAGGTGATCCCCTATTTCCATATCTATTTGTAATGGTTGCTGATATCCTAAGAAGAAATGTTTCAAGGATGTTTCCTGATGGTTCTATTATGGGAGGTAAACCTGCCACCGCTCTTGATTCGAATTCTATAAAATAGTTTGTGGATGATACCATTATTTTTGGGAAAAAAATTATGATGGAGGAAAGGAAATTGAAGAATTGTCTAAAAAATTATGCTTATAGTTCAGGCCAATGCATAAATTACAACAAAACCATGATTTATTTCTTTAACATCACACAAGCTCTATTGGATAGAGTGATGACCATTCTAGGCTGTAAGAGTGCTTCCCTTCCTTCTATGGACCTTGGTCTCCCCCTCATAATTAAAGAAGTCACACCTACCTTTTGGAACTTTGTCCTAGAAAGAGTTCAAATAAAATTAATAGGATGGAAAGGTACCATACTTATTAATGTTTGTAAGCTATAACTCCTAGTTGCTACTCTTCAAGGGATTCCAATATATTTTCTATCCATATTTAAAATCCCTAGATATATAGTTGAGAAATTTGAAAGAATTCAAAGGAATTTCCTCTGGTCTGGTACAAAGGATTTTTTTTTTGGATTTGATAAGATGGGATAAGGTATGCCTCCCCAAATCTGGTGGGGGACTAGCCATAAGAAAAATTCAATCTACCAATAAAGCTTTGCTTGCTAAGGTTGGATGGGACCAACTAAGAAACAAGAAGGAATGGTGTAGGTTTCCAAATGAGAAGTATCTAAACAATTGTTCTTTGATCAGGTGTCTCTCAAATGACCACCCCAATGGATCCTTGATTTGGAAAAATATCCGTAGGATGAAAAAGCTGCTACAATCTAGGTTGAGATGGAAGTTGGGAAATGGTAGAAAAATTAGGTTTTGGGAGGATCCCTAGCTACTTGAAATTCCTCTCTCTCAATTTGACTTCAAGAATATGATGATTCCTAATAGGGTATTTTTTGGAAAAAATATGATAGATTATCTGCATGGGTTACATGGTTCTATGAATTAGAAAATGCTACAGGAGTGCTATACTCTTTCTCTAGAGTTAAGGCATCAAACTAGGACTCTGCAAGACATCCTCTCTCTTACTAGAATACCCATCTCTAACCTGGAGGATGAATTTTATTGGAATAAGGAAAGCAAGGGAAACCTCATTGTTAAGACTTCCTACAACATGCTATCAGTGCAAGGAATCTAGAATAGTTTTTGGAAACAGGTATGTAATAGACAACTTACACCAAAAATTAATTTCTTTTGGTGGACAACCTGTCAGAATAGGATTCCCACTCAGATTTCAAATCTTTAATAGATGCATGCTATGTATGAATGATGAGGAGTTTTTCCCTCATCTATTACTCCACTTCCCATTTGCGATTGAAGTTTGGGAGTTGGCATTTGGAAGATTGGGTATTCATTGGACCATGAATGGTGAGTTTAAGAGATTTGTTGATAACTAGATTGGTCCTTATCACTACCCTCTGCCTAAGGAAATTTGGTGATAGGTTCCTCCCATCATTTGTTGGTGTTTGTGGAAAAAAAAATCCAATCTTCAAAAGTGTGGAAAAAATCTTGAAGGAGGTTTTTAGCATTGGTCTTAGACCAATTATGGAGAATGTAGCCTTATACATTTGGAAACCACCAGATAGGTCTCCTTCAAAGTGGGATATCAACATGGCCAAATCTTGGAATAAGAAATTAGAGATTAACTCATTGTACAACTCTAAAGCTCTGGCTAGACTTAATATAGTCTAGAAACCCCTAAAGATTGGTTGACACAAACTTAACTTTGATGGTGTGGTGAAAGGAAACCTAGGGCTGGCTAGCATAGGAGATATTATTAGAGACCCAAAGGGTAATTTGGTGGCTGGGTATGCTGGGGGCATCAAAACACAAACCTCTATGACAAAAGAGGCAAGAGCGCTGCTCAAAGGTGTTAAAATTGCTATCAATCTGGGCATAGAAAATGTGCACATTGAAGGAGGCTCCAAGGTTGTGATTGATTAATTCAATCACAATAATTATCATGGTTGGAGTATCAGAGACATACAATTAGATAGAAAATTACTGCTCACTAAACTTGAAAGAAAGAAACTGACCCACATTTATTGTGAGGGCAACCAAGTGGCTGACTCTTTAGCTAATGTGGGTTCTTCATGTGTGATATCCAAGTGTTAGAGAAGTATGGGAGCTCTCACCATGAACATCCAAGGAAATATCCTTGCTAAAAAAAAAAAAATACTGTTAATCATGGGATCTAAATTTTCTATAGTAGAAGAGTGTATTCAATATTGCACACTTGGGCTCATAATGATGTGGAATATGCATGATGATGTGGATGGGTGTGGATAGATTTTAGGGAGGTTTTTAGGGGTGCTCACAAAGATCATATGTTATTATCACGAGCTTTATGAGCCATATTGTTATAAGTACGAAGCCTATATTTTTAAAAACTTTTTTGGGACGTGCATAAATAAAAAATTACCATCAATACTTTGGCTAATAATGATCTGATAAATGTAATCATGAATTTTGGATATACCTTGATGTACTTAAGAAATATTTACTATGGCCATGTGGCCCTAAAATCATTGGGAATGACTATTGGTACATGTGAAAATTTGATTGCCTTAATTAGGAAATATTTTCAGTTTTGATATGACAGTGGCAATAAATGGGTTGTGTGTTTTACCCGTTGGAAATTTGAAAAAAATCTCACTTTGTTTACCCTACTAAAAGTTTATGATTTGAGAGTAAAAATGGGTGGAGATAGGGTCTGAAATGAGCCTAAATCTTGTGATGAATTCTTGAGATACCCCTTCTTCTGGAACATACGTGTGGAAGGAGGCATTGCACCTCTAATGAAGAGCTTACATGGGTATGATGAGAAAATATCAACACAGTTTGCAAGATCTTGAAATGACAAGAGAGTTACTATTTGTGGAATCTCATTCAAAATCAATGAGTAAGTCGTAGGTAAAGCTATGAGCCTATCTTGCATGGGTCAAAAACTCAAGAAGCATACCAAGGTTCAAGATTTGGAGTCTCCGTGCCTTCTTTCAAGAAAATGAAAATTTGATCAAATTGCATGCCGGATTTGAATGGAGCTCACTGCCAAATCCATGGGACAAGGTTTGTATGGCTATCATGATGCACATTAACCTCGAGGGGAGGTTTAAGGTTTACTATTTTTATCATTTTCCTTTGTTAAACTATCTCAAACATAGAATGCTCATAAGCTTTCCATTCTTCTCACTTTCTTCTCTCGAAAGCTTTGTGAGAGAAATTATGGATTTAGCAATCAAAAACCCTAACAAACCACCCCCTTTTCCCTTGAACCAAGGCCTCATTCTTCACCTATACCACTTTCAATTGGTCCTCTATCCTCCTAAACCCATCTCAGTTGTTATAATTGAGGAACACGAAACCTCTGACCATTCCCTTGATAAACCCTATCCAATCACTTCAGTTGGGCATAAAAGAAAGACCCTCTTTGTGGAATGTCAACCCCTCAAGGATCCTAAAATTAAACCCACGACCAAAAATAAAAAATGTGGTGCAAGCTTAGCTCAAACAAAAACTGTTGCCGGGATATGTGAGCTAAAAAAAAAACCCTCAATAGATACCGAAAATTGGTCTAGGCCTGTGAGTACACATTCAACATAATTTTCTATAGTCCATGTCTTGATTAAATAATGTTAATTATTTAATTACCTCGTTGTCATACTTTTCCAACTATAATTAAATATCTTTATTTAATTATTCATTTAACCTCCCCTTTATCTATAATTAAATATATATTATTTAATTATTCATATTATCCTTTTCAATAGTCAAATTAAATAAATGATCTTTATTTATTTAATTTAAGTCTCTTATTTTTGAATGTTGAATTAAATTAACATTTAATTCATATTTGATTATTTATGTCACATTCCTCTATCAATTAGTTGACTAATCATTCACTCACCTTCTGACTCGAGATCTATTTTTAGTTCTCCAGTTATCTCTGAATTCAACACCAGTTTATCTCTGTGAGAGGACTCTCCGTCATAACTAGTCGGTTAACTAGTTCCAACTCATATGCATGATATGTCTATTAATTAAATATCTTTATTTAATTAATTAACTCGTGTTTGCATTCGAATGCATTAGTCTTCGAGTTCCAACTTTGGCTTTTGCATACAAATTCTATTTATTCTATTTTTGGAGATTAAGACCCCGAACTCGTGTTCTAACTCACGTTCTAACTTAGTTTCTATCTTCAGTCTCTTATGAACTCGTGTTTTGACTCATGTTCTAACTCATGTTCTATTTGACAGAACTCATATTGCACAACATTCATCAATCTCATCCGTCGATCTCTCTTTCAATCTGAGTCGATCGTTCGAAACCCAAAATCTATAAAATGGCCTGTCATTATCATTATTCCTCCTCCCGAAATCATTCATTTTTGAGAAGAGAGATTCATCTTCGATATTTTGCTTAGACACTCGACAAAGCTATACTTGCATTCAATCACATAAATCTGAGGACAAGAATACTAAAAAGGCAAAATGGAGAAGAGCAATCAAGATAATTTGAAGGGATGAACGCATATTCGGTGAGATCATTTTGGTTTTATTAGTTTAGTTTATTTCCTCATTCTTTGTTGTTAGATTTTAGATTAATGTTTAGATTAGGATTTAACTTTGTTATTCTAGTTTGCAGAAAAAGCTATCATGTTACATTTGGTGAACTTGACGTGAACACGCTTCAAAATCCGCACATATTTTCGTCTTTCCGTTTTTCCATTTTTTGTTCTTTTTTGCAAGTTTTCCGTATGGCGCACTGCATCTATTCCGCAAAATGATGCATCTGTATCCCCAAATCACATCTATGGAAAACAATGACGCATCTTTCATAAAATGCTACATCCACGAAGTCACGAACCACATCCGCCTGTCAACAGTCGAACCGCAGCTGTGGCTCCAAACGCCGCATCTGGCTGGATGAAGCTTTGAAGACAATTAAAACCAAACACAATTTTCTGCAGGATGAAAGCTGAAGAACAATAAACTACTGATAAATTTGCATGTAGGACCTAATGCCTTTGTGTTGATTTATTTATTTAAGCAAGCTTTTGTTTGGTAGATAGATAATCGTCAGGTGGGATTAAAATGAATTTTTTGATTGATAGATAGAAAATTATCGTTTGGATTAAAAAGAACCACTGTCTTCTTTTATTTGGTGCTTTGCACGTATCTGTAACCCTTACGATTTAGTACACCGAAGTATCCTCTCCCTTTGCGTAGTCATGCGATCCTGGGTGTAAGAGAAACGGTTGCTGACTCTAGAACTTGGGTCTGTCTTGGTGGGAAAAAGTACTCACCCCAAGATGACTTAGACCGGTAGCACACTAAAGCCAAGCGACTTCCAGCCGGTATATAAAAGAGGATTCTTGGGGAAAGCCCATGAATCATGTGCACTATTCCAACGAGATGGACATAAATGGACTCTCGTCGACGTTGGATAGTATCCCACGAATGGAATGCCCTTATTAAACACCTTGTTGTAGAGTTACCAAAATCCTAACTACTTGTTGGCGCAACGGGGTTGGCCTTGTGAAACCGTCTTATATTCTTACGGTTTATGTGTGGAAATGAAATGTATGCCATGGGAGTTTCATGGATACAATAGCTTGGCTGCCCCGTATAAGTGAGTGCCATGGAGGGGAGCCAGTGGGGTCAAGATACTAGTCATTCACCATAAATATGCGTAGCTGGAGAAATCCAAATAAGAATTCAACAAGTATTGTCCTAAAAGACTAGGTTGTAAATGTTTTCGAGTCTTAACAGTCCTTACATCACAAAAACCAAAAATACATTGATTGCTATGTTTGTTCTTTGCTGTATTCGTCAAAATCTTGATTAAACAACCAAAAGTCAGTCAATAACTTTCGAGAAAATTTTAAATATCAGAAAATCGAGTCGCATTTGTCAGTTTAATCACCGCATGTGTATTAGAAAGTCACATTTGTTAGGGGAAAAGCCCCATCTGTCTGTCAAAACATTCAATTTTCATAGTCTGCATATCACGAGTTGCAACTATCATATTCTGAGTCGCATGTGTGCATGCAAAATCGCATTTGCCAGTGTTCGAGCCGCATGTGTATTGCTAAACTACATCTATCAATTTTTGAGTCGCATGTGTGTTGGTAAACCACATTTGTCATAGGAAAAACCGCAATTTTTAGAAACACTGCATGCACTGTCAAAACACGCATCTGTTAGAACCTGAACCGCAATTGTTTAGTAAACTGCATTTTCTTGTCAATAGAAAACATCAAAAACCTCAAGCTGAATCCAAAAAATCAGTCACTATTTGCTTTAGGTTCTCCAGATCAGCCTTCGATTAGAAACTGGTAAATTTTTCTCAAAAAACCTTGCATCATTAGGTGTCATATACGTCTTAGTCATAGTCATCCTAAGTTGCATGCATATAGATACTTCCTAGGAAATTGCATATCCTAGAATATATAACTTTCCTCGTCATTAGACACGTCCATGTTTTGTTTTGTCACAATCATTGAACCTTGTCACTTTAGTCCCATTTAGTGGATCTTTTCAGCTCAACAGTCTAGTTTGAAAAATCCGCCTTATCAATTGTCCTTTTCATCCAATCAGGTTTCATCAAAATGGAAGGACAGAACCAATCACTGTCTACCCACGACCAAAATACTTAGGGCTAGGGTGTCAACCACTTAGAATTAGGTATCTTGGTACTTCATCATCTTTTCAAGAGGAAGTGAGTGCTTGCGCAAACATCGAGATATCTCATGAACCACTTCCCCCAATTTACGACAAACCTCCAGTTTATGATGAATCCTCTTACTCTAGCGATGGTGAATGGGAATCCATTTCATCTACTAGTACCATGAACATAGATGCCCTATTTGGAGAATTGGACCTCAACGTAAAACCTGTACCAAAACAATCTAGTCCTCGTCCTAAGAAACACTTGTCCAAAGAAGAATGGCAAGAGAACTATTATTGGGAAACCCTTGATCATGCATCTTGGGCACCTAACAAACCATCTTTTGACGAATCAGCCCTCACTATAGTCCCACATCAGAGTATACCTACCCCTAGGAGGAATAACAAGAAGGAGTTGGTCTAAAAATTCTGCGACCATGTCAATCATTCTGTACTCACCTTGTCAGCAACTACCTTTAAGAACTCTGATGATGACATGCCCCTTATATATCTCGATCTTATCGACTGGGATCAACAAGGTACACCTATCATAGATACATTCGAGAATGACGAAGAAATTGCTGAGTTCATGGGACTTAGAGAAAGCATACCAAGAGGGGATCATAAAGCAGGTTTTACCATAGACTTGGACGATAAAGCATATTTCGGGGAGTCTATTTACACCTCTAGTCGCAAAAATGAGAATGAAAAGAAAAAAGACAATGAAAATAAAAATGATGAGTCCTTAGGTGAAAACCGAAAGGCGCATTTGGACGATGAAAAAGTCAAAATAAAGGACGTATACGAGGGCGAAAACCTCTCTGAGGCACCCAAGGATAGAGGTTTAAATATTCTCCTCGTTGAATAGGAAAAGTCACCGATGCTAGTAGAAGAGGCTGTTGCAGTAAACATAGGTAGATAAGAGAATCCTCGGATAGTATATTTTGCAACTTCTTTAATAGAGACAGAACAACATGACTTTAAGGACTTCTTCAAAAAGAGATAGATAAAATTTGCCTGGTTGTATGCTAACATGCCTGGGCTAGATCCAGACCTAATATTGCATCATTTACCATTACAGCCAGGTATTAAGCTAGTCAAATAGAAGCTCAGGAAAATGCATCTAGAAATCGCTCTACTGGTAAAAGCAGAACTTAAGAAAATCCTGGATGTAGGATTCAGAAGGATAATAGACTATGTAGATTGGATATCAAATCTTGTACCAGTGACTAAACCAACTAGGGGAATTTGCATTTGCACTGAATTTAGATACATCAATAAGGCATGCCCTAAGGATGGCTTTCCTTTGCCGAATATTGACATGATTGTGGATCTGACAACAAGATACGAGATGCTATCCCTCATGGATGGTTTCTCTGGATACAACCAAATTAAGATAGCTCCTGAAGATGAACACAAAACAACTTTCACGTGTCCATGGGGCACATACTATTGGAATGTCATGCCGTTTGGCCTTAAGAATGTAGGAGCCACCTACCAACGGGCAATGACTACGATTTTCCATGAATTTGTACATACCTTCATGGAAGATAATGTAGATGAAATTATAGCCAAATCATAAACAAGGGAAGATCATTTGAAGGTTTTACACAAAATATTCCAAAGGTTAGAGAACTACAACATCAGGCTAAATCCAAAGAAGTGTATCTTTGGGGTGAAATCGGGCAAACTATTAGGGTATATCATCTCTCGAAGAGGCATTGAAGTAGATCCAGAGAAGGTAAGAGCTATCATAGAAATGCCTCCTCCAGCCAACATTGGTCAACTCAGAACCCTACAGGGGAGATTATAGTCCATTAGGCATTTCATAGTACAACTGGCAGAGAAAATACACTCATTTCAGCATCTACTCAAGAAAGGAGTACCGTTTGTGTGGACACCTAAATGTCAAGAGGCCTTCCAGAAAATCAAGGACTATTTGCTTACTCCTCTAGTCTTAATGCCACCTACAGAGGGAAAACCATTGATACTTTACATCTCAACAACTTAGTCGACATTAGGGGCTCTTCTCACACAACACGATGATCAAGGTCATGAGAGAGCAGTCTATTATATCATTCATACCTTAGTGGGATATGAATTGAATTACAACAACAATGAACGTGCTTATCTTGCGGTAGTTTTTGCTACCCAAAAACTTCAGAACTATATGCTTAATCGACAAACAATGTTAATTGCAAAGATTGATCCACTTAAATATCTCCTAAGTAAGGCAGCTTTAATAGGCCGATTGGCTAAATGGGTTATGATACTTAGCAAGTATGACATTCAATATGTCGAGAGGAAGGCTATAAAAGGATAGGTGATTGCAGATCAGTTAGCTGATGTACCTATAAAGGCGGACCATCCATTAGTGGCAGACTTTCTAGATGAATTTCTCTTCAACATTGACATTAAAACCAAATGGAAACTGTACTTTGATGGGTCACATACAAATTGTGGTTCAGGAGCTGGTATCTTATTTGTCACACCTTAAGGTGATACCATTCCCAAATCATTCAGGATTGCTTTCCCTTGTACCAACAATATAGTAGAATACGAAGCCTTAGTGATAGGTTTAAAAATGGTAGCTCAATGGAAAATTAAGAGCCTACACGTCTTTGGCGACTCTCAATTGGTAATTCGACAAGTAAATGATGATTACGAGACTAAGGATGAAAAGATTGCACCTTACAAGCGAATGGCTGATAGTTTCAAACAATATTTTAATGATATAACTTTTCAACAAATACCATGTATCCAGAATAGAGCTGCAGATGCTATGGCAAATGTGGGTTCCTTGTTGGATATTCTGAGTAATGTGCGTAAGTTTGAGTTTCTGGTTGAACAGCTGTTGGTCCCCGCTTATGATGTCCCCGATACTGCGATAGTGTGTACCATTGTTGGTCCTATGTCTCCGTGGTATAAAGACATATTCGACTACCTCACTGACCAAACCTTACCACAAGACTTGTCCAATAACCAGCACCGAACCTTTATCTGAAAGTCAGCTAAGTACACCATCATCTAAGAAACCCTGTATAGACGTACCTTAGATAACGCCCTAATGAGATGTCTCGATGCTGAGGAAGCACAAACAACTTTACGAGTGGTACACGAGGGTATATGCGGATCCCATTCGAGTGGTCCTACTCTAGCCCATAAGATTATGAGACTAGGTTACTATTGGCCTACAATGGAGAAAGATTCATACATCTTTGTAAAGAAATGTAGACAATGTCAGATACATGGAGACTTGATAAGAGCGCCAGTGCAAGAGCTTCGTCCAATTACTTCACCATGGCTCTTCGACCAATGAGGACTTGACCTCATAGGTAAGATACACCCTTCATCATCCAATGGCCACAAATTCATCATCACCTCCACCGAATACTTTACCAAATGGATTGAAGCTATTCCCATGACCTACATCACCGACACACAAATATCTAAGTTTTTCCTAAACTATATCATTTGTTGGTATGGTGTACCCCAATCCATAATCAGAGATAATGGCCGCCCATTCAAGAACCAAGAAGTACGCATTTATGTGAAGAATTCCACATCAAACACCATTTCTCCACCCCGTATTACCCACAAGGTAATGGCCAAGCTGAGGCATCTAATAAGACAATTGTTAGAATCCTTAAGAAGACTGTCAATGACGCTGGTCATGACTGGCACCTACAACTTAATCCTGCCTTATGGGCTTATCGCACAAGCATCCGTACTCCCACCGTCACCACTCCATATTCCATCATATTTGGGTCCGAAGTTATCTTACCTATTGAGGTTGAAATACCTTCTCTACGGGTATCCTTGAAGGGTCATATCGATGATGAAGAATACCATGTCTCTAGGTTACAAGAGCTAGAATTGTTGGATGAACGAAGACAAAAAGCATTAGATCATTTTCAAGCATATCAGAATCATCTTCGTCATAGTTACAATAGGAAGGTTCTCAATAGACACTTTGACATTGGTGACCTGGTATTAATGGAGAATCCTAAGAATCAAGCTAAACACGACAAACCAAGAAAGTTTGAACCTAACTGGTTAGGACCGTATATTGTCACAGAAGCCTTTGGATTAGGAGTGTACCAACTCTCTAAACCTGAAGGAGAGCCACTTTTTTCCCCTATCAACAGTCTGCATCTAAAGAGGTTCTATGCTTAGTCTCTAAGAATCTGTGTCTTAATCTGAAAAAAAAAAACAAAAAAAAAGGTTACCTTGATGAAAACCTGGCAAACAGGCGTCTTTGTAACACCAAAAACTAAAAAAAAAGAAGTAAAGAGAAATAAATCTGTCCAATAGTGAAAACCACTTCGGTGGCGGTATGGATAAGTACCATGGTGCAAGCCTGGCAAACATGCACCATGTGTAGTCAAGCTCGCTCTTCTGTCTACCATCATTCTAGTCGGGCTTTTTCACCGTCACTCATAATAAATGGTTGTCTTATCCATTACTTGGAACAATTGACATCTAACGTCCATTTCGTCATATTACCCACTCCATATTCCAAATCTTATTCCCGACTGGGGGAAAATCCTTGTTCTATGCTTAACACCTTGTGCATAAAGTCACACCATCGAAAATGTCTTGAAAAATCCCAAAAACATTAGAAAACTCCAAAAATACAAAAAAAAAACATGTCAGAAAATCCCAAAAATAGAGTCAGGTCAATCATGTCAAGTCAATCATGTCAAGTTGGTCATGTTAAGTCAGTCATAGACATAGTCGAACTACGTTGTCTCTATGACTGGGATGTAAGTAAGGCCATCAATCGATGTGCCCCCGAGGCATTAGGTATGTCAGTCTAGGTTTGTCATGTATCACACACATTTAAGTCATGACACTTTGTATATTCAAAGTCATTGGTTGTGTCGAACTACGAGGTTTCTGCATGTACAACGTAGGCAAGGCTAATCAATTGATGAGTTCCTGAGACCACACTAGGTCAGCCCAATAGGGTTCATTCACAATCACTATCACACAAGTTGCATACCATAGTTTACAACATCATTTCATGTCATACACTGTCAATAAACATACACACACTTTTATCAGTCAAAGGATCAAAACATCTCAAGGTCATCAAGTCAACATCAAACACATTGTCAAAGCGATCAACCTATGTCTTACCCAAGATATGTCTTTCTTGTCAACATACGTCATCAAATTGTCCTAGTCTCATGTGGCTTGTCACTTCAACGTCATCAGACTCCAATGTCTTATATGACACGTGTCTTTCTAAAACTAGGCTTTGTCATACCTTATACAGAAGTCACCAAGTCGAAACTAGACTCAATGTCTTATGCGGTATGTGTCATTCTCTCACATTACGCTATGTCAAATATCAAACATCAAACAATCCCACAAGATCAAGTTTTGGAGAATACATTTATTTGGCTTTATGACTTTATATCTTATTTTGTTTTATCTTTTTATCGATTTGTGTAAGATCCTATTACTAGCTTTCTGAAGGATGTCCCTTGAAGGATTTAGAGAAATAACGATGTCTCAGGACTCTTTTTCTTTGGCTACTGTCTGTCAACTATCTTTTTAATTTTGGTTTTTGAGTCATGTTACTAGTTTCCTCAAGGATGTCCTATCAAGGATTTAGAGGAGCAATGACGTCTCATAACCCGTCTTTTATTTGTTTTCTATCTGTGGTTTGTCTCGACAAAACGACTGGGGCATCTTGTCCTTAGTCTGAGTTAAGACACTCCTTGTCTACGACTGTCTATTTTTCACAGGTGGATAACTTTGTACACTATGGTCTATCTCATACACTATGGTCTATCTCATATCATAGTGTGTACTATCCATCTATGTCATGTCTTGCCCAATGATGATAACAAGCAAGTATAGCGTATTTGGCAATATATCGAAGATAATATCTTTTTCTCAATCGATCAACCGTCATTATATCATTTTCTCAATCAATCAACCTTAATTATTTCTTAATAACATTCTGAATTCATTTTCATTCTAACATTTCTCTTCTTTGATAAAGTCCTGTGACACAATAAAAAAATTAGGTCATTTGCATTAGCATACATTCAATAAGCATTTCGTATAGTTGCATTGCATTTCAACATATAGATAGTACCATTAACATCTTCATTACATACATTCAAATAAGCATTTCACATAGTTGCATGTACATATCACTATCACATATAAATCAACATCATATAGATCATTGCATCCACTATCATAAGTAAAATAAAGACATCGACATCATTTATTAAATGCATAACTCATAAACATATAGAAACATTCATTCATAACACGTGTACATACATCATTTAGGAAACATAATCATCTAGAAATAAAACATCATCCATAACATAGAATTGCATATCATGTAGAAGCCACCAAAATCATATATATATATCGCTCAAAAATAGTGTGTCACAGTACAATGTCTGAATGTAACCATAAATAAAACATGAGCTCGCAGGCTCTCTGATCAAAATACAAATTTCTACATAAATAACTCCCTATCATCGTGTCCTGCTACCCCTGCTATCACGTGGTGATGGTGATGGGAAAAGACTCGAAGGTGCTCTCTACGAGGTGGAAGGCCTCTCATATGGACCTGTCCTCGATGGTCCTACCACCCCCTCAGTGCTTTATGTCCTTTGACTCCTGCCCTGTGATCTTTGACTCCGCACCTCTGAAAAGATAGGAGCCCGTCTCTCTGCTAGCACAACTGCCTCATATAGGTCCCTGTAATAAGTGGCTCTCTCCACTGATCTGACCAACTCTCGTACCATACCATCAGATGAGGACCCACTGCAAAGGCATCTAACCTCTTTAAACTACTTCTCTATCTCATGTCTCCGAGTTATCACCTGATCTCTCTCCATAAGAGCACTATCTCTTTCCAAACGAGCACTGTCCCTCTCTACATATACACTATCTCTCTTTGTGTAGGCACAGTCTCTCTCTAGCCTCATCGCCTCAAACTCTACCATCATAAGTCTAAGTCTCTCCTCCAAAGCCTCCCTATCACCATCTCTAGGAGCATCCTCCTCACATCTCCCCTCCATGATCCGATCTCTGAGCTGTCTCTCCTGCTCCTCCATCTGTGCATCCTCCTCATCGTCATCCTCCACATCATCCTCTCAATATCCTGCCAACACACCCAATAGGTCTAAAGCCATGTCTACATCCAAATCCTTTGCAATATCCTCTACTCCAACATCTACCTCTACACGCTCCTCTGTAGCTACCTCCACTGCAGCATGCTCACCTCCAGCCTGTACATCCACTCCCCCTTCGATGTCCAACATCGGTACATCTTGAATCGCTGCCTCACGGATAGGTGATAGTCCACCTACTTGACCCCCTCGTCATCCTCTCCGACCTCACCTTCCACCTCTCCCATCACCATCTCTCCCTCTGACTCTCCCCACTCTAGCACCTCCACCTCTTTGCCATCCTCGAAGCCCTGTGCCTCGTCTCTCTATAGGTGCCAGTTGATCTGGATCTGTGTAAGGAACAGGTCGATGCTCTACCCACCATGCGTCATACGCCGCTGTCATACCTAGGTCTGCTAATCCATCTTGACATCCCCACTATATTGGCTGTAGTGCCTATATCTCTACCTCCGCTGTGGCTACATGAATCATAGGTCCCCTGGTGTAGAAGCACCCACAGGGTCTCTAGGAAACACTAGGAAACACTAGGCAATCTAATCTAGGTTTGCATTTTTTTTGCTATGTTTAAATGAAGGTCATGTTGACCATTGAGTAGGTGAGATAGCTTAGGAACATATCTTTCTAATTAGACTAATGTTTGGAAAAGCTTCATGAGTTTTGGAACTCATTTGCATAGGTTTCTAGAAATTGGCAAGTAGTTGAAAAATGTTCCATTTTGCAACTTTTCCCTAATATGGCTGGATCACATGACCCAAGGGAAGGAGTAATTGTTTTTGTGACCTATTTATGGTGTGCCTTAACCTGAGAGTAGGGTTAGAAGCATTTACATTGTTTGGAGTTTTTGAATTCAAAGGAAACAGTGGTGTTTTGGTGTGAAATTCTGTTCTTTCATTGAAATAGAGCTGTAATGGATTGAGTTGAATGCTGTAGGTGGTGAAGAATGTAGTAAAATAGTTAGATAAGCACTGTGTGGTAGCAATTTAGATTTCTAGTTCAATTTCAAGACTGTTGTAGTTATTTGTTTCCTTTCATTTGCTGATCTGATGGGTTGTTTGTAGAAAATGGAGGTTTAGATCACATTCCCACTGTACATAACATACGACCCCTTTGGAATTGTGACTATACTCCATGCTTGTACATATTGTAGGGTTAGGAGGTCTTGACAGTTCTGCAAGCACCATGGAAGTCTTCTCCTAGGTGAGCCGAGAAGTGTCCGACGAGGGAAGACAAGGAGTGCATAACACTTGATTTGCAGGGGTGTCCATTTCCTGTCAAATCACGGTGTGGAGAGGGAAGGTATGAGCCTTTCCAAGGTATAGCATGGAGGAGGAAGCTCCACCAATCCATTTGGTGAGGGAACAACTTGACAGTCTGCTGTGAGGTCAGGAAAAGGCTTAAAAAGGCCTAATTTGCTAAATTGAGGGTTATGTCTGTGTATGAATAGTTGAGGGTTAATATCTCTAGAATCTTTGGGTGGTGAGCATAAGGACCAGGAACCCCAAGGAAAGATTCTATGTTCTTTGGAAAACTTTGGGGAGCTAACTGGTTTTCTTGGAGAAGGAGGCCTAATTGGAGTTCCTAGGACTAGTAGACTAAAACCCTAGATGAGGGTTTGGTGGAAGCGACTAGTAAATGGAGTTAGGTGGACCCTCAAGAACCCTAGGAGGATGGATTGAAGTTATTGGAAACATCTCCACACCCCTGCAAAGCTAAGTTCTAGTTCTTGGAGTATGTTAGCCTTTAGGGTGGATTAAGGGCTAAGGAAGAGTTGTAAACATTGCACCAAGGTTGACTTGGTAGGTAGAATTGTGATGGTAGTTGGGTTGGGAAGGAGAGCCAAGGGAACCTAAATAAGAAATAGGTCCTATAGGTTAAGGTGGTGGAGTGAGACACCATAGAGGTCTTCCAAATAAGACCTAGAGCAGGAATCAAGGATTGATTCCTCCAACCTCCCTATCAGATTAGTATTAGAGCAACAAAAGATTTGGGATAGAATCTTGTATGTCAGATCTTGAGCCTTGTGGTTCTACAATCATTTTGACTAATATTGAGTTGGCCAAAAAGGTTGAAGATCAAGAGTAAGACAATAGGAGATTGAGGGAAAGATTAGCCCAACTTGAGGAAGCATTGAGTAATGTGCAGACCAAGGCCGATGAGGTCAGTGATAGATTGGAAGGTAGGGTACCAAAGAGTGAAGAGGTTGCAGAGGAAGACAAGATCCCTGAACCTAACCTTGTTCTGCAAGAGGATCCTTTCTTGAAGGCATTGAAGGCTTTGAGTGGAAAAGCCCTTGAAGGCATACCACTATTTAGTGGCAAATTGGAAGCTGATCTAGTCATGGATTGGATAGAGGGTATGGAAAACCATTTTGAGTGTGATGGAGTCACTGAAGCACAGAAGGTGAAGGTGGCCAAATCTAGATTGAGAGGATCTGCCTTGACATGGTGGAAATTCATTTAGATAGAGAGGGAAAAGGAAGGCAAGAAGCCTATTTCAACTTGGAAGGGTATGGTTGCCAAAGTGAGAGAAGCATACATGCCAGATGATTATGAGATTCGGTTGCATAAGAAGAGACAAAGCTTGAGCCAAAGAGACCAAGATGTGAATAATTACACTGAGGAGTTTCAAAAACTTTGTATGAGGTCTAATGTTTTAGAGGATGAAAGTCTTAAAGTGGCTAGGTATCTTAACGACTTGAAGTGGAACATTCAAGAGGAGATGACTCTTCTAAGTCCCAAGATAGTACACCAATGTTACCAATTGGCTATAAAGATTGAGGAAAGAAGCAAGAGAAAACAAGATCAGGCTTTTAAGAGCAGAGGTAGAGGTAGAGATCAAAGAGGACATAGAGGTGGCTACCAAGGTAGAGGGACTGAACAAAGGAATCAGGGAGAGTCCAAACTCATAGAGCATGGAATTGAAACACCTTATAGAGGAGGTTATGGAAGAGGTAGAGAACCTCAAGGAGGATCAAATAGAGGAAGAGGAGCAGGCAAAAGCAACTCATACTTTGCTAGTATGAAGCGTTATAATTATGGTCAAGTAGGACATCCAGCTTATAGGTGCCCGGAGAAAGCATCTTCATCAAATACATAGAAGAGAGTGGCATATGCTCAAGAGGACACCATGAGTACCAAATCACCAGAGGTTAGTCACATTGAATCAGAAATGGGGGAGAACCTGATGTTTAGAAGAGTTTTGATTAGACAACCGGTCAAGGAAGAGCCAAAACAAAGGAGAGCCTTATTCAGGGTAAGATGCAAAGTACTTGGAAAGGTGTGTAAAGTTATTGTGGATTCAGGTTCAACTGATAAGATCATCTCAGAGGAGGCAGTAAGGAAGTTGAAATTGGAGAAAGTACCCCACACTAACCCTTACAAGGTGACATGGTTGAACAAAGGGCAAGTGTTCTTGTGAATGAGCAAACAACGGTGGAGTTCTCCATTGGAGGGTACAAGGATAATTTGATTTGTGATGTGTTACCCATGGATGCATGCCATATTCTATTGGGAAGACCATTGCAGTATGACAGAGGTGCCATCTATGATGGAAAGGAAAATACTATCTCATTCAATAAGGATGGAAAGACATTCAAATTGCAGTCACTGTCAAATGAGGAAGAAGGATAGTCAAAGACCCCTAGTGTCTCATTAAGCAGTGGTAAGGAGTTCATTAACACCCTACAACAAGGAGGTGAAGGATATGTGGTCATGGTATAACCCAAGGAAGAAGACAAGGCTAAGAAAACAGTCATACCGGAAGCAGTCTAGAAGTTGTTAGAATACTTCAAGGACATAGTGAGTGATGGAACACCAACAAACTTACCTCCAAAGAGAGCCATCAGCCATCAGATTGACTTCATACCTAGAGCTTTTTTACCAAACAAAGCAGCCTACAAGCTTACATTGGATCAAAACGTAGAGGTAGCTAGACAATTGCAGGAGTTGTTGGATCAAGGTTTAATTAGGAAGAGCATCAGTCCATGTGCAGTACTAGTGGTCTTAGCAACCAAGAAAGGTGGTAAGTGGAGATTATGCACTGATTCTAGAGCTATAAATAGAATCACAATTAGGTATAGGTTCCCTATTCCTAGGATTGAGGACTTGATGGATTGTCTTGAAGGAGTTCAGTAGTTTACCAAGTTGGATCTCAAAAGTGGATACCATCAGATCAGAATTAAGGATGGAGATGAGTGGAAGACAACATTGAAGACAACTAATGGGTTGTATGAATGGAGAGTTATGCCATTTGGCCTCTCTAATGCCCCTAGCACATTCATGAGGCTCATGAATGAAGTGCTCAAAGACTTTACAGGGATATTTGTGGTGGTATATCTTGATGATATACTCATCTTTAGCAAGACAGTAGAAGAAAATCTAAAGCATGTGGAGTTGGTTCTTAGAAGATTGCAAGAAGAGAAGTTAGCCATCAACCTAGAGAAGTGTGAGTTCTTCAAACAAGAGCTTGTGTATTTGGGGTTTGTAGTATCCCAAGGATCATTGAAGATGGATCCAAGCAAGGTGGAAGCTATCCTAAATTGGCCTACACCAACCGCAGGGACAAAGGTAAGAAGTTTTCATGGATTGGCTTAGTTTTATAGGAAATTTATAAGAAACTTTAGTGGCATATGTGCACCAGTACTTGATACAATCAAAGGTGGCCTAAAAAATAAGTTCAAGTGGACTCTAGAAGCTGAGAAGGGTTTTGAGAAACTAAAACAAGAAGTGGCAATTCAACCCATCCTTTTGTTACCTAGTTTTGATAAGTTGTTTACTGTGGAATGTGATGCCAGTGGAATTATAGTAGGAGGAGTGCTAAGCCAAGAAGGAAGGCCTATAGCTTTCTTTAGTGAAAATCTCAATGAAGCTAAGAAGAAGTATTCAGCCTATGACCTAAAACTCTATGCTCTAGTACAGTCACTTAGAAAATGAAGGCATTATCTCCTACCTAAGGAGTTTGTAGTGTTCACTGATAATCAGGCACTTAGATACATCAACACACAAGAGAAGTTGAGCAATAGACATCTAAAATGGATGGAGTACCTCCAAGCTTCCACTTTCACCATCAAGCACAAGAAGGGACAATTGAACAAGATGGTAGATGCATTAAGTAGAAGATTTCTGATAGTGCAAGAGATACAAATAAAGAGCATTGGAATAGAGAGTTTCAAGGATCTCTATGGGGAAGATGAAGACTTCTCGGAGGCATACAAGGTATGTTCTGACTTGGAGAATCACTTTCATAGTCAATACTCAGAGTATACATTGCAAAGTGGATTGTTATTCAAGGGGAATCAGTTATGTGTTCCAAGAGGATCAATGAGAGAGAATCTCATCCAGGAGAAGCACAATGGTAGTCTTAGTGGTCATTTTGGCATGAACAAGACAATGGAACTAGTGCAGAGGTTCTACTATTGGCCTAAGTTTCCAAGGGATGTCAGGAGGTATGTGGAGCAGTGTGTAGTGTGTATGAAAGCCAAAGAAGGAGCTAGTAATGCAGGTTTGTATCAACCCCTACCCATTCCTAATAGACCATGGGAATGTGTTAGCATGGACTTTGTGGTAGGACTCCCTAAAACTAAGACAGGGTTTGATAGTGTCTATGTGGTGGTAGATAGATTCAGTAAGATGAGTCACTTTATCCCTTGCAAGACCACCCATGATGCTAGCTATATTGCTCACCTTTTCTTCAAAGAAATTGTAAGGATCCATGGATTGCCTTTGAGCATTGTCTCAGACAGGGATGTGAAGTTCATGAGTCATTTTTGGAAGACTCTATGGAGCAGATTAGGTACCAACCTATCTTTTGGATCGGATTACCATCCTTAGACTGATGGAAAAACAGAGGTGGTTAATAGGGTGTTAGGTAACCTTCTAAGATGCCTAACCAAGGAGTATGGATAGACATGGGACTTGGTCATATCACAGGCTGAATATGCCTACAATGATAGTGTGAATCGGACCACAGGGAAGAGTCCTTTTGAAATAGTGTATGGAATGCACCCAAGAGGTGTGTGTGAGCTCAGGGATCTAGGAGCTATGGAGCATAGGAGTGGTCAGGCTGAGGATTTCTCTCAGACCATGAAGGAGATTCAGGAGCAGGTGAATAAGACAGTCACCGAGGCTACTCAAAAGTTGAAAACTAAGGTGGATATGTCAAGGAAAGATATCCACTTTATAGTAGGATATTATGTCATGGTCCATCTCAAAAAATCCATATTGTAGAAGGGAACATCAACTAAGTTGCAGATGAAGAGAGTGGGACCATGTAAGGTATTAGCTAAGTATGGGAAGAATGCCTACAAGGTGGAGCTACCTGTAGATTTAGGCATTTCACCAATATTCAATGTAGCTGATTTGATCAGGTATAAAGGATCAGTCACTGATGTGGATTAGACCAGTATGGAGGTCTTGAAGTATGTGAGTAACATAGTCTTACCTCCTAGAGACAAGCTACAAGCAGAGAGGATCTTGGAATCCAGAGTGAAGAAGTCTACAAGGCATAGAGTGTACATGGAGCATCTCATAAAGTGGAAGGACAAGCCAGAGTCTGAAGCTACATGGGTGGATGAAGCTCAGTTCAAGCAGTAGTGTATTGATGTATCACTGATCTCTCCTCTCATTCCTTAGTGTTTGTCCAGAGGGGGGAGAATGGTGCAGGAGCACCCACAGGTTGTCTAGGAAACACTAGGAAACACTAGGCAATCTAATCTAGGTTTACATTTTTTTTGCTATGTTTCAATGAAGGTCATGTAGACCATTGAGTAGGTGAGATAGCTTAGTAACATGTCTTGCTAATTAGACTAATGTTTGGAAAAGCTTCATGAGTTTTGGAACTCATTTGCATAGGTTTCTAAAAATTGGCAAGTAGTTGAAAAATGTTCCATTTTGCAACTTTTCCATAATATGGTTGGAGCACACGACCCAGGGGAAGGAGTAACTATTTTTGTGACCTATTTATGGTGTGCCTTGACCTGAGATCAAGGTTAGAAGCATTTACATTTTTTGGAGTTTTTGAATTCAAAGGAAACAGTGGTGTTTTGCTGTGAAATTCTGTTCTTGCATTGAAATAGAGATTTAATGGATTGAGTTGAATGCTATAGGTGGTGAATAATGTAGTAAAATAGTTAGATAAGCACTGTGTGGTAGCAATTTAGATTTCTAGTTCAGTTTCAAGCACCGTTGTAGTTATTTGTTTCCTTTCATTTGCTGATTTGATAGGTTGTTTGTAGAAAATGGAGGTTTAGATCACATTCCCTCTGTACATAACATACGGCCCCTTGGGAATTGTGACTAGAATCCATGCTTTTTACATATTGTAGGGTTAGGAGGTCTTGACAGTTCTTCAAGCACCATGGAAGTCTTCTCCTAGGTGAGCTAGGAAGTGTCCGGCTAGGGAAGACAAGGAGTGCATAACACTTGATTTGCAGGGGTGTCCATTTCCTATCAGATCAAGGAGTGGAGAGGGCAAGTATGAGCCTTGCCAAGGCATAGCATGGAGGATTAAGCTCCACCAATCCATTTTTTGAGGGAACAACTTGACAGTCTGATGTGAGGTCAAGAAAAGGCTTAAAAAGGCCTAATTTGCTAAATTGAGGGTTATGTCTGTGTACGGATAGTTGAGGGTTAATACCTCTAGAATCTTTGGGTGGTGACCATAAGGACCAAGAACCCCAAGGAAAGATTCTATGTTCTTTGGAAAAATTTGGGGAGCTAATTGGTTTTCTCAGAGAAGGAGGCCTAATTGGAGTTCCTAGGACTAGTAGACTAAAACCCTAGATGAGGGTTTGGTGGAAGTGACTAGTAAATGGGGTTAGGTGGACCCTCAAGAACCCTAGGAGGATGGATTGAAGTTATTGGAAACATCTCCATACCCTTGCAAAGCTAAGTTCTAGTTCTTGGAGTATGCTAGCCTTTAGGGTGGATTAAGGGCTAAGCAAGAGTTGTAAACATTGCACCAAGGTTGACTTGGTAGGTAGAATTGTGATGGTAGTTGGGTTGGCAAGGAGAACCAGGGGAACCTAAATAAGAAATAGGTCCTATAGGTTAAGGTGGTGGAGTGAGACACCATAGAGGTATTCCAAATAAGACCTAGAGCAGGAATCAAGGATTGATTCCTCCAACCTTCCTATCATCCCCAATACGGAACCTCTCTGGATGAACGAGCAAACTCTGCTCTACCTCGAGGCTCATCTTGAACCTCGCCGAACTGTCTCAAAACTATGTCTGGCAAGTGTCACTCAATTATGTGTACACTGGAAACAGTCCTCCCAATGAGATACTATGTTTGTCTGCAGAATGAAAAATGTGTATCCTCGTCAATCCACTCCTCACAATCCATGTAAGGTTTCCATGTAAACTGATCCAAAAATCAAGTGCATGTTGCCAGTATCCTGTGTCTGCAACATGTGTCTGCATAATCTGACCTATATATCAGAACACATACAGGCATCTCTCCTCTCTCTCTACTATAACTGGAGGACAGAAGACAACTATCCTCTCCCAACCCCATACCATCAACAGTGTATTCCCAAAGCTCAGTGACTGTGCATCTCTATAGGCAATGTCATGCAGATGGAAGTATAACATCCTGAGTAGACATGGACCCCATGCATACCTCGTCTCGCTCTCTAACATGCCAACCAAAATAGCTCCCCATCCAACTGGAAAACCGTGACCCCGTCTGTTTGGAAGCACTATACCCCCAATCAATGTACATAAAATACAATCAATCCGATCGTATCTATCTACTAGCACTGGCCATCTAATCTCATAATGCTTGATCTTGAGCCTACTGATGTCATCCACCTAATAAAACCATGCCAACTCCGTCAATCCTCACTGGATATCATACATGACCCGCTCTCCTCTGATAGGCAGTCTCAAAATCCTGTACACATCCTCCAATGTGACAGTGACCTCCCCAGTCGGTAAATGAAACGACGATGTCTCTGAATGCCATTGCTTGCAAAGTGCCGTCAACATCCCCCTGTTCACCCTGGCAAGCATGGACAAACAATGACGTAGAGCTAGCTTCCATAGAAGCCGAATCTCTGCACTCATCAAACTATCTTTCAGATCAAATGTATCTGGTCGTGACTCCCGCATATAAATAGGATCTAAAACCACCTACATTTAAACCAAGATGTCGAGAATTTTCAAGTTTTCCTTAGAAATTTTTTTTCAAAATTTTATCAGTCAAATGTGGCTCACTTTAACAGATGCGGTGCATTTTTGCAAATGCGTTGCAGCAAGCCTCACATGCGGTGCACATTTTTCATAACCCCTGTCAACCAACTACATATGCAGTTTACTAAGACACATGCAATACATTTTTGCAAATGCGGTGTAGTTTTCCTAGCCTGTCTATCTACAACATATGCGTTGCAACAATGCATATGCGGTTCACACTATCACATGCGTCTATTCCTATAGCAAATGTGTTGCATAAATACAGATGCGATGCATTATGCTTCAGATGTGTTCATTCCCTAAACTGACTAACCTAGCCTAAACGTGTTTTTGCACATGCGTCCTTTCGCAATCAGATGCGACGAATATGACGTCATATGCATCGTTTACGATGCACCACATTTGCTTAATTACTTTTCAAATGCCTAAAACTACGTGCAAAAATAATTTTGACAAGTTCATTTTTGGGTACATACCAGTGGTCCTACGGCGGCTGGCCTCCTGAACGTCTGGATCCGATAACTGCGATGCGCAGCGTATGGAATGGGTGCCATTTCGTCAGCTTGTCAGAGCAAAAATACCTATTTTCTTCTCTCCTATGGGTGAAAATGAATTGGATTTAACCCTAATTCCTATTTATAGCTGGGTTAAAAACGACATTTCTTCAGCCCTTCTTTATTGGCCGCTTAGCCTTTCACATTCAAACGACCCATACTCATCCGTATCATCTCCAAATTCAATTCCGTTAGCTCCATCACATTTTTGACTATCAAATTGACTTATCGGGAATATTTCCTGATTATTTTGAAACTTTCCAAAATTTGTCAATTTTCTCGAGGGGGCATACCTTAACCTGTTTCATGCTGGGGCACGATCAGGGCATATTTTCTTTGACACAACGCCGTACCAACATTGTATCAAAAAGGGGAAAACTATAGATACTGAAAATTGGTCAAGGCCTGCGAGTACACATTCGACATAATTTTCTATAGTCCGTTGTCTTGATTAAATAATGTTAATTATTTAATTAACCTTTCTAACACATATTTCCTCTATTAATTAAATACCCCTTTTTAATTAATCCATTATTAATCTTTATTCAACTTGATTAATTAAATAAACCATATTTATTTAATTATGTTGTGAACTAATTAATTCTTCCCCCTTTATCTATCAATTAAATAATTTATTATTTAATTACCCGTTGTCATACTTTTCCAACTATAGTTAATAATCTTTATTTAATTATTCATTTAATCTCCCCTTTATCTATAATTAAATATTTATTATTTAATTATTCATATTATCCTTTTCAACAGTCAAATTAAATAAATGATCTTTATTTATTTAATTAAAGTCTCTTATTTTCGAATGTTGAATTAAATTAACATTTACTTCATATTTGATTATTTATGTCACATTCCTCTATCAATCAGTTGAATAATCATTCACTCACCTTCTGACTCGAGATCTATTTCTAGTTCTCCAGTTATCTCTGAATTCAACACCAGTTTATCTCTGTGAGAGGACTCTTCGTCAGAACTAGTCAGTTAACCAGTTCCAACTCATATGCATGATATGTCTATTAATTAAATATCTTTATTTAATTAATTAACTCATGTTTGCATTCGAATGCATTAGTCTTCGATTTACAACTTTGACTTTTGCATACAAATTCTATTTATTCTATTTTTGGAGATTAAGACCCTGAACTCGTGTTCTAACTTAGTCTCTATCTTCAGTCTCTTCTGAACTCATGTTCTGACTCGTGTTCTAACTCACATTCTATCTGATAGAACTCATATCACATGGCATTCATCAATCTCATCCGTCGATCTCTCTTTCAATCTGAGCCGATCGTTCGAAACCCAAAATCTATAAAATGGCCTATCATTATCATTATTCCTCCTCCCGAAATCATTCATTTTTGAGAAAAGAGATTCATCTTCGGTATTTTGCTTAGACACTCGACAAAGCTATACTTGCATACAAACACATAAATTTGAGGGCAAGAATACTAAAAAGGCAAAATGGAGAAGAGCAATCAAGATAATTCGAAGGGATGAATACATATTCGGTGAGATCATTTTGGTTTTATTAGTTTAGTTTATTTCCTCGTTCTTTGTTCTTAGATTTTAGATTATTTTTTAGATTAGGATTTAACTTTGTTATTCTAGTTTGCAGAAAAATCTATCATGTTACATTTGGTGAACCCGACGTGAACACGCTTCAAAATTCGCACATATTTTCGTCTTTCCATTTTTTCATTTTCTGTTCTTTTTTGCAGGTTTTCCATATGGCGCACCGCATCTATTCCACAAAATGACGCATCTGTATCCCCAAACCGCATCTGTGAAAAACACTGATGCATCTGTCATAAAAATCCACATCCGTGAAGTCATGAACCGCATCTGCCTGTCAACAAATTCGCAAACCCAATCCGCCTATCAACAAACTTTGTGAACTGC
The DNA here is from genome assembly GCA_007115665.2 of Sequoiadendron giganteum. Lineage (NCBI taxonomy): Eukaryota > Viridiplantae > Streptophyta > Pinopsida > Cupressales > Cupressaceae > Sequoiadendron > Sequoiadendron giganteum. The sequence continues at coordinate 52,383,343 of CM021105.1, read as the reverse complement.
ATCCGCCTGTCAATAGTTGAACTGCATATGTGGCTCCAAACACCGCATCTGGTTGGATGAAGCTTTGAAGACAATTAAAACCAAACATAATTTTTTGCAGGACGAAAGTTGAAGAACAATAAACTACTGATAAATTTGCATGGAGGTGCTAATGCCTTTGTGTTGATTTATTTATTTAAGCATGATTTTGTTTGGTAGATAGATAATCGTTAGGTGGGATTAAAATTAATTTTTTGATTGATAGATAGAAAATTATCATTTGGATTAAAAAGAACCACTGTCTTCTTTATTTGGTGCTTTGCACGTATCTGTAACCCTTATGATTTAGTGCACCGAAGTATCCTCTGCCCTTGCGCAGTCATGCAATCCTGGGTGCAAGAGAAATGGTTGCTGACTCTAGAACTTGGGCCTGTCTTGGTGGGAAAAAGTACTCACCCCAAGATGACTCAGATTGGTAGCACGCTAAAGCCAAGCGACTTCTAGCCGGTATATAAAAGAGGATTCTTGGGGAAAGCCCATGAATGACGCGCACTAATCCGATAAGATGGAAAGAAATGGACTCTTGCCGACGTTGGATAGTGTCCCATGAACTGAATGCCCTTATTAAACACCTTGTTGTAGAGTTACCAAAATCCTACCTACTTGTTGGCGCAATGGGGTCGGCCCTGTGAAGCTGTCATATATTCTTACAGTTTATGTGTGGAAATGAAATGTATGCCATGGGAGTTTCATGGATATAGTAGCTTGGCTGCCCTATATAAGTGAGTGTTGTGGAGGGGAGCTAGTGGGGTCAAGCTACTTGTCATTCACCATAAATATGCATAGCTGGAGAAACTCAAATAAGAATTCAACAAGTATTGTCCTAAAAGCCTAGATTGTAAATGTTTTCGAGTCTTAATAGTCCTTACATCACAAAAATTGAAAATACATTGATTGCTTTGTTTGTTCTTTACTGTATTCATCAAAATCTTGATCAAACAACCAAAAGTCAGTTAATAATTTTTGGGAAAATTTCAACTGTCAGAAAACTGAGTCGCATTTGTCAGTTTAATCGCCGCATGTGTATTAGCGAGTCGCATGTGTTATTGGAAAAGCCCCATCTATCTATCAAAATGTTCAATTTTCATAGTCTGCATATCACGAGTCACAACTATCATATTTTGAGTCACATGTGTGCATGCAAAACCGCATCTGTCAGTGTTCGAGCCACATGTGTATTGGTAAACCGCATTTGTTCATTTTCGAGTCACATGTGTGTTGGCAAACTGCATTTGTCATAGAAAAAACCACAACTATCAGAGACACTACATGCACTGTCAAAACACGCATCTTTCAGAACCTGAACTGCAACTGTTTAGTGAACCGCATTTTCCTGTCAACAAAAAACATCAAAAACCTCGAGGTGAGTGCGAAAAATCATTGTCACTATTTGCTTTAAGTTCTCCAGATTAGCCTTGGATTAGAAACTAGTAAATTTTTCTCAAAAAAACTTCCATCATTAGGTGTCATATAGGTCTTAGTCATAGTAAACGTCTTAGTCATAGTCATCCTAAGTTGCATGCATATAGATACTTCCTAGGAAATTGCATATCCTAGAATAGATAACTTTCCTCGTCATTGGACACGTCCATGTTTTGGTTTGTCACAATCATTGAACCTGTTCACTTTAGTCCCATTTAGTGGATCTTTTCAGCTCAATAGTCTAGTTTGAAAAATCCGCCTTATCAACTGTCCTTGTCATCCAATCAGGTTCCATCAAAATGGAAGGACAGAACCGATCACTGTCTACCCATGACCAAAATACTTAGGGCTAGGGTGTCAACCGCTTAGAATTGGGTATCTTGGTACTTCGTCATCTTTTCAAGAGGAAGTGAGTGCTTGCGCAGACATCGAGATATCTCATGAACCACTTCCCCCAATTTATGACAAACCCCCAGTTTACGACAAACTTCCAGTTTATGATGAATCCCCTTACTATAGCGATGGTGAATGGGAATCCATTTCATCTACTAGTACCATGAACATAGATGCCCTATTTGGAGAATTGGACCTCAACGTAAAACCTGTACCAAAACAATCTAGTCCTCGTCCTAAGAAACACTTGTCCAAAGAAGAATGGCAAGAGAACTATTATTTGGAAACCCTTGATCATGCATCTTGGGCACCTAACAAACCATCTTCTGACGAATCGTCCCTCACTATAGTCCCACATCAGAATTACCTACCCCTAGGAGGAATAACAAGAAGGAGTTGGTCCAAAATTTCTGTGACGATGTCAACCATTCTATACTCACCTTGTCAGCAGCTACCTTTAAGAACTCCGATGATGACATGCCCCTTATATATCCTGATCTTATCGACTGGGATCAACAAGGTACACCTATCATAGATGCATTCAAGAATGATGAAGAAATTGCTGAGTTCATGGGACTTAGAAAAGGCATACCAAGTGGGGATCATAAAGCATGTTTTACCATAGACTTGGACAATAAAGCATATTTCAGGGAGTATATTTACACCTCTAGTCACAAAAATGAGAATGAAAAGAAAAAAGACAATGAAAATAAAAATGACGAGTCCTTAGGTGAAAACCGAAAGGCACCTTTGGACGATGAAAAAGTCAAAATAAAGGATGTATCCAAGGGCGAAAAACTCTCTGAGGCACCCAAGGATAGAGGTTTAAATATTCTCCCCATTGAATAGGAAAAGTCACCGATGCTAGTATAAAAGGCTGTTGCAATCAACATAGGTACAAAAGAGAATCCTCAGATAGTATAATTTGTAGCTTCTTTAACAGAGACAAAACAACATGACTTTAAGGACTTCAAAAAGAGACAGATAAAATTTGCATGGTCATATGCTAACATGCCTGGGCTGGATCCTGACCTAATATTGCATCATTTACCATTATAGCCAAGTATTAAGCCAGTCAAACAGAAGCTAAGGAAAATGCATCCGCAAATCGCTCTACTGGTAAAAGTAGAACTTAAGAAACTCCTGGGTGTAGGATTCATAAGGACAATAGATTATGCAGATTGGATATCAAATCTTGTACTAGTGACTAAACCAACTAGGGGAATTTGCATTTTCACTGAATTTAGAGACATCAATAAGGCATGCCCTAAGGATGACTTTCCTTTGTTGAACATCGACATGATCGTGGATCTGACAGCAGGATACGAGATGTTATCCCTCATGGATGGTTTCTCTGGATACAAACAGATTAAGATAGCACCTGAAGACCAACACAAAACAACTTTCACGTGTCCATGGGGCACATAATGTGGGAATGTTATGCTGTTTGGCCTTAAGAATGCAGGAGCCACCTACCAACGGGCAATGACTATGATTTTCCATGACTTTGTACATACCTTCATGGAATATTATGTAGATGAAATTATAGCCAAATCATAAACAATGGAAGATCATTTGAAGGTTTTACACAAAATATTCCAAAGGTTAGAGAACTACAATGTCAGGCTAAATCTGAAGAAGTGTGTCTTTGGGGTGAAATCCGACAAACTGTTAGGGTATATCATCTCTCGAAGAGGCATTGAAGTAGATCCAGAGAAGGTAAGAGCTATCATAGAAATGCCTCCTCTAGCCAACGTTGGTCAACTCAGAACCCTATAGGGGAGATTACAGTCCATTAGGCATTTCATAGTACAACTGGTAGATAAAATACACCCATTTCAGCATCTACTCAAGAAAGGAGTACCATTTGTGTGGACACCTAAATGCCAAGAGGCCTGTCATTATCATTATTCCTCCTCCCAAAATCATTCATTTTTGAGAAGAGAGATTCATCTTTGATATTTTGCTTAGACACTCGACAAAGCTATACTTGCATTCAAACACATAAATCTAAGGGAAAGAATACTAAAAAGTCAAAATGGAGAAGAGCAATCAAGATAATTCGAAGGGATGAACGCATATTCGGTGAGATCATTTTGGTTTTATTAGTTTAGTTTATTTCCTCATTCTTTGTTGTTAGATTTTAGATTATTGTTTAGATTAGGATTTAACTTTGTTATTCTAGTTTGCAGAAAAATCTATCATGTTACACCCTCTAAGAAAAAATGTAAACTACCTTCCAAGACCAAGAAGTAACCAAAATGGGTAAGAGTGACATCCCTTGCTAGGTTGAGGAACTACCCACATATAGCGAAATGGGGACTTTGCTGATAGAGACTCCCATGGTGATATGGTGGTTGTGGCTAGTGTTGACATGGGAACTGAGCATACTAGAGTCAAAAGATCTAATAGACTAGGAAATAATGAGAAGGAGGTGCTGGTGGATGAAAATTTTCAATACTTCTAAGAAAAATGGTGGTAAAGAGGAGAGCAATCAAAATACTATTGAAGAGACTGAGGAGTTTGTGGAAGGTCCGAGCCATTTCTCTGAGTTAAACAAGATGATCCTTGAGAAATCCACATCGAAGTCCTTAGATCATCCGAATTGGATTGAGGTGACTAACAAGGTGGAAATAGATAAGGGATAAGAGCTGAATAATTTTCTAACTTGGGTTGATAAACTAGAAAATAAATTCACTAGGTTGACGTGCTTCACGATCAAGGTCATACATAGCTTAGTTGTTACCCTATTCAAGGTGTTGAAGGAGGAGGTCAACAAGAAGATTATGTAGGAGGATTCCAATAACAAGTGGGTGGGGGATGACATGATGAAACTCCTCTTTGAGGAGTGGGAGGGTCTAGCTAAGTAATGGGTGGGGTGTGTGTTGTTGTTGGGTTGGCTTTCCTTTTGCCGTCTATTCGCTGTTTCTATAAGTTTTTGGTATTTGTTTGCTATTGGTGTAACTGGACTATATACTGCTAGTTTTTAGTATTTACTTTAGCCCTTTGGTCTCCTTTGTGTAAAGGGTAATACACCCTATAAATGTATCTTATCTTATAAAAAACATCGATATTTAGTGCACAAATATTTTTTCACAATTTTTTACTGAATAATTTTTTATAACTTTTTGAAGTGAGATTAACTATAATTCAAACATAGGTTATTTTGAAAAAGCTAACTATTTTTGTATTAATTTGAATTAAATTTTTTTTATTGAAAAAAAACTTCAGTACCTAGTGCACATATTTTTTTATTTTTTTAATCTATTTGACTTATTTTCTATGTGTGTGGAAGACAAACCTTGAAAATTGATGAAAAACTTATGTTCACTAGAAAATATATAATAAATATAATAGTCAAATAAAACATATTCCAAATTATATTGGTTGGAAATATTATTTCGAGTGCTATGATCTTACAAATTATCTTATTATATTCATTCCATTTACTAGTCCAACCCAATATTGAAAACAAAAAAAAGGCAAATATGAGGCCTAAGGTGGAAAGGTCATCTTTAGGGACTTCGTTCAAAGGTATTAGAGTACCTTTGTTTGAAGGTATGTAGTTTCCATGATTTTTTTTAAAACTTTCAAACAAAGGTAGTTCCCAAAAAATGAAAAAGGGACCTTTGTTTGAAGGTCTCTTTCTATTGCTTTTATGAAAATCTCCATCAAAGGAATAGAAAGGGACCTTTGTATGAAGGTCCCTTTATTTCCATATTTGAAAATTGCCTTTATTCAAAGGTTTACACCTTCGAGTGAAGTTCCATCTTCGAATGAAGGTACTTTTTAAATCATCTTCAAATGAATGAACTTTCATTTCAAGCAAATACCTTCGAATGAAGGTACCTTAATTCAAAAAAATACCCTAGAATTAAGGCTTTCTTTACTTTTCACCTCCATTCGACTTAAAAAATACAATGTCACAAGTTTGGGACTCACTATTGTGGATTTACCCCTCCATTTTTTACTCTAATTGATAAAATACTATAAGAAGTACGAATATATAAGAAACCATCTATTTTGCACATTATATATTTTAGCTACGAGGATTTTGTTCACATGCCTAAATAAATACAATCTAAGTTGAATTTAAAGACTAAAAATATATTTTTATTGTTTATGGAATTAATTTTAAGACTTACAAGCTTTGGAATCCTTTGGCTTTGAAAATGGTATATTCTAAGAATGTGAGTTAAGTTTGATTCGATATATTTAAAATAAAAGGAGAAAAATACTACGCATTTCAAAACCAAAACACAGAAGGAAGATATAGAGGTGGAAGAATAAAATGATGGATTGGAGGATGTATATGAAGGAGAATGCTCAAATTTAAAGAGTTTAGAGGAAGAATAAGGGAAGAATCTTACTAAACCATTGAGAAGGTCCACATAGCAAAAAAATAGTTGATAGGTATAACTTATTAGAATTTTTTGTGTGTATTTACTTTGTCTTTTATTGACAATCAATCTAGATCTATGAAGGAAACTCTTTCTTCAAAGGAGTATAAGGATTGGATGGGGGCCATGGAGGATGAGGTGATGGGCTTGGACATGTGTGATACTTGAGATCTAATTGAGATGCCTAAGGGAAGAAAAACCATTGGTTGCAAGTGGGTATTTAAAAATAAATTTGGAGCAAGTTGAGAATTGGAAAGATACAAGGCAAGACTGGTGGGAAAAGATACTCCTAGGATGAGGTAGTAAGTTTTGATGATTTTTCCTCTTATTATAAAATCCAAATTCTATTATAGTCCTACTTTCTATTGCTATTTTTTATGATGTTAAAGTATAACAAATGTATGTTGAAACTAATTTCTTGCATGGGCATCTTGAGGAGGAAATACATATGAAAAATATGATGGTTTTGTGGTAAAAGGGAAGGAAAAATTGGGTTGTAGGTTGAAACGATCATTGTATGGTCTAAGTAGCCACCTTATATTTGATTCCATAAGGTAAAATATTTTACATTGGAAATTTGGTTTGTTGTAAATTCATGTGATTATTGTGTTTATTTTAAATTAATTAATAACTAGTTGCTAATCATTATCCTATATGTTGATGACATTTTTTCATGAGAAAAACTATGGGTATGATTAGGGAACTTGTAACTCAATTATTTGACACCTTGAACATGGAATATTTTGGGGCTTAAAAAATAAAGTCTTGGTATATAGATTAGTAGGGATTGGGTTTTACAAAAAAATGGCTTAGTCATAGTAAGAATGTTTAAACTATGTTACAAAGGTATTCTATGCTATCTAGTAAGATACAATAATCATTCCTTTACTTGTTGGCACTAAGTTATCATCAGATAATTGTCCTAATCCAGATTATTATTAGGAGAATATGATTAATGTTACATATTATAGTATTATAGGCATAGTAACGAGACTCAGACTTGGCTCCGACTTGGCTAGGGTGACTCGACTCGGGACTCAGACTTGACGCTTGGACTTGGTGCAAACTCGACAAAATGAAAAAAGTTAAAAAAACCTTAAGAAATTTAGAGATTTTTAAGGATTTAAAACTTGTTTCAAACACCCTTTATTGAATAAACCTTAAGGACACAATAACATAATTAAATAGAAGAAAATTTGATCACATATACAAGTATACAACACAAATTGTAGTTGAGCTATTGAAGGAAATAACATACTTAGGTATATAAATATAGTCAAATGTATACAAAACTCATTGAATATGAAATCCATGACATCAAATGTTTCATATAAATATGAAATATCAAAAAAATAGCCACAAGTCTATGGCTTAGTGGAGCCAATATCCTTCCTATGAAGGATTCTAAGGGTCCTCGATGATGTAGCAGGTGCAACCATAGTCTCTTCCTATGTATGACTCTCCATGACACTCTCACCAACAACAATTGTGTCTCCTGGTGCTCTAGCCTCCTCCTCAGAAATGGCTATAACCTAATCCTCTCTCTCTCTTCTTGGTCTACCCAATCAAGGTCCTCATCACTAAAGATTGCATCTATAGCCTCAGCGATCCACTCAGACTGTGGATCAACCTCCTCTAGTTTGATCGGGGTGTTGTCGTGGTCAAAACGTTTCCTGTATCTGAGCCAAAGGTTGTAATGAACATATACGAAATCATTCATCCTCTCCACTGACAATCTATTGTGCTTCTTGGAGTGTACGTTCTCAAACATACTCCAATTGTGCTCACAAACAGATGAACCGCATGGATGTCTCACTATACGAATGGAACCATTTTGAAGGTTCGGTCTATCAGAACCAAACATCTCCCACCAACTACCAGAGATGAGGAAAAGAAAAAAAATCAATCTCATTTCAAGTTTCAAGTTCAACATAATAATAAATTATAATATAAAAAGATGAAAATTATTCCCGTAAATATATTTTTACCTGGCAGTAATGTCATCCTACTCTCTTTGCATAAATGACGTGCAAAGAAGTCTCCTTGTGCCTTAGTGAAGGCATCTATCTTGTGCACTATTTTTGTAGTAATAACAAGCAACATCCTCTCTATAATCAAGTAGAGCCCACTAAGAATCTCTCTATTTGCACATAAATCATGTCTAAATTGGAAGGTCGGATTTAGGAAACATGCGGCTGCATGGATGGGCCTATGAAGTTTGTGGTGCCATCTCCTATCAATGATCTCCCAAATGGGACAATACTTCTCCTCAACTCCACCATAGACGGATCTAATGGCCTCTTTGGCCCTATCCTTGTCCTCATATATGTAGCCCATTGGAGGCTTCTCCCCATCAACAACTTGTAGGAGAACTATCAAGGGCTCGGAAAATTGCAAAGTGTAAACATTGTGAAACATTAACTTAAGTAAGTGTGAACGAAAATAAACAAATAAAAGTAAAATATGAATAAAAATTAAAACATAATGAAGAATTAAATTTTACCTTCAGAATCTCCTCCACTGGTGTTCAAAACTAGCTCATCAAAAATGCAATTAGCCACAACAATCCATGAAGTGCTTGTAGCATAGGATGAGGAAGACCACTCCTCACCAAAAAAAATGCACGTTAAAGCTGCCTTTGACCAAATCAAAGATTGCAATGTGATAACATTTGTTGCAAACCTAGTGATGCTAGGATGAGCCAACTTCCTCAACCCCGTGTATTGCCTCATAAGGTTAAGCACCCATGTGCGATTGTATACAAATTTGCAATTTTTTTTTGCGGCATCCACACATTTTTTGATCCATGGGAGCTTGCCAAGATCCTCCAACATGAGGTCAATGCAATGGGCAGTACATGGAGTCCAAAATATAGTAGGGTGCCTCTCAATCAATAATTTACCAACAACAACATAATTTTCTGCATTATCTGTCACCACTTGAACTACATTCTCTTCATCCACCTCAGCTATCACATCCTCTATAGCGTCACAAAAGTATGTGGAATTTTTGAATTGGGCAGAAGAATCAATAGATTTGATGAAGATGGTGTCACCTGAAAAAAGAAGAAAAACCAATTATTCAATAAATTAAAAAACATAAATGAGCCATATTAAATTATTAATCACTAAATCAAATTCAAATTTTAAATTAATCAATGCATTGAGGGAAGTACAATTACCTCCGGAGGAAACTAGAAAATTAAGCAGTGTCCTCTTTCTCCTATCGGTCCAGCCATCAGTCATGATGGTGCAACCCAACCTCCTCCACTGCAAGTGTGACTCCTCTAATTGTGCTTTTACATCTGCCACTTTTTGAGTCAAAAGTGGGCCCTTTAATTCATCTCCAATAGGGGCTTTGAACCCCGCCCCACATATGGTTATGGCATCAACCATGTTTTTCAAAAAAGGAGACCTAAAACATGTCATAAATAAATTAATAAGTTACTTAGATAAGTATTGTAAAATGAAAAGTTTTAAGTTTTTAACTTTAAATTTGAATTTGATAATGAGATACATCTAGAATCTAGATTCTAAAATTTAAATATAAATTTAAAAATAATTAAATGAAAAATAATTACCTGGCTACATGGAAGGGAATGGTGTAATAGTACCAGAAGTTTGTAATTGTTTTCTTGGCTGCATCATGTGCATCCTTGTTCCAACCCATGCTCTCAAGTGACGGTTGGGAACCGAGAGTACTGCATGGTATAAAATATGAGTCCACCCTATATTTATGAACTCTAGGGCCAATGCTAACACTCCTACTACCACTAGCAGTAGCAACACCAACAACACTAGGAGTAGTAGTACGCATAGATGGTGCAGTAGTAGAAGCACTAGCACAAGAAATAGCACTAGGATGATATGGAGGCATGGAAGAAGCATCTCCAACAACACCAAGTCCCTATCCAACACTCACCAACTCATCCCTCTATCTCTTTTTCATTTCTTTTTACAATTCAAATGTTTATAATTGCACTTGCACTTCACGAACAACCTCAGGAGGTGCTATAGTGCAACCCACTGCATCATGGACAAGTATGCGTGCAATATGATATTTCAATATATTTATGCCTCCATGATATATTGTTTTGTAATATTTATATTTTTCCTCTCCTTTTTTTATTCCGACAAATATTTCAGCATGTTTCCAAGCAAGGTCTTTTCTGCCTGTGGTTTGAGACATTGTGAAAATATGTTTGATTTGCAAATGAAAGTGGCTACACTAACAAGTAGGGTTTCTAAAATTATTTAAGTTACACGTAGGGTTTGTAAAAAAAATGCAAACTCAAAAAATAATGATTTTAAAAATTATAATGAATTTTATTAAAAAAACACAAAAAAACCAATTAAAATCAAACTTACCTCTTAAATCTAGCTTGGAATGCAATGCAAACTCCTCCTAATTGCTGGTAATAAGATCTCAATGCACCTCCTTGCTGGTATGAATCTTTCCAAATGATTTAACACCCTGGATTTATCTTCAACAACTTGCTGGTTGCCCTACAATGATCTCTTCTTTTTCTTCACAACTCTCTCTTCTCCTCCTATTTTTCCAAATGAATGAAATGAGGTTTCTTTTAGGGTTCGGGAGATAATATAAGTAAAAAAAAAAACAACTTAAACTTTACTTTTATGTTTTTTTTGGCCTTGTTGGCCTTTGCTACGCTGACTGCATCCAGGGTTCGGGACTCTCCTAGACGCGGTGCATTTGACGCGTCCGACGAGTCTGACCGGGATGTGGCAGGACTCAGCTGTGTCCAAGTCCATGTTCCTAGGACTCGACCAAGGGTTCTCGGCTCGGGACTCGACAAGTCCTGGCGAGTCTGGGTGAGTCTCGTTACTCTGATTATAGGTATCCTAATGTATGCTATAATCTATAGCCTAAATAGTGAGAATTCTTAGTAGGTTTATGTCTAAACTTGGTAGAGAGAATTGAATTATGTGAAAATTATATTTAGATACTTATGAGGGAACTTTGATTATTGTATTGTATATCATGGGGCTGATGATATGGGAAATTTTGTTGATATACAAGGCTTTATTGATTTATACTAGGTTGTTGATTTGGAAAACTAGAGGTCCACAAGCTCTTATGTGTTTACTTTAATTGGAGGAACTAATAGTTAGATGAGTAAGTGATAACCTACAATTATATTATACACTATAGAATTATAGTACATGGTGTGTATGAGAAAATGCATCAATTAAATTGAATCTAATCTAATACACCAATGAAACATTAGATTGAAAAAAACTAAATAAATAAATCAAACACAAACTCTAAACAATAACTTCTTCAAATTCGTTCCATTGTCCTCTATCTCCAAGGTTTCACTTCAATATGTTCGCTCTCAGTTGTGCAAATAGAGCTTATAGAATGGCACTTGAGAGAATGAGATTATTAAAATGCATATGCATCTACAAGATTGAGCTTATTGAATTGAAATGTTATGAAATGCTTAATATGCGACTATAATAACTATGCATGAAAGTATGAGATTCGAGGTCCTTTTTAGTTCATGAAAGAGCTGTATTTATAGATTTTTGAAGGTAGGAATTTGATTGGCCAAGATCGACGGTCGAGTTCAAACCTGTTGAAATGAATGGTGAGAGATTGAGAATTCGAAAAGATAGAATTCTGAGAGACAGAAAATGAAGAGACAAATTGAAAGGTGTCTCTCATAATTAAATAAATATTTAATTATGTGTGAGAGAAATGTGAAAAGGCTTTAATTAAATATTGTAAATATTTAATTATGAGAAAAGGAAAAAGCCTTTTAATTAAATATTAAGAATATTTAATTTTTGTGAGAGAAGTGGGAATTTGGAAAATGATTAAATATTGAAAATATTTAATTAAATGTGGAGGGAAGAATAATCATTTAAATTTATAATTTAAAATTTGATAATTAATGTAAATAAATTGTAAAATTTATTTAATTAATTAAGAGGAAGATAGCATTAATTAAATAAAGTTCGTTTATTTAATTAATTTAGAAGAATTAGAAAATGAACAATATAAATAAATAATTAAATTTATTTATATGTAGAAGACTTAAGAAACATTAATTAAATAATTCATATTTAATTAATTAATAGGTTTGATCGACCGTGACCATTTTTAGATATGTACATTTTTCCCCTCTTTGAAGTGATGTGTTTTACGCATTGCTTCAAAGAATTTGCCCTTGACTTTGAAAAATTGCTGATGATGCTATATGCCCCCTTGAGAGATGAATCGCGTGATGAGAATGATTATGAGACTGATTTGGAAGATGTTAAGATGATTTAGGAGAAAAATGGCAATTTAACTCTCGAAATAGCACTTTGCCCAGTAATAATGCTATTTTTACCCCTTTAAAAGATGAAAAAGGTGAAATGTCACTTTCATTTGAACAGTAACCTTTGAGAAAAATTGGAGCTCTGAGAGAGATAAAAGCGACGCCGATCCCGTATGAGAGCCACAGATTCTAGTGAGGTTGCCGTCATCAGAGACCACCGATGTATGGACCTCCGGTAAGTCGATCCAAACCTCTCCGTAAATTTTTTATGCATTTTTAGATGTTTTTTTGAATTTTTTCAAATTTCAAAATTTTGTTTTAGCGCATGCGATAGGTCTTTTAGCGCATATGGTAGATAGTTTAGCGCATCCAAGCTCGCGCATAGGAATAGAACAATCGCGCATAGGGGAATTAGCGCGTAGGATAGATAAAATGGCGCATCCATGAAACTTGCTTGCGGACAATGATAAAGTAGCGCATAGGTGATTTAGCGCATCCATGCACTGTTATAGCACATTTGATTAATGAATTAATGCATACATGAAATGGCGCATCCATGGAATAAAATGGCGCATTCATGGTTTTAGCGCATTGATTGACTATTTTAGCGCATTTATGAATTTTTTCCAATTTACAATTAAAAAGAAAAATTGATGCATGCTTGATGATTGTTGCTAGATTAGACAACAAATTTTTTACGCATTTGAATATCATCGATGAATAGATTTGATAAATTTGCCTTCGTGCTTGAAGAACAAATAGATTTGATAAATTTTGCTTCCATGTGATATGAAAAACAAAATAGAGATGATAATTTGCTTTCCTGATTGAAAGTCAAATAGATTAAGTCATGATGACTGTTGAATTTATTTCCATGCAATATGAAAAACAAATTAGATGATAGATTTGCTTTCCTATTTGAAAGTCAAATTAAGTCATGATGACTATTAAATTTGTTTCCATGCGATATGAAAAACAAATTAGGTGTGATGTAAACTTGCTTGATGTATTGATTGATTGATGATATCCATTTGCTGATTTATTTTGCATGCTTGCTTGATAATTTTGTAAAGGAGGATTTTGGTCTCCTTCAAATCAGAGAGAGATTTCCGTAGACATGGGAGATGATTCCCCAACTGTCCCTTGATGATTTGGCAGTGATAGACCAGTGTGGCTTGAGAGCTTTGTTGAGTATCCCGCAGTATTGGGTCAATAGGGGACTATTGATTGCCCTAGCAAAGTGGTGGCACAGCGAGCACAACACCTTCCATTTGCCGACATGAGAGATTACAGTGACGCTAGAGGATGTCTACAGGATTTTGGGTATTCCTGTGGTTGGAGAACTTGTGATTTATGATCACAAGGAGATTGGGGGTACAGAGGCTTTGAGACGAGTCTTCTAGGATCCTCATGTCTGCAGATATGAGATTCCCTGGAAGGAGATGACAGAGAGGTACGCCCCACTGCCGTCGGTTTTGGCAGGGATGATCGGTGGTTTCCTTTGTCCTGATCGTAGGTCAAAGGGACTATCAGTAGGGTGGGGTCGGATCTTGGAGGACATGCTTCTCCAACGTACCAGATATGCATGGGGATCATGCATGTTAGCCCATCTGTATCATGACCTTCATTAGGTTGTGTATACAGGTGGGAAGAGTCTTTCCTGCGGGGTGACTCTTTTATAGTTATTTGCATGGGAGCATTTTGCTATCACTCGGCCTATTGTCAGGAGAGATCGCCCTCTCGGATTTCCATACGTTTGTGCATACACAGGGCCCCTTGTCCAGTCGAGGCTGGGAAAACTAGAGTACTGGCGATGAGTACTGGATGATTTGGACATGGTCATTTGGTGACTGTATGTGGATTGCGACCCGTGGTAGATAGATGATGTAGAGATGCCACATGTGGCGAGGCCGAGATACTTGATTGGACGCACCCCCTTCATTATTGAGAGATTTTTGAGTCGGAGGGTTCTGAGATAGTTTGGATGGGTTCAGATGATGCCCTAGGGGATGAAACAGTATGCCAGGTGTCGAGGAGACATACCAGAGTGGGGGCTAGTTTTGACCATTGAGGCCGCCAGAGAGGAGTACCTTGAGCTGTAGCCCAATGATTGGACCACACGACCAGAGGTTACAGATGTAGGGATGACAGGTGATTATGCTGCATATTTCTACACACATCCCTTTCCATGGTTTATTAGTCTAGATGAGCCTACCCCATTGATGGGAGGTCCAGTTATCTAGGTAGGGGTACAGCAGCCACAGGGACATCCAGCAGTAGGGCAGCCACAGGATCAGGGGCAGGTACATGTAGACATCGGCGGGGGAGCTATGGATATAGATGATGAGAGCTCCAAGATCGAGGGGACAGAGGAGAAGTCAGATGACTTCGATGATGGGGATGATGGGGGTGGTGGGAAACAGAGACTATTCTTTGATATTCCCTTTAGTACCAGGCCACAGACATCTAGAGCAGTGGGTCAGGCCAGTACTTCAGTGCCGCGGATCACCATTAGGGCTCTGTCACAGGGACAGGTAGATACTATGCAGATTAAGGTTTAGACTCTAAGGAGTCAGTTAGCACAGGCCCATGCGACCATCAGCTAGTTACAGAGACAGATAGCACAGCCTCCACCTCCAGACCCACAGATAGCACAACTTATGGCCGAGAGGGATAGCTTCCGAGAGAGATGCATACAGGCCGAGGGGGTAGCTGAGAGATTACTGAGGTCAGTGGAGAGCACTTCTATTGGAGAGGATATGGCCGAGGGATTAGAGACTGCTCGGGAGGCTGAGTATTACAGGATGCGGTATTTTGAGGCAGTGCCAGCTGAGCGGTGGATAGCCTTCACTCAGTCAGGTACTCAGTCTCAGACTCACTCACATAGTCACTCCAGGAGTGTGTCTAGGAGTGTGGGCTAGCCACCTAGATGAGAGAGCAGAGCCTCCGGGAGCAGAGATCCAGTGAGACCCGCTACCTCTGGTGGCAACAATAGCCATGAGCCACGGCCAGATGCCCCTCCTTGATGATCAGTTATTATACACATTGATGCCATTGTATGACATATCTTTGTGAAATATTTGATATCCTTGTATTCCTGGACATTTGTTTTGATGAGATCTATGATATGCAGTGGCAATTTGATTATATATGTGTTATGGATGATTTATGCATATGTTATGGATGTTTTATTTGGATTTTTATATGTTATGTATGTATGATGATGTAATGATGATAATATTTCTTTTATGATGTATGTATGGAATGCAATATATAAGATGTGAATGCTTTTTAGATGAGATGTGTAATGTATGATGATGATGATGATGATGAAAAATGCACTTATGTGATGATGTTATGATATATGATGTAAAAAAAATGAATGCAATTTCTTATTTTATGAATGTATGAAATATGCAGATGTATATGTTAATGAATGATGAATGATAATCATGCCTATAGTGTAACGAATGCCTATGATGTATAATAATGGAAAATGATATGATAAGGAATATGATAATGAGATGATGAGATGCAACAAATGTCCAGTCTTACTCAACCATTGTAAAAAGAAAATATATTGTAAGAATGTGATCCACCCTCAAAAATCTATTTAAAAGGAACCTCAAGATGGAAATGAATTATGCAATCCTAAATGAATTAATGCAACCCTAAATGAATTAGTGAACCATTCTCCTTGTTGCCATTTATTGCTATGTTTAGTTATCATCATTGAGCCTTTTGATATGTTTAAAGTTAGTACAAGCATCAAAGGGTATGTTAGCATCAGTGATGACCTAAGTACTACTTCCATAATGTTTAATTTAGCAAGTTAATACAAGCATCGAGGTATAATTGAACCAAGATGACCTGAGTATTGGTTGCATAAATAGACGAAAGTTAACTGTTTTCTTATGCAAATTCCGAAATGTCATCAATGATACATTGTAGAGCATGTCTCGTGACCAATTCACATAATACTAATGATTAACTTACAGACAACAAGCAAAGAAAAATCATACTTCTTTCTTGTGATTCTAGTTTAGTACATCATTGAACCACTCCAAAGATATGATGTCATCAAATATCAAAACAACAATTTGCAACTTATGCTTATAGGTTTTGTCATTAATTTTATTCAGATTAAGATCATCCAATTTTTCTTTTAAATCATCTGTCAAGATAAACATGTAAGCTCAGAAACTATTGTTTTAGACATTCCAATGCTAGACACATGCTGCTGACTACCTCCTAGAAAAGCAAACTGCTCCCTAGTGACCTTGTACTCTGACTCTTACTAGACACAACCGTTGCGATGGATAAACCTCAAATCATCAAGCCATGATGAGATCCTTGTCGTTTCAAGGAAAATGACGCGAATGTGATAGTGAGGTGTGTGATGCTAATGCGAGAATGTATATGCAGAATGAATCCTAATAGATGAGAGAGCTAAATGAAATCACAAACAATGCCTGTTTGCCAGGTTTTCACTGTTTGTTTTTATTGCACTTTTTCCTGATTTTATGATTTTTTTGCTATTACCAAGATGCCTGCTTGCCAGGTTTTCATCAAGGCAATGGATTTTTTTTTTTTCCAGACTTTTTGTATTGTTTTTGATTTTTTTTTTTCAAGTGTAGAACCTCTTCAAATGAATGCTGTTGACCGGATCTTCAAACAGGTCTCCTTCTGCTGTCGACAACTGATATGCCCCCGATCCATAGTTTGCAATGATAACGAACGAGCCTAGCCAATTTGCTTCAAACTTGCCTTTCTTTTCGCGATCTTGTTGATTTCGAGGGTTTTCTGTGAGGACCAAATCACCCACTTGAAAACTCTATGGTTTGACTCTGTGGTTGTAACTGTGAGACATGATTTGTTGGTATCCCTTCAAGTGATTTACCGCAGTTTGACATCGTTCATCAAGTAGTTCCAGCTCATGTAACCTTGATACTCTGTAGTCTTCATCATTGATTAGCCCTTTGAGTGATACTCAAAGTGAAGGGATCTCAACTTCCAGTGGTAAAATAGCTTTTGCTCCATAGACCAAAGAATAAGGAGTAGCTCCTGTCGGTGTGCGAATGCTTGTTCTATAGGCCCATAATGCCAGATTTAACTGAACATGCCAATCACGACCTGCTTCATTCACTGTTTTCTTTAAAAATTTTAGAATTGTTTTGTTTGAAGCTTTAGCTTGACCATTCCCCTGTGGATAATAAGGTGTGGAGTACTAGTGTTGGATGTGAAATCTTTCACATAGTTCATCAACATCTTGATTTTTAAAGGGTCTACCATTATCTGTTATAATGGAGCTAGGAATGCCATATCTGCAAATAATATGATTCAAGATAAATGAAGATATTTGTTTACCCGTAACAGTTGTCAGAGGAACAACTTCAATCCACTTAGTGAAATATTCAGTGGCTGTAATGATAAATTTGTGTCCATTTGAAGATGATGGATGTATCTTGCCAACCAAATCTAATCCCCACTGAGCGAAAGGCCATGTTGTGGTAAAAGGTTGTAATTCTTGAGCAGGAGCATGAATGAGATTCCCATGAATGTGACATTTGGCACATTTCTTCACAAAGGCGAATGATTCTTTCTCCATGTTTGGCCAGTAGTATCCTAATCTTACAAGTTTCTTTGCTAAGGTTAGTCCACTTGAATGTGTCCCACAAATTCCACAATGGACCTCTTGTAAGGCTTTTTCCAATTCATTGTGTTCAAGACACCTAAGGAGGGTACCATCCAGACCATGCTGGTATAAGATGTTAGCAATTAAGGTGTAACGGGATGATTGACGAATGAAATTCCATTTTTGATTCCTAGACAAGCCTAAGGGTAAAGTAGCATCTTTCAGGTAAGTGTAAATTTGGCCATATAAGGAAGAGTCAAAATGCGTAAGATGGAAAACGATTTGTGTTTTAGGATTGTCATGTGCAGGAGAAAACAATTGTTCCACCACTAAATCATATCGTCTCTGATTATTTGACAATTGGAGTAAAGAGGCGATTGTAGCCATAGCATCTACTGCTTTATTATCAATGCATGGAATCTGTATGAACTTGATGTTAACAAAGTATTTCTTGAGATCTTCCACCATTCTTTTGTAAGGTATCAAATTGTCATCTTTAGTGTGATATTCATCATTGATTTGGTTTATAACAAGTTGTGAATCGCCAAAAACCTGAAGTTCTGTGATCTTCCAATCTACTGCAATTTTCATGCCGATTATCAATGCCTCATACTCAGCTATGTTGTTTGTGCAGGGAAACACTAGCCGATAAGATTTTGGGATCATATGTCCTTGAGGTGTAATAAAAAGAATTCCTTCTCCTGAACCATGTTGAGTATAAGAACCATCAAAGTAGAGTGACCATGACTGTTGAATATCCGCTGTAAAAATATCGGCATTAGAAAAATCAACATGTATTGGGTGTTCTGCTATCATTGGTGCTTCTGCTAGTTGATCTGCAATTACTTGTCCCTTTATAGATTTTCAATCCATATATTGAATATCAAACTCGCTTAAGATCATGACCCATTTAGCCAACCTACCAGTTAAGGTTGCCTTGCTTAGAAGATAGTTGAGTGGGTCAATCTTAGCCACAAGCTTTATTGTATGAGTTAACATGTAGTGTTGTAATTTTTGAGAAGTGAACACCACTGCTAAACAAGCTTTTTCAATGAAGGTGTAATTTAGTTCGTGACTTGTTAGAGTTTTGTTGATGTTATAAATGGCTTGTTCTTTTCTTGAATAGTCTTCTTGTGCCAATAATGCTCCTAAAGATACTTCTGTGGCAGCAATATATAATATGAGGGGCGCACCTTGTATTGGTGGAGCCAATACTGGAGGATTCATGAGATATTGCTTTATTTGTTCAAAGGCTGCTTCACATTTGTTCTCCCATTTGAATGGAACATTCTTGTGCAAGAGATACGTAAATGGTAAACTCTTATCCGCAATTGAGCAATGAATCTGCGAATGGATTGTAACCGTCCCTGTAAAGAGCGTAGTTGACTGATGTTCCTTGGTGGTGACATATCAAGGATTGCTTGTACTTTAGCTGGATCTACTTCAATTCCCTTTTCTGACACAATATATCCTAATAACTTTCCGGATTTTACTCCAAAGACACATTTCTTAGGATTAAGTCTTACTTTGAATTGTTCCATTCTTTTGAAAATTTTAGACAAGATATCAATGTGTCCTTCTCTAGTGTTAGACTTGGTAAGAAGATCATCAACATAATCCTCCATAAATGTATGCATCATGTCGTGAAAAATTGTTGTCATCGCTCGTTGGTAAGTAGCTCCTGCATTTCTCAATCCGAATGGCATTACGTTCCAACAATAAGTACCCCAAGGACATGTGAACGCTGTTTTATCCTAATCTTCTGGTGCAATCTTTATTTGGTTGTATCCTGAGAATCCATCCATTAATGAGTACATTGCATGTCCAACAGTTAAATCCACAATCATATCAATGTTTGGTAAAGGAAAATCATCTTTAGGACATGCTTTGTTCAAATCCCTAAAATTTGTGCAAATTCTGATCCTTCCATTTGGCTTAGAAATAGGTACAATATTGGAAATCCATTCTGCATAATCGATGGATCGGATGAATCCAATGTCTAAAAGTTTCTTTAGTTCCTCTTTAACCAACAACACAACATGTGGATGCATTTTTCTGAGTTTCTATTTTACAGGCCTTGCCCCCGGTGTAATAGATAAATGATGCATGATGAGATCTGGATCTAATCCTGGCATATCTGCGTAGGACCATGCAAAACTAACTTGATTGTCTTTGAAAAATTCTGTGAATTTAGGTACTTCTTCATTTGTAAGAGATGCAGCTTTAGGCTTTTCTGTGGTACCGATATTGAGTGCCTCTGTTGGTTCAATCAAAATGGAAGATTTTTCCTGATAGTACTCCGGAAGAGTGTCAAGTTTCCCATCCTTTGGCGCCTTTGAAAGGTTTTCACCATTGGACACGCTTTTTATTTTTCTCTTTTCTTGATCTAATACTGCCTTTGCTAGGTTTTCACCATTAGATCTTTCTTTCATTTTTCCTTTTTCTTGACCTAATACTACCTTTGTTAGGTTTTCACCATTAGGTCTTTCTTTTATGTTATTTATTTCATAGCTGAGAAACTTGGCACTTTCTTGTCGAAAACTCTGATCTGGTGATTCCCTGGTGGAACTTGTTTCGGGAAGGGAAGAACAAAGAAAGTTTGTTATGGTTTCATCATTTGGAAAAGTTGGGACATCAATGGATGTGATTTGTTCCCAATCAATGAGTTCGGGATGAACCAAAGGTAATGAATCATTAGATTGAGTAAGGTCTTTGGCTGTGAGGGTCATGATGTTATTGTCAACATTATTATAGGGGAGATCTACGATGGTATCTTCCTCAAAATGATCTATCTCACTTTGAATCGAATTGGTCTCACTAGAATCCTGATCACTTTGTAAGACACAATCAAGCGAAGGTCTTGAGCTTTCTCCTTGTAAGAATGTAGGTGAGAATTTGTGTATGACATCCACCCGTTTACTCTCCATAATTCATCGTCATAGATGGTGTCCCATTCATATTCATTGGAGTCAGTGTCAGAATCATTTTCTTCCATTTGTAGAATGTTTCCAGCTGACTCCTCATTGGATGTTAAGTGTGCTACTTCTTCCTTAATATCCTCAACATATCCTAACCTAGTTTTATCCTTTCGGTGCATTGTTTTTAATTGGACAGGTTCAACAATACCTTCTTTTCTTTTACCTAAAGGGCCATTTCCTTCATAACCCATCTGTTGCATGATAGCATAACCCTTTCCATATTGTTGTGTGGGTAACTTGATATGTTGCACAGATTATTCTTCATCTTTGTAGAGCCAATCAAAAATAGCTCTATCTTCCTCTTCAGTTCCTTTGATAAACCTCCCATTAAACTTGGTGATGGGGGTTGAAGTTGAGGCTAAAACTGTTGCAGCTTGTTGTGTGGATGTCGATGATTGACCATGGGATCTCGGAGATAGGGGTAGATTAGAGAGAGATAAAGAATATTCTCCCAACCCCTTGTCTTTCAGTTTTAGCTTGCTGCCAAAATTGCTTATCATTTCTTGCACTTGTTCTTTGTTTTTGGGAGTAGAGTTGGCCAAAGCCTCTCTGGGTAAGTGCAAGAAGTTGGGTCCACGAAGAGGGGAAGTTTCGGCCAGAAAAAAAAAAATCTCGCAGAAAACGCGTATGCATTATTAAAAAACTTGTACGCGTTATTAAAAAATGCATATGCGTTATGCATTGGGTACCCGAGCCTAAAAAAATGCGTATGTGCAAAAACACGCGTACACGTTATAAAACGTGTATACGTTATATAATGCATACATGTTTTTTAGTGCATACAAGTCATTTATTTAAAAAAAAAAGATTTTTAGAAATGTGTACCCATTTTAAAATGCGTATGCATTTTGAAAAGCAAAATGGGTACTCATTTTAAAACGCGTACACGTTTTTCTTTTCAAAACGTGTACGCGTTTTAAAAAGGGTACCCGTTTCTAAAAAGCATTTTTTTTTAAAATAATCAAACAAATAAAGAACGCATATGCATTTTGTAATGCGTATGCGTTTTTAAAAACGCATACGCATTATTAAAAATTTGAATCTCCAACCCACTTGGAGCCTTGGTTTTAGGCTCGGGAAAGGCTTGGCAATCCAAGCCTTAGGCTTTGACCTGCAACTAAAAAACTAAGGCAGATTGAAGAAGAATGTCCAGATTTGACAATATGGTTGATGGACTTTTTTTCTAAATCAATCTATAAAATTAAAACCCATTATAGAACATGATTTCTAGTTTCCAAATATATAATTTTTATTTAATATTGGATTATATTTGTTATTTTTAAATTAATTTCAAAGCAAACTAGTCTTTAAACATGAAATATCAGACTTTTCTTGTTTTTTAATAACTTTTTTTTGAAGTTTCTTGTAAAAAAAATTATATGACATCAATCTTTAGACAATTCTCTACAGAATGAAAAAAAAAGTTTCAAAAAATGTTTAGTTTAGGTCAAATTATGTTGTCCGTACACATTGATTTTTAAAAACAACAATTAAGGCCAATAACAATTTAATAAAAAAAAAATATTCAACAAAAAATTATAAAAAGAATTCCTCATCAATCTTCATGTTGTTAGCTCTCTTTCCTCAAAAGGAATTAGCAAAATACTTTTATTTGGGTCAAAAAGTGGTGTCCGTACACGTGCATGGTATGGTAAAAAAATAGGGACTTTTAAAAAGTGGTTTTTATAGATCCCTATAAAAATTTAATTTTTACAATTTGGGTATTTGAATAATTTACATATTTAGAAACTAGATTCAAAATTCAAAATTTCATATTGCTGATTTTTTTAAAAATTCATTGTGTAAGTGACTCAAATTTTTAGTCCAAGTGTGAAAAATTATGAAAAACAACAAAAACACTTCCACTTTTTGAGCTTTTTGTGGACCCAACTTCTTGCATTAGCCCCTCTGTTATGTAGGACGAATGTGTCCTGAGTTGCTCTTAGGTTAGAACAAGTTTGACTGCTATTGTGATCAGCTGGTATTGTTACTTCTTGTCCATGATATGGAAACTTCAAACATTGATGGTAAGTAGATGGGACAACTTGCATGTCATGAATCCATGGACGACCCAACAGTATGTTATAGGTTAGATCTCGATCGAGAACTTGACAAAAAGTATTCTTCACAACAGGTCCCACTCTGATTGGTAACATGATGAGTCCTTTTGAAGTCCTTTCCTCATCATCATAGGCCTTGATTGTAATTTTTCTCCTTGGGTCTATAGAGTCTGCTGAATATCCCAAAGCTAGGACCAATTTCAAAGTACAAATATTTAATCCATCTCCCCCATCTATAAGGACACGTCTAATGCGGGCTTTGTGAACTATGACTTCTAAGTAGAGTGATGAATTATGTGGATGGGTTATGGATGAATCATCTCTTTCAGAAAAAGATAAACATGTGTTGGAGGACAAGTGTCCCACCATGGCTTGAAATTTATTGGTATCTAGATCAGGAGATACGGTCATATCAATAAGATCCTTTTCCAGAATGTCCTTATGTGCAGGTGATAACTTCAAGAGCTCCAAGATAGAAATTTGGGCTGATGTTTTTCATAATTTCTCAACCAAATTGTATTGACTTGGAGGGGGAATAGCTGCCTTAGATGAGCCACATTTGACAATGATCTTGGCTTGTCCCCTTGTAGTAACATTGACCTCTTGATATTCTGGCTTACCTTTGATTCAGATAGCATTGATTTGAGGGTCATCAGTATAGATATGATTGATAATAATGTCTTGGATGTGATTAACATTCTCACCCTTATCATTTGAGGATTCCCCTTTGTGATAATTAGGGAGCGGGTTTTTGAATGCTTGATGATCATTATTGACATTATGTCCCTCAACCGTGATGGTATGATTATCAATCAAATCTTGAACAATATTCTTTAACCCGTGGCAATTGTTTGTCTTATGACCTTTGCACCTATGATAATCACAGGAGTGTGAGTCATTCCACGATGGTGGTTTAACTGAAGGTTCATAGTCTTTTTGTGGTGGCAATGTAATAGCATTTTGATTCAATAATTCTTTGAGAATGGATTCCAAAGATTGACCCAAGGGAGTGAAATTTCGTCGATTTGAAAAATATGACGGTCTGGGCATACCGGGATTGCCAAAATTATTTCCACAAGTATTAGTTGTGTTTCTTTGATTAGAAACATTGCCTTGGGTGTTAGAAAGTCCAACATTATTGTTACGTTGAGCACCTGAAACATTTAGAATGACGGGTTTTGAATTTATGTTGTTAGCACCCACTACCCCATCATTTCCAACATTTTTATTTTGGGTCCAAAATCGTGACTTGTCATTGTTGGTATTATGATTGTTGTTGTTGTTGTACAAATTTGAACCCTCTTTATCAATTTTTAGAACTCCACACTTGATCAATGCTCCCTCAATAGTGATTGCGTTTTCAATCAAATTTTCAAATGATGGAGGACAATGAAGGTTGAGTCTGTAACTCATTTCTTGATTAAGTCTATCGATAAAGATTTCCATCTTTTCCTTTTCAGGAACAGGATGAGAATATCTAGCAAATGTTTTTCTCCATCTTTGCAAAAATGTAGTGAAAGATTCCCCTACTTTTTGTTTTATCTTACAAAGATCAAGCATAGTTATCTGATGTTGGATGTTGTAAGAGTATTGTGATATAAATTTATTCATCAACTCTTCAAAGGTTTTGATGGGGGGACTGATCTTTGAAAGCCACTCCATGGATTGTCCACCCAAACTTCGTGGAAACAATCGCATTAAGTAGGTGTCTTCATGAGAAAATTCTAAACTCATATTTCGGAAATCCCTTATATGTTCAATGGGGTCAGTTTTCCCATTATATCTATCAAACTTAGGGATTTCACAATGTTTTGGAAAAGGAATCATTTGAAGATTTCTATCAAATGGATAAGGACATATCTCCTCCAAAACATACTTCTTTGTTGTTCCCCCTTGTATTTCTTGTAGTTTCCCTTGTAGTTCCTTGACCTGTTGAGTAAGGACACTAACATCGTCAAGAGGGGTTTCAGGACTTTCTTTAAACCTCTCCATGTCAAAATTTGATGGTAACTTAGCTCCTTGCATAGCTAAATTATAAAAATATTTTTCCTTGTTTCGTTCCATCATCTTCTCCATAAGAACATGGAAGTTTGGATCTTGTTCAGCCTCTTGGAGTTTTTCTTCTGTTATTTCTTCCATTGTTGAAAAATGCCAAGGAATCTCTTCCTTCTCAGTATTATCACCCATTTAACTTGCTATGCTTTTGTCTTTTTCCAACTTCTTTTGAGATCTTGTGACAACATGCATAAGCTTTATTCAAACTCTACTACCTTTGATCAAAGGAATGAAGTAGTGCAATAGTGATGAAAGTCAATATAGAATGAAGATTCTATTACTTAAGAGATTTTTAATCTTTTGTTCATGATTCCCTTAGTGAAAGGATGAAAATCCTGTTTGTGGGAATTAAACCAAAGATTGAAAAATAAAGGTGATTTTTGCACTTTGTGAAGTTTGATCTTAGTTTTGTAGATAGATGAATTTAGTGGATGCCTAAATGTGTTTGGACTCTCAATTGCAGAATTTGATTTGGATAAGTAGCATATGTGATTGCAAGTTGGTAAAAATGAGAAGGACGACTATGCCCTGATTTCTGAAAATCTAGAAAATCACACCTAAAGTTCGGAAGACAAATGCGCCAAAATAGAGACTAAATGAGCTAAAACAGAGCACAGATGCGCTGAAACAGTGCACAGATGTGCTGAAACAGAGACCCAATGCACTAAAAAAGAGACCCAATGTGCTAAAATAGAGACCCAATGCGCTAAGACAGAGACCCAATGCGCTAAGACAGAGACCCGATGCACTGAAACAGTGCACAGACATGCTGAAATAGAGACCCAATGCACTAAGATAGAAACCCAATGCGCTAAGACAGAGACCCAATGCGCTAAAACAGTTCTAAGACCGACATGTTTTTGATAGTTTGGCAAAATTTTCTTGTTTTGGATGATCTTAATCTGATTTAAATGTGAAAAACATAGCATAGAAGCAGACAATTGTTTTTTTAATCCTAAGATCTAAACAAAGAGTGTATGTTCTTGAGATTTCCATAGGTTTTAAACAAGATAAGTAGTTCAATCAGACTCACTCTTAATTTGTCAAATAGGTCATCATCATAATCACAGCCCACAACTTAAAATCGCGTTGACTCACATAGCCTTGTCACCCCCTAGAGGGCACCCGTGTTTTTGTCTTTTCCAGGTGCATACTCAAAGTGATGGATGTGGATACCGAATCCCTTGAGCAAACAATCCGTGGTGACTATATGGTGAGTGTCTTGGGGGCAGATTCTTCCCTCCCCTTGCACTGTGATTAAAATGATGTTTGGTTACTGACACGACTGACCTCTACACTGGGTTCGTAGTAAGTCTTTCCATTCGGCGTGACAATAGATATACTCCCTCGAGAGACCTCTGAACCTTTAGAACAAAGGCTTTGGGGATGGTTATCCTATCAACTACCGTCAAGTTGGATTTTCATACACAACTTGCTTTTGATTATAGTGGGTTGGAAACTTTGGCTTTAGGTGTTCCCACTTAGGTCGTTCCTGTAGGGTGAGTACTTTTTCCCACTACGGTAGGCCTTCTAAAGGATGTAATAAAGCATTAAATTGCATAAAATAAAAGGTAATTCTGGTATTCTGATCACCCAGTTAAGGGGAGAGCATAGACCTATTACCCACAATCATAGCATGCAAATAATGGTTCAATTTTAAAACCCAAATTGAAAGTTTTTCTATTCTAAGTGAAGATGTTGCTTCACTAAAAACATGGGATTCATTTTAAC
Organism: Sequoiadendron giganteum; assembly: GCA_007115665.2. Classification (NCBI taxonomy): domain Eukaryota; kingdom Viridiplantae; phylum Streptophyta; class Pinopsida; order Cupressales; family Cupressaceae; genus Sequoiadendron; species Sequoiadendron giganteum. The sequence goes on along the minus strand of CM021105.1, from coordinate 52,356,344 downwards.
CAAAAGAAAAATACGTTTGGTGACTATCCTAGGATTGGTTAATCCAGAATTAAGTGTCTACCCTAGGATCGGTTCATTCTATTTAAAAATAGCATCAGAAAAATTCTGTCCGCAGATTGCGTCGGAATCAGAATTAAAATTTTTACAAACAAATGTGCCGAAACAGAATCTGTATGCACCAAAACAGGAGTTGTATGCGCGGAAATAGGACATGTATGCGCTAAAAGATCTGGTAAATACGCTGAAACAGTCACCATATGAGCCGAAATAGGTTACGAATGCACCGAAAGAATTCCCAAGGATGAGCCAAAACAGGGTTTCTATGCGCTGAAAGAGGTCATGGATGCGCTAGAACAGGTCATGTATGCGCTAGAACAGTCATCGTATGCGCTAAAACAAACTTTGTATGCGCTAAACCAAGACTCGTATGCGCTAAACCACGGTTTTTGTTTGTCACCTGCCAGAAAAATTCTGCAAAATAGAAGTTAAATGCAGGGCTTGGCCCCATGGTGGGTGCCATAAATGTGTATGAGAAAATGCGTCAATTAAATTGAATCTAATCTAATACACCAATGAAAAATTAGATTGAAGAAAACTAAATAAATAAATCAAATGCAAACTCTAAACAACAGCTTCTTCAAATTCGTTCCATTGTCCTCTATCTCCAAGGTTTCGCTTCAATATGTTTGCTCTCAGTTGTGCAAATAGAGCTTATAGAATGGAACTTGAGAGAATGAGATTATTAAAATGCATATGCATCTACAAGATTGAGCTTATTGAATTGAAATATTATGAAATGCTTAATATGCGACTATAATAACTATGCATGAAAGTATGAGATTCGAGGTCCTTTTTAGTTCATGAAAGAGCTGTATTTATAGATTTTTGAAGGTAGGAATTCGATTGGCCAAGATCGACAGTCGAGTTCAAACCTGTTGAAATGAACGGTGAGAGATCGAGAATTCGAAAAGATAGAATTCTGAGAGACAGAAAATTAAAAGACAAATTGAAAGGTGTCTCTCATAATTAAATAAATATTTAATTATGTGTGAGAGAAATGTGAAAAGGCTTTAATTAAATATTGTAAATATTTAATTATGAGAAAAGGAAAAAGCCTTTTAATAAAATATTAAGAATATTTAATTTTTGTGAGAGAAGTGGGAATTTGGAAAATGATTAAATATTGAAAATATTTAATTAAATGTGGAGGGAAGAATAATCATTTAAATTTAGAATTTAAAATTTGATAATTAATGTAAATAAATTGTAAAATTTATTTAATTAATTAAGAGGAAGATAGCATTAATTAAATAAAGTTCGTTTATTTAATTAATTTAGAAGAATTAGAAAATGAACAATATAAATAAATAATTAAATTTATTTATATGTAGAAGACTTAAGAAACATTAATTAAATAATTCATATTTAATTAATTAATAGGTTTGATCGACTGTGACCATTTTTAGATGTGTACACATGGCTACAAAACATTCCTATAAGGAGGCCATATTATTATAGATATTGTGTTTAGGTATTGTCTTTGAATGCAAATACGCTAGGATTGAAGTAATACTTAGAACTTGATATTCTTGGTGAATAAATTAATGTATAACTATTTTATGAAGAATTTTGATGTTTTCTATCACATTTTTCATGTTACGGTGAGGGTGGTAGAGTCATGATACAAATTTTTGACAATTTGGTCAATGTTGTAAATTTCCTCACTAGGTTAGTGATAATGAAGAAATTTAGTTCATGTATAGAGGTTATGGGCCATGCCTCTTCTAGTACTTAATTAATTAATTTATTTTTAGTTATTTATTTTCAAAATAAATGTCAAGTGAGAGAATTCTATGATTAGTTATTCCATTGAACTTACAAATCTTAGGTCTTATATATTATATTTGAATATGTAGATGATAAATAATGTCTTGACTCCAAACATCATCAAATGACTTGTGTGAAGCATAAATTTTTATTTATTCTCTAACATACCTTAATTATTGTGTAAGAAAATATTAAAGTGGAAAGTTATATAAAAATACTCAAAATTGGGAGTTGTAAGGTCTTCCATATTGGGTGCTATGTAAGGCCATTAATGCCCTCATGGATCACCTAGGATTGGGATATTGGTCAATTCTACCATTTAAAGAGAATAAATGACATATATGACATGTATGGAGAGTGAAGTATGTGTAAGTAGCATAATATGAGTTATATATTATTTCTAAAGGTTTGAACATGACTATAGGTGTGTTGGATTTTTCTATAGATCATTATTTTGGGTCTTAGTTTTGGGAAAAAAATATATTTTATTATTTTCCATATTCCTATATTATTGGCATAAGATAATGGATTTATATGGTAATTTAAATATACACTTTTCTATTAGATTAATAGTAGATTGGAGGGATAAGTAGATTATATTGATGTACTTTCTTTATAGATTAACACAATATTGGTTTTATTTGGTGGTGGAATTTTTCCCACAAGAGTTGATCCATGTAAATATGGTGTTATGTGTATAATATTAGTATTTTATTTATTTATATTAACTTACCCATTGTTTCATTGTTAAAGTCTATTTTCTTAATCAAATGGTTTTTTTGGATTTACGATATTGCATTGGTAATATTATTATTGTGTTGTTTACCATATATTTCAATATTTGGTATTAGAGATTTGACTTATTTTAGAAGGGAACACTTTTTCTAAAGTTTTATAGATATTATTATGGTTGTAGTGGGAGTACTATTTTAGTGGTTTTGTAGATTCCAATGTGGCTAGAGAAACCATGGAAAGAACATCATGATCAAAGATTGAGAATTTCAATGGATCTAAGTACAGGCTATGAAAAAAAAAAAGAGGATATCTTGGGGGAGAGAGGTCAATGGAGAGTTGTGATATTAGAGTCTAAGCTTTTAGATGTTTCATATTAAGAAAGAAGAAAGAATGATAAAATGGAAATGTAACCATATAGACATGCCTTATAAATTTTATTCTCTTGATGTATTAGAAGAGTCCATCACATTAATTTTATGAAAGATAATTAGAGATATTTATTTTACAAACAACCTAGTAAAAAATTATTTAAAAAACCATTCCTTAAAAATAAATAAAGGATGAAATGTAAGCCATCCACAATTTGAGGTAGAGTATCTTGGCAAAAAAAAGAGTTGTAGGAAGGGCTTGAACCAGTGTTCAGAAATGTGTTTTTTGAAATTTTGACTTGAAAGTTAGCATGGTATTGCAGGTAGAAAAAAATATAATGGGAATTTCTTCTTATAGGTGAATATGGAATCTTTTATTGTACAAATTTTTAGAAGAAAACAATTTCATTTTTAGGTTCAATTTATTTTTCAAAAAGTGGTCTATCACAAGATTGTCTGCAACATAGTTTCAACATTCAAAAATGACTTTTTTTTGGGATTTCAGCTTGATTTTTAGCATGCTTGCATAGGTAGATAAATTTAGAGCCACATGTATTCCTATAGATGAAAGTGGGAACTCTTCATGGATAATTTTTCAGAGAAAATGGAAAATGTTTACATGTTCAAATTTGATTATGAAAAAGTGGTATGCCAACAATTTTATGTGCACTTAAGTGTATGCTTGATGATTTGCAAGTTAAATTTTTTTGGGTCTTCTTTATTTCCCTTTAAGAATTTATTTTTAGTGGATTGAAGAGTCGAATTCCATTGAATTACTTACTCCCTTTGCTCTGATACCATTTGATGCAATACAAGGATGGGGGGTCTTTTTAGACAACCCATCCAAGCAGCCATAACACTACATACACCCTCATTTCATAATTATAAGAATATGCAAATAAAAACTCAATGTAATTTTTTTTCCATTCTTCCTCAACAACACTTATGAAAATCAAATCTTCATTAATATTGAAAAATCCATTACAAAATTCATTTGAGAAATACAAAATCAAAACATAGCTAACTGAAATCAGCCTCAAACACTTGTAAATCTGCCTCTAAATTCTTTGTAAATTTCATTATGATATTTGAGTTTCAGATTTGATAATCCTAGAGCATGTATCACTGAAATTATCTACAACATAGAAAGTGATAGGTTGATGCTTGGTACCCTTCAAATATATATTATGAAAATTCAATCATATAATTGGAGCCAAGTATCCAATTCTATGATTTTTTCAATTTAGTTTGAGATCCTTGTCCAAGAGCCTTAGTGTGCTGGAGGAGTTGAGCATTTAAATAAATTGAGTTTGCAAGGAAAACAAAGAAAAATAAACTCAAAATTAAAATAACATATCTTGGGGATGTAGGATTTTATGGTACCCCTGGATGTTCCTGCATCAAACACCCAGGATAAGAAAACATTTTCCATGAGTTGGAGCTCATGAAAATTTGAAGATCTAGTGTTTGTTCTTCATCCATCTTTCTTCTTTGTCTACCCGATTTTTCCTTTTCACTTCACATTGCACCTTTTCGTCTCTTCCTTCTTTCACATTTCCTCCCTTTCTTCCTCTCAAGATATTCAACCCATTAAAATTTGATTTCCACCAATATGTATCTTTCCACTCTATTCCATCATCTTGAACATCTTGTACCTCAAATTGTAGCATATTATTTCCGCACTTTTCCAATTCTATTTCTTTATATCCCCTTGCTATTTCATTTGAAGAAAAACCAGCTGTAACATCATCTTTGCAAAACATAGAAAACAATTCATTACCTCTATTTTCTTCTCTTTCTCTACTACTGAAATATACTCTTCCATATTCTCAAATTTATCAATCCCAACTGTGTCAGTTACACATAAATGAGTTTCATAAAAAAATTCACAAAATTCAGATTTCACCTCATCATTTTGATGCTATAAATTTTGATCCAACCACTGTTGCACCATGGATTAGTAAGTTATCTCCTTCTTCCTTTTTTGCTGCTCCAATTTTCTCCTTTGTCTTCCTTTCTATTTTTTCTTCTTTAAATTTCTGCCCCAATCGTTTTTGTGTTTCCATGCCCTCCAATGGACCAAGCTTTGCTATAATTTCACTTATTTTTCCCTCTGTAACTCCATTGTTACTCACCCCAACAATACTATCCTTTTCACTTCTTTTCTCATGAAAAAAATTATATAACTCTTTAACATAAAATTTTCTTTCACAAATATCATAAAAATGACGGTTTACCTGTACATTTTCTTTCTTCTCTACTACTGTCCCAATCTTTTCCTTTTTACTGTCTATTGCAATATTCTTTCTTTCTTCTTCTACCTCCTCCCTTGCACTCAACTAAGTCATTTTATTCAATATATTTATGTCCTCCCAAGGATCAATTTCTATCCCAACTTTACAATTATTTTCTTTCACATAGCTCTTCATCTTGTTTACATGAAAATCAACATCAATATTTTCTTTGCAAAGTTCATAGGAATGAGATAACACCTTTTTTTTTTTTGCTGTTGTGAATTATTTTCTCATGCATGTAACTTCATTTTTCTCCACTTTTATGTCTTCAACAAGATGTATATCAATTTCTACTTCCTTCTTTTCCTCATTGTCTTCCTTATCCTCTTTCTTGAGGTTCTTTTCTTCTTATTTAGCACCATTTGCATGATATTCAATTGGATCTTCTTCTACAATTTCAACTACTTCTCTTGCATGTAAATCATCATTAACATAAGTAAATGATACCTCTTTTTCTACTACATCCTCCTTATTTTTATCATCCTCTATGTATTTTTCAAGTCTTGCAAACAAAACATCTTTAGATAAAACAAATTCTTGAGAAATACCATTAAAGTTATGGCCCACAATGACCATTTTTGTTGGAATTATGTGCCTCAATCCTACTGGCCTAAACCTCTGAGAGATAAATTTTAGTGTGACTACTGAGATGTCTGGCCGATCTTCATAGTGATCCTGAACTATCTATGAGATCGGTGTGACTCAGCCTGATCTGAGTTCTCCTTGTGAAGTTCCCTTTTTGAACATATCGGTGAGACCTTTGGTGTGTCCCGATGATGAAGGTTGTTGAAATGACCTGATCTATTGGCGTAAGTTTTGTAACTCTTGTCAACGATAGAAGTTTGGCTATAAATTTATATCGGTGTGATTCTGGCCGATGGGACTTTTTTAGTCTGACATGGAGGTTCATAATGAGTCTTAATGGTAGAGCATATATGGTTGAGATCACTATAATGCATGGAAAATCTTGTCGATGAAAAAATCATTGGGGTAACATTGGTCTTCGGTTAGACCTAAGAATGTTGAATCGATAGTAGGAGTCTGACCGACATGTGATGATCGAGGAGAGTCTTGCCGACGATACTCCGTCAGGGTAACTTTGGTCTTCGGTTAGACCTGGGAAGATCAGACCAACAGGAGAAGTCCAACCGACGGGATATGGTCGGCGTTAGTCTTGCCGATGGTTCTTCATCAATGTGAAAAATGACTTTGGCCCAGCCTTAAGATCTTTGTCCGATGGTTGAAGTTCGGCTGATGGATTGGGTTCAGAGTAAGTCCTGTTGATGGACCATTCCTGAATGGCATTAGAGTAACCTTGGTCTTTGTCCTAGCTTTGGGTTATCATCCCAACTATATTGGTCTACTCGATGGAATTGATCAGTGTAAGTCTTCCTGATGAGATGAACAAGAAAGAACTTCATCAGTATGAAACAAACTGTTGAAGGAGCTTTGGATACTTCCTCCAAGGCTGGATCTCAGCCCGATGGTATTTTGGTCAGTGAGACTTCACCAAGTCAGAGCTATAGAAGATTGTGTAGTGTGCGATTGCCAAATGGGTAGTTTGGCATTGGTGAGACATGGTCTAGTGTCTCACCGATACGCGATGCAGTTGGAGAATTTTGATCAAATGACTATCCTACATGGTTTGTTTTGAACCAATGAGAGAAGCAAAATGTGAACCATTCATAGTTGGACTATTGTGACTATTCACTTGTGGGAGATCAACAAACGGTTTTTGAAGTGTGAAAAAAATGGAACTCTCTGTAATGTTTGAAGGTTGGAAAAAATAGAATGATGTTCTGATGGAGGTGAATCCTCTCTCTCTCTCTATGGTTTGATTATGAAACCTCTCTCTCTATGTGAATCTTCTCTGTATACTATGTCAGAGTATTGTAATAGTGTGAAGTTTGTAATAAACTAAGAGGTTGATCAAAGAAATGTAAAAATGGAGAAAGGGAAATAGAACAGGGTTGGTACCAGTTAGTCTCTAGAGTGGAACAAGATGTAACTTCTATAAAGGCTGTAAGACTGAATTGTATTTGTAACTGTTTTATTGCATGAATAATACAATGATGATCTAGGATTTTGGAGTGTGGGGTTTTTTACTCGAAAGGGGTTTCCCCACGTAAATCTGTGTGTTCTAATCTTCTATTCCATCTTTCATGTTTATTGGTTCTGTTTGTTGAATCTATTTATGCAAGTTGTTGAAATTGAATTTGTATGAGCTTCTCTCATAAGGATTAATGTAGGAAATGAAATGTGTCTGATTCCACTTTGTAACATAGTTGTACGTGTTTTTAAGGAAATCTAATTGAAATTAAAGTTACCGAAGGAACTACAGATCTTGGATGCTTATTTGAGATGACCAAAATTTCCCTACAAGTGGTATCAAAGCCTTCTTTTGGTTGCTGGTTCTGGGTATTTATCCTATGAAGATTTATTAGTCTTTTAGGCTTGAAGAAATTTGGAGGAATCGACTGATGTATTGATCCTTTGGTGAGTGGAATTATTGTGATATTCAGAGACAACATGCAGCTTGAAGGATGGTGAATATGGAGACAATGGAGTTGGTCATGTTGAATGGCTGTGATCTATGTCTCCTAGTTGGCAATGATATAACCTTGATGTATGAGGTTGATTTATTTGCTTCGTGGCTGTGTAGTAGTAAAGCTTCATATTGGGTGTCTGTGTGAGAGGCTCCCTAGTAATATGGAGAGGCATGGGTTGTTTCTCAGCCATGGAAGAGAGTGCTTATGTTGGGTGGGATTTCTTGGTGTTGGAAGGAAATTTTTTTGTTAACCTCGAATGTATGAAGGCTATGGAGTTAATCATTAGATGATTTGAAAGCTTCTGAAATAGCCTATCTCTTTCTCAGATGCATGCACATATTGGTGGTTTTGGAGTTGGCTTGAAATAGGCCTGGGGTTCCTAAACTACTATTTCCTTTTTAAGGATGTATTGTACTTGCAAGTTTTTAATGGTTTTGTAGGTTTTACATGGTCAAGAAAACTTCTTGTTTTGTGGATCTGCTGAAGAGCTATTTTCTAGAACCCTACTTCCTCAGGGTGCTACTAGATGAGATAGTTGTAGATCTACTTGCATGCTTTGTGCATGGTGAGATAAGGTGTGATTCTTTCTTTGTATAGAAATGTCTGGTATGTGATTAGTCACTCATTGTTTCTATGGTAATGCTTGATGGATTCCTAGACTATGGTGCTTTGTGTGGACATGTTTGGAAAATGAGACCTGTACTTGATTTGGTGTTTGAGTGAGGGTGTCTACATGTTTTTTCTCTTCTGAGACCTCATATTGTGCAAGACATTGATGTGGTAGTGAGTCTTCATGTTTGATTAATTGGATCTCCGAGTTGTGCAATGTTGTGGGATGTCTTTACCTACTTGATTGTTAATAGAAATTGGATGTGGGCTGTGTACATCCACACAATTTAATTCATTTTTTTGAAGACTTGTAAGATGGCCTTGTCTGTGGTCACTTGTGCATTGGTGTGGCTATTTTGAGGTAAGAGGATGGATGATAAGTCAGTTTCTCGATAGTCGATTATCGAGTGTTGTAGCATGGTGAATCTCCTTACTTTTGAGATCTTGGTTTAATTAGCAGTACCGTTATATGTTTGTGGGCTTGGAAGATTTTATTTTTAGTTTTGGATATGGTTGCTCATGATGCTTGGAAAGCTCGGTATCACTTTTCCATGGAGCTTTAGCATTGACTGTTAATAATTTGTCTTCTTTAGTTTGCAAATGTTTCTAGGAGGAAATCTTTGATCTTGTTGCTGTAGAAGGGTTCTTTCGCATTTGCAGGGCCACAATTTGAAGATGGTTAGAATTTTGAAATCATGGAGGACTTGTGTTTTCTTTGGGTTGAGGTACTATTGGTGATTGACAGGTGATGTTGGTTCAGAGCTTGTTTGTTTTATGTCATGGTATACTCTTGCTTTTGCATTGGATTTTTGATATTGTGCATTGCTCTTGAGATCTTGGTTTCTTCACTTGAAGCATGGTATTTCGTAAGAGGGGATGAAAATATCATGATGTCATGTTAAGTTCTTGATTATGTAGTTGGATCTTTGACATTGATCTTGGTAAATTCTTTGTGTTTTGGGTGCATTGATCATTTGCCTAATACTTCATGATATTTCTGTGTTGCATTTGGAGTTTGACATGAGGTGATTGTTTGCAAGTGCTCATGGAGACATGGAGAATAAGGTGAGGCTGAATTTCTCTTGAGATAAGAGAAGTGTATTGAATGGTTACTCTTGTTAAGTTTTTTGGCAGAAAGTCCGAGGAGCCTACACCTTGATTGAACATGAGTTCAATAGAGACCTATGAGGAGATAGTTTTTTGGATGAGTCATAGTGACTTGGATATCCTGGAGGAATTGTTTCATTCCAACTCTTGGTATTCTCAAAAGTTTATAACTTGAGAGGTAGTGCCCATTGTTTCTCTCAGGTGTGTTATTTATTTCTTTCATTGGTGGATCTTGAGCTATGGTCAGATGGTTCTGGAGGATTCACTATGAGAGATGGACAACTTGGTTATATCCTTGGTATAATTTTTTTCATTTATGATGTCATAGGGGATGGTAGTGGGCTGATTTCCTAAAATAGGAAATAGAGTAGTTTGATCTTTTTTGAGGAGCTTACATTCACATGGTTTAATTGGTTGAATATTGTTAAGGCTTTTCTATTGGGGATGTAAAGAAGATACTTGGCACAACTGATACTTGGTGGTGTTTTGTAGAAGGATATGATTTGTAGATTCTCTTTGGTCTTACTGATCTTCCTGAATTTGTGGTTTCACATAACATTGTTTTCCTTGTTGGATGTGGAGTACATGGAAGAGTTGTGCAGATTGGTTAGAAGAGATTCTTTTCTTGCAGTAGCTTGTTTGCAAGTTTTGCATATTGGTGTGGAGTTGGGTCCTTGGTACTACATGGTTACACTTCCTATGTGTTTCAGATTGGTATGCTTGTTGTTCCCTTTGAAATTGTTTTAGCTTTTGGCATGACTCATGCAGTGTGAGTTCTTGAAAATGTTTTTTCTTCATCGACTTGTATACATGTGGAGCTTGCAATTGTAAGTACATGGGTTGGTTATGCCTAGGGCATAAGTTTACTAATGTTTGATACCTTTAAGGTATGGATTATTGTATGATATAGCACTTGCTATGGGTGCTATTTTTTTAGTCAAGTGGGTTTATAAGTTGGAGAGAAGCAGTCAGTCTAATTATTGTTCTAACTAATGTTTTTATCTTGTTTTCTAGAGTAATGGCAGTTTTTTGTTGATATCACTGGGATATTTTTCTTGTGTTCATTGGATTGGTGCATATTCACCTTGGCTTGTACCTTTCTTCCATAGGTGGCATGTTGGAGGATGATAGGGATTGTTTCCTGAATGGTGGGCATCTTAGATTTTGTTGCAAAAGTCTTGATGGAGCATGAGAGCATGTTTGAGATCTATGCGGTTTCATGAAAGGATGTGATTGGTTGAAATGTTGGATAATTAGTTGTAGTTGGATACTTGATTTTTTTCCAGATTGTCTGGTAGACTATTATCTATGGAAACTTGTTGAATGGGTATCTTAAATGCTGTTGAATAGAGACTTGAATAGAATAGGGTCTGAACTGGTGGTGTCAGTGTGATTTCAATTTTTCCTAAGTGCTTTAGAGGTGCCAGTGTGATCTTCATCAAGTGGGAGATTGTTGGAATTGTGTGGCTCAATCCCACTAGCCTAAACCTCTGAGAGAGCAATTTTGGTGTGACCGTTGAGATGTCTGGACAATCTGCATAGTGATCCTGAACTGTCAGTGAGATCGGTGTGACTCAACCTGATCTGAGTTCTCCTTGTGAAGTTTCCTTTTTGAACATATTGGTGAGATCTTTGGTGTGTCTTGGCGATGAAGGTTGTTGGCATGACCTGATCTATCAGTGCAAGTTTTCTAACTCTCATCGATGATATAAGTTTGACTGAAAAGTTATACCGGTGCGAGTCTACCCAATGGGAATTTGTCGAACTGACATGGAGGTTCAGAAAGAGTCTTAATGGTAGATAATATCTAGATGAGATCGGTGTAATGCATGGAAACTCTTGCTGATGAATATATCGTTGAGGTAACCTTGGTCTTTGGTTACACCTAAGAATGTTGAACCGACAATAGGAGTTTGACTGATAGGTGATGATGAACGAGAGTCTTGCCAATGGTACTCCGTTGGGGTAACTTTGGTCTTCAGCTAAACCTGGGAAGATCAGACCAATAGGAGAAGATTGGTTGATGAGATATGGTTGGCGTGAGTTTTGCCGATGGTTCTTCATCGATGTGAAACATGAATTTGGCCCAACCTCAAGATCACCATCTGATAGTTGAAGTCTGACCGATCGATGGATTGGGATTGGAGTAAATCCTACCGATGGACCGTTCCTGAATGGCATTGAAGTAACCTGGTTCTTTTGCCTAGCTTTGGGTTATCATCTAGATTGTATTGGTCTACCCGATGGAATCGATTGGTGTAAGTATTCTCGATGAGATGAACAAGTAGGAACTTCATCGGTATGACACAAACTGTCAGAGGAGCTTTGGAGACTTCCTCTGAGGTAGGATCTCAGTTTGATGGTCTTTTGGTTGGAGAGACTTCACCAAGTCAAAGCAATAGAGTGATAGAATATTATGTAGTGTCATTGTCAAATGGGTATTTTGGAATCAATGAGACATGTTCTTGTCTCATCGATACAAGATGTAGTTGAATAATTTTGAACGAACGACTATCCTACATGGTCTATTTTGAACTAATAAGAGAAGTAGAATGTAAACCATTTGTAGTTGGACTATTGTGACCATTCACTTGTGGGAGATCAACATACCATTTGTGAAGTGTGAATAAAATGGAACTCTCTATAATGTTTGAAGGCTGGAAAAAAGAGAATGTTGTTCTGAAGGAGGTGAATCCTCTCTCTCTCTATGGTTTGATTGTGAAACCTCTCTCTCTCTCTATGTGAATCTGCTTCGTATACTATGTGAGAGTATTGTAATAGTGCAAAGTTTGTAATGGACTAAGAGGTTGATCAGAGAAATGTAAAAAAGGAGAGAGGAAAATATAATAGGATTTATGCCAATTAGTCTCCAAAGTGAAACAAGATGCAACTCCTGTAAAGGCCGTAAGCCTAAATTATATTTGTACCCAAAAGGGTTTTCCCCACATAAATCTATGTATTATAATCTTTTGTTGGTCCATCTTTCATGTTTATTGGTTCTATTTGTTGAATCTATTTATGAAAGCTGTTGAAACTGAATTTGCATGAGCTTCTCTCAGAAGGATTAATGTGGGAATTGAACTGTGTCTGATTCCACTTTGTGACATAGTTGTACGTGTTTTTGAGGCAATTTAATTGAAATTAAAGTTACCAAAGGCACTACAAATCTTGAATACTTTTCTGAGATGACCAAAATTTCCCTACAATTTTCTCCTCCTTCTTTCTCCATTCCTTCTCTATGTTTCTCTTCTTTTCTTTCTTTTCTCTAACCACAATCGTGTGGGTTGATCCCACATGTTCTTTCCATGTCACTTTCATCATAGGGATGCAAATCTTCATTTTCTCTTCCTTTTTTTTTTCTATCCTCTTTATCAAATCTCTGCTTTTCCTCTTTCTTCTCCTTGTCCTCTTTTACAACCTCTTTTCCTTCTTCATTTATTTCACATAAATCATTATTCACAAACTCATTATGAAACAAAAAATATAATTTAACTTCATCCATACTCTAATTTTCTTCAATTGTAGCTTTATTTTTCATTCCCAAGCTTTCCTCAAGGGCATCCAATCTCACTTCTATCTTTCTCAACTCTTCAAAGAGCTTATTTTCTCAGTTTTTCCCAATACTCTTCCCAAAATCAAATTCTCACAGGTATTCTAATGACCCATCTTGTCTTCTTCTTCAAAGCCATTTTTAGAGATTCACAAGTCCCTCTTCAGTTACAAGTCCTCCTTGCAACAATCTCTCTTGCTTCAAGGTATCAATCCTCTACAATCATAGGTCCTCCTTACAAAAAATTCACTCTTGCTTATCCTCTACCTAATAGATGATTTCTGGAAGACACACCTCTATCTCGTGCACCTTCTACCCAACCTTAACCTCTATCAGAGGATAGTAGTCACAAATCCTCTTTCATACCTGCAACAAAATAACATTCTCACAAATCTCTCTCTCACAACTTCACCACTTCACTGTTCAACACTCTTCACCCACAGGTCCTGGTGCATACTTTGCACTCTCAAGATCTTCTAGCTCTGATACCATTTGATAACCTACATTGTTGATCATCAATAATTAATCATTTTGAAATACTTGAACATTAGGATAAATTTCTGAAAGTGAAGAGTTACAAAACTGACCAAGACTCCAAATCAAGGTGTTGTTCTTCTAGCATTTTAGTGAATTCAAATGAAATGGTTTAGTTAGAGATTGCTAGTGAAGTGTGGAATGTAGAGCATTTGTATGGTATTGCAGAGTTTGGTGTAGGTACATTTTGGTGGAGGTGGTCAGTCAATGGTGGGTCAAATCCCACAAGAGAACAGAGGAAAATATGTGGAATTAGGAGGAAGATGGTAAATGGTGGATACACGTCCACAAGAGGAGAGAAGAATGGAATGCAAGGTTGTTGGAGGAGGATGGTGAATGTTTTGGCAAGATTTTGGAAGAGGAGGGAGAAGAGATTATCAGAGGTACTAGGATCAGTGATGGAGTTTGTTGTAGATTTCTTACAATCTAAAAGGGTGGTACTACCACTCAACTCCATTTTTTGAATCCATATTTATAATTTTTTTTCTTATCGAGGGTGTCTGATGCAGGAGCATCCATGGTTGATAGGCTATCCTACATCAACCAAAAGGAATTTGAATTTCAATTTTGGTGAGGTTGTGAGATGAGTTTAAATTTCATGTGAGGGATGTTGAATTTCATTTCATCTTGGTTAATTTCATGTTTATTCAAGCTTATTTTAAAATGGTCAAAATTGGCATAGTGCAAATAATGCAAAATTGTAATTTTAATGCAATTTGAATTAAAAAATTTCAAGAAAAGCATGATAGGAGTTGGGATATGAAATAAAGGTGTTTTACAATTTTTATTTAGAATCCCTAAAAAACAAGATTTGTGGAGGTGGGTGCCTAGGTCTTCCTTTTCTCGGATTTTCTTTTTTAGGAGCTAGTGGAGGAGTGGTGAAACACAACTCCCAACTTTTGTGGAATGGAGAAATCAATTGGATTTAATTTTTTAACATTATTTTATGTTTTAATTTATGTTTTTGGTGCAACTACATAATAGGGGTTGTTCCAATTTTGGGAAAGGGGAATTTGAAGGAAATGAAATGAAATTTCATTCCGACAGGGAGTTATGAAGGCATTTTTCTTCCTGTAGCTTTCAATTTTGGGGAGAAGTTGAAAGGGAGTTGGAGAGAGTTTATAGCATCACATGGAGGTTGCTTTTTTTTTAATTTTTCAAGTGTGATGAGCTATTTGCAGTAGCAAATATATTGGAAGTTCATTGTTAGAACTTGTTGAGTGTTGTGAGTGTTTGTTGCAGGTTACATAACTGAAGATTATGAGACATAAGTATACTTGTAGAAGGGAGAAATAAATGAGTTTAGTTCTCAATTTTGGGGCTTTGAAATTTTGTTTATTGTAGGTTTGGAGTGATTGATAACAACAAATAGAGTGGGGTAAAAGTACAAAGTTGTGTCACACTTTATAAAGGAAACGATGAACACTGATCCAAATTTTAAACTTGAATCATTAAAAAGTGGCATATATGTTTTGAATTTTGAAATGATGTAAACTAGTAATTATGTATTTTTTAGTATATTTTATGTTTTTTATTTAAAAAAAAAATTAAAAAATCATTTTAAACTACTTTTTAATAAATTAACACTATAATTTAATTGCTGATAAAATGGTGAAAAATGAAGTTGCATGGGACGTCAAACTTTTTATAGTAAATTTTATTTTATTTTTCTTTCAAATTTTTTGTGTGTATTTATAACTTGAAAATTTAGTGCATGGATACATTTTTTTCCAATTTTGATAAATATATATTTTTAAATAATATTAAAATGTGTGTGAATCAAAAAATAGTTGTTTCCATCAGACGTCAACTTTCATATTAAATATTTATCTAAAATGGAAGCAAAATTATACCATCTTGAAATAGATTCTTTTATCTAGTACATCATATTTTTTTCAATTTTTTTAATAAGTTTTAGTATTTTTCCTTGGCATGACAATCAACCTAATTTTTTATGCTAATAACCTACTTTTAGTAAAAATAAAAAATAAAAAATAATTAAAATATTAAAATAAATATATTTTTGAAAGCTACACTTATGGATCTATAAAAGGGCACTTTTTATATATTTAAAAAAAATTTATTTACATTAGTAGGATTTATTGAAATTTGAAGTTTTTCAAATAATTTTATTTTTTTGGTAAATTGGACTCAAAGTGGTGCTCCATATATTTTTAGCCAACAATTTTAGTTGAAAAAGTTGTGAAAGTATCTAACTTAGCTAGAATGAATCTTACTAGATCATATGTTTGACCAAAATTTATTTTTAGTTAGAAATACTTAAATTCAGTTGTGCTGATAAGTTGGTTGAAAGTGTGACACAACTTTGTGCTTTTACTCAGTGCCAAGTCTTTCAGTGAGAAGTTATAGGAGTTGTAGGTGGAATATAGGTGCTGGAGAGTGCATAAATTTGTGGGAGCTCACATAATTTGAGCATGAGAACATTTTTCAATGTATTTCATTAGCTTATTTAATATTTGTATGGGGTTTTATTGCTGTTTATTAGTCCTTTATGTCTAAAAATAAGTTGTAATTTTTTTTTTCTTTGAAGCATAGCAATGGTTGCAAGTTGCAAACCAAGATTGTGTTGGATTGTTTACAATTTCTATGTTTGAAGAATTTATTGTGAGAGGGTTTTAAGAGGGTTATTTCAGGTTTTAAATGGACATATGTTTCTATCCATCAGTCCTTTGTTGACTATTTTTTTTTTAATCCTTTGTTTTTACATTGCAATATCAAGTTTGCAAGTGCAAACCAAGTTTTCTCGTTTTATGAGCAATACTTCCAATTGTTTGATGTAACACGACTATGTGGATTTTAAAGAGGGATTGAAGTGGTTTTTGAAGGGTGTTGCAACATTTCTTATTCCATCAGTGCATGGTTGCATTGGTGGAAAAATCTTGAATCACATTTTTTTCTTGTAGATGAAGGTGGGAGCTTCTACTACCCGAGTTCTTAGAAGAAATGAAATTTTTTTGTACAATCAAAATAATTTAAAAAATGTGGTATTTCAACAATTTTCAATGTATTTACATGCATGATTGATAATCCATATTTCAAAACTTTTTGGGTTTGTTTATTTCCCTATGAGAATAATTTTTCAATTGGGTAGATGAGATATTGGTGTGGTGGTTGTGAAGAACAACACCTGATTCAGGGTCTTGGTCTTTGACTACATTAATTGAATTTCTTTATTTTTGCTTCAAGTATCACTAATTAATCATTCTTTGAAGCGTTTCCAACATATTGGATTACTTACTAAATTCCTTATGGTATAAACTCATTGTTGAATGTGGAAAAAAAATTAAAATTAAAATTTAAAAGAGAAAAAAGAAGAAAATATGTAGCTCTATATGCCATGTTTTTATTAATTAATATATAACTGTAGCTCTTCTCTATCACATCTCTCTTAAAAGGTAGCTTGCATATTGCACACTAAATGAAATCTCTCATGTTTGTGTGTTATCCTCGAATTTAGCTATGCTCAATTTGTGGGATAACCCCTACAAAACTTGTCTATTTTGTAGCTCACGTATTCTAAGCACCCAAAATGAAGCAAATAATATTTTCTTTCATGCATGGTCCCAAGCTTCGAAAATTCATTTCGAGCATTTACTTATTTCCATCTTTCAAAATTTGCAAAAAAAGGAAAAGGTTGCAAAAGGTCATTTTCAGAGAGTCATTTTTCTGAATATGTTGGGAGTGCTGAAATTCAACACCATTGCATGCTTGGAGCAAAAAATAAACATACACGAGTACTGAATTTTAAGACCTTTGCATATTTTTGGTTAACTATGTTGTGCCTTAGTCATTTTATTTAACATGCAAGAGTGCTGAATTTTAACACACCTGCATATTTTTGGTCATCTGTCTAGTGCCTTAGCCATTTTCTTGCACATGCAATGTCAGAGTTTTTCTCCACCTTTGCATATTTTCATGCAATTTCAAGGTTTTTCTTCACCTTTACATATTTTCATGTAGTATCGAGGTTTTTCTCCACCTTTTCATATTTTCATGCAATGTCAAGGTTTTTCTCCACCTTTGCATCTCAAACCACTAAGTCACATGTAGTATCTCATAAATTCAACGCCCTTGCATCCAAGTTCTTTCCCTCATGCAATAGCTCAAAAATTTAGAACCTTTGCATCTAAAGTGTAATACCCCATGTAAGAGCTAAATTTTTCTCCACCTTTGCATCTGAATTTCCAAAGCTTATGCAGTCACTCAAAATTTTCCCACTAGTGCATAAAAACTTGTTTTTTCTCTAACATTGGAAAATATGAAATTTGTATGCAGCTACTCTTGCATGCCATTTTAAATCTTTTGTGTCAAAATTCCTAAGTGATTTTGATTGATTTCTTGCTGTTCCACAAATGTTTGATCCATCACCAAGTGAGAAATTCATGAAATACAACCAGAAACTTCTTCCCACCAATTCAATTGTCCAAGAATATACATCCATGGTTCTAAAGGAATTTGAAGATGAATCTTACTTAGTAGCTTCAATGGAAAAAATAATGGATATTCTGCTTACTTTGGATAATTTGAAATTTGTTTTTGAAAGGCACCAGAAAGCGTGTAAAACCATCAAGGGCTCAATCATAAGAGTCCTTTCTATCTCTAAGCATACTTTAGGTCCTAATAATGAAGAATTTCAAGCAATCATGAAGAAGTATGAAGATTTCTTGGAGAAATATGTTGATGTTATAGCAGTGGGAGACAACTTTCTCTCAAATTTAAAAATGATGGATAAATAATACCAAGGCAAGTCAAAATTGCTATAGATAATAATTTTATGAAGAGTCACCTGTTTTCTTAAAAGAGGCCAACCCAAATGAAGAGTCACCTAGTTTTGTATAAATACAAGGTGATGATCATTCATTTGATTAAAAAAAACATTCATTCATCATAATTCACATTCCTAGAAGAAGTTCATACTTGAGAAAAAAATCATCATCTTGTAGCAACATATCATCATTTTGTAGCAACATACCGATTTGAAGGAGAAACATATTCATTTGTATCTTTGCATCTAGGAGAGGTGCTATTATTCATTGTATCCAGTTCAACATTGTGTTGGGCCTAAGTTGTAAGTAGATTTTTGCTCTTATTCCTTCAATATATAAGAGATATATTTGCTAGGTTTTTCTCCCTTGAGTAGGAGGGTTTTCCCAGGGTATCTTGTTGTGTTCATTGTCTTATGTGTTGCATTTTATGATTGCTTTAATTTCTGATCCTAGATCTAACATGGTATCAAAGTGGGTCTAAGAAAAGATCTGATCAGATTTGTTTAAGCAGTCAAGTCAAATTTTCATCTAGGAAAGATCTTTGAAGGTGAATTTGTGCAGAAAAAGAAGATGGTGAGCAGTGTCAAGGTAGAAGATAGGCTTGATGGAGCTTCAAAATTTAACTCTTGGAAACCCAAGGTACTCATTGTATTAGAGGAAAATGATCTTGATTTCATGGAAAGTGATATGCCTGAGCCTTCTGATGATACTGAGAAAATACAGCTGAAGAAAAATGGCACGAAGGCTAGAAAGATCATGATAGACTCTGTGATGAATCACCTAGTACCAATCATCTCCAAGTTGAAGACAACTAAAGAAATATTTGATACTCTAAAAGTATTGTATGAGATCATCAACACCAGTAGAGCCCTTGCTTTGAGACAAAAACTTCACCATATAAAAATGGCTAAAGATGATTTAGTCATCTCATTCTTTATGAAGATTTCTGATTTGAGAGATTAGTTGAGCACTATTGGGAATATAATTGCAGACAAAGATCTTGTTATGTTGGCACTAAATGGTCTTCCTCAATCTTGGGAACCCTTTATTCAGAGCATCAGTGGGAGATCCAAGTTGCCCAAGTTTGATCGTCTTTGAGCTGATTGTATTCAAGAAGAGTCCAAGTTGGCAGCAAGAGGAATTGGGAAAAACTATCATGATGTAGAAAATCAAGTTCTTGCTACACATACTTCTAGAGAAAGAGGAAAAGGAAGAAACAAGAATATAGACAGAGAATCAGGTTCTATCCCAAAACCAAAGAAGAAGAAGTATCTCTCTCACATTCAATGTTTCAAGTGTGACAAGTATAGTCACTTTGCTCGAGATTGCAAATTAAGGTCTACACAATATGTTTCTACTACGGAAATTGACATAGGGACCTCTCAGAAGGAGACTAGCTCTAAAGCCGATTCAAAAGGTTTCTTATTCTAAAGTTGATCAATTTCTTCGAAGAGGAGGAAATGACATTCAAAGGGATTCAAATTTAGAGAATTCAAGGCATGAGTTGAGAGCTTGTCCAGGAGCTTGTCAAGTTCACTTCCAGAGGATTTCTTTGAAATCTCTGAGGCAGGGATCAAGAGGGGGTTATGTGGCTCACTAAGAAGAAGTGAAGGTTGCAGTGTTGCAAGACCAATTGCAAAATCCTTGGAAGACCTCTTCAACAGTTGAGAAAAAAATTGCTCAAGATAGTTAATCTGGATTTGAGATTGGTAGCTCCGCAAACCTATTTAGAATAGGGTGATCTGAGATGAGGTGGAGGACAGTTCTAGAATTGAGCAAGTCAATAGTGCCGAAAGTGTGCATTGGAAACCGCTCCTCTAAGGAAAGCATTGCAGACAATATTGGATGAGGAGGTCAAGAGGTTGATGCAATTACTTGGAGCTCCAGAGGGAGTCACATCATCATGAAGATTTTTTGTAATGTATATTTCTTTGAGATAAAGAAATATGAGGTGAAATCCCTTGTAGTGTATATTTCTTTGAGATGGAGAAATATGAGGTGAAAGACCTTGTAGTGTATATTTCTCTGAGACAAAGAAATATGAGGTGAAATCCCTTGTAGTGTGTGTTTCTCTGAGATGGAGATATATGAGGTGAAAGCCCTTGTAGTGTATATTTCTCTGAGATAGAGAAATATGAGGTGCGAGCCCTTGCTTATCTTTGTTACTGAGATGAGACATCATGTTGAGAGACTCCATGATGTGGATATCTAGAAAGATACTTCCTGGTGTTGCCACAATAGTGTGTCTCACTTTTGGGACATGCTGATTTTTTCTTGAAATTACCTTTTTTAGAAAAAATAATGATTTTGGCCTTTAGAGGTTCCATCTAAAGGGTTTTTATTGAAGAGGGATAGATAAGACCCCTTTAGATCAAACCCCCTTGGATAGAACCCCTCTAGTATTAAATCATACCCACAATGGAGTCTCCTTCGCACCTATAAAAATGTTGGAAAAAAAAAAAAATTCTTTACCTTTTGATGGATTAAATAATGCCATTTAGAAATTATCTTTTGCAAGATTGTAGCCCTTGAAACGAGCTTTCCAACAAGTATAGTTTTGATATGTTTTAATTTTATCTTTTATTTAATTTTTAATTTTTATTGAGCATAGGTTTTTCTCTAAACATCAAGATCTTTGTTCTACAGAGGTGGAAAAATAGTAAACCATTGTAAAAAATTTCAAAAAATACCCTTTCCCTAGGTATTGATGTCCTTTATTCACTAAAAAAAGAAAAAATGGATTTCAACAAGGCTAGACCAATGCACAGATCGAATGCATCTTTTCTCTTCCAAAGAGGTCTACCTCGCATGACACTGTTCAACATTAATCCTGACTCTCTTGCGGACAAGCCATTTCATGTACTTAGATTACACCTCTTCCCTTAACCAATGAGTCCTCCTTCAATGAGGCACTTGAATTCTACCAATGCAATGCGGAATGTTGCATTAGCAAGCTGCACCGAGCCCTTGTACTTTGCATGTTCCAAACATGTCTCACTTGTCCACTTACTTGAACCTTGCTGCAACCCTGTATAGACTTGGTGATTCCATCAAGCTTTGCATCCTTGTGTCCCCCATATGACGACTAATTACTGACTCGTTCACCTTGAACTGTGAGTTCTCCCTTCACATAGACTTTCTCCTTGAACACTTCTAGATCTAGCATCAAACTTACCCTGAGCTGCTTCTTGCACTTTAGGGACTTGACTCCATGAGCGATACACAAGTTAGGTTGTACATCACACATGAATATCCAGATTATAGTTACAGTGACTTCAAAAATTAATTAAAAAATATATATGTAACAAAAAATGATGAAAAAATATCCTTTCCCTAGATGTTGATGTCGAGAATCTATATTTCAAAAATTAGAATTTTATCCTTTATTGTAAAAAGGTTATGTTGTACAACACAAATGTTACATTCTGAAAATGTTGTTTTATGTTTAAAACTAGTTATTAAAGTAGATGTTAAAATATTCATGATTTATTTCATTTAAAAAAAATAAAAAAATATTTAAAATCTACACACAAATTGCCACAAATCACTAGTTTGCATCATCTCCAAATTATTAACATTTTAGTTACTACAGGTCTTAGAAGATGGAGATTTAGTTAAAAATATTGATGTAAATGTTCATCTTGGGAAAAAAGTGAGACACAATATTGTGATTTCATCCCTCCCTAGCTAAGAGGGAGTGTTGATGTTATAACAATGGGAGATATCTTTCTCTCAAATTTAAAAATGATGGATAAATAATACTAAGGCAAGTCAGACTTTCTATATATAATAATTTTATGAAGAGTCACCTTGTTTCTTAAAAGAGGCCAACCCAAATGAAGAGTCACCTAGTTTTGTATAAATACAAGGTGATGATCATTCATTTGATTAAAAAAAAGGTTCATTCATCATAATTCACATTCCTAGAAGAAGTTCATACTTGAGTAGTAGATCATCATCTTGTAGCAGCAAATCATCATTTTGTAGCAGCATACCGATTTGAAGGAGAAAAATATTCATTTGTATCTTTGCATCTAGGAGAGGTGCTATTATTCATTGTATCAAGTTCGACATTGTGTTGGGCATGAGTTGTAAGAAAATTTCTGCTCTTATTCCCTCAATATATAAGAGATATATTTGCTAGGTTTTTCTCCCTTGAGTAGGAGGGTTTTCCCAGGGTATATTGTTGTGTTCATTGTCTTATGTGTTGCATTTTCTGATTGCTTTCATTTTTGATCCTAAATCTAACAAAATATGGTAGAGAAAGATAAACGCACCTTTGTTTTCCCTTAGTTTACTTTTCAGTATTTTCATACTTTATGTAATTAATTTTCAATATTTTACATGTTTTTTTTCGAAATGTAATTACATGTAATAAATAGAGAAGTCCTAAATCAAACCAAACTCTCCTATTGAATAAGTCAATTTAGTTTTTTCTTTCTTAGATTAGCTGTCAAATCTCCTCTATATATATGAGGGAGTTCTTTTCTAATAGGACCGTTATCTTTTAAAGTTAAATACTACCCATTTTGAGAACACATAGTTGAATCTTTGTGTTAAATGTGCATATCGAAATTAATAAAAAAGAAGAATATTTCCTCTTACCTTTTCTTTGGTGCATATTTGTTGTATGTAAGATTATTCTTATGTCTATCTTATCATATTATCTTTAAATTGATTTCTAAGTTGCATGATATTTCATTATCAAAGGGAATTCAGATTTGGTACTGATAGAACTTATGCTATCGTATTCTATACAGAGATATATGTTTTGTGTATGAATTTGGTTAAGAAATCGTAGTCTTTGTGTTGTGATCATTAGCTATATTCTTGTGGATCTTTGGTTTTGTTAGTTCATAGTCTTTGAGCTACAACTTGCTACATGGGTTACTCTTTGGAATCATATTTGGGAATAACTTAGAGTCTTTGACCTATATTTTATTTCCATTGTTATGTTTGAACCATCATGGAAAGTGGTGGAAGACTTTGTGCTTACATGGATTTTCTATCTTTTTTTTGGTATCATTCTTGTTATTCTTATGCGTAACAAAATTGGGTATCAACTATTATCGCTCCAACTATTGTTATTTAGTTTATTACTTACTGTGAACATCAAGGTGATTATTGTAATTTTTTCCCCTTCTTCTAAAAAAAGAGAATATGCTGATGGAGACACCCCCATGAATAGTCAAGTAGTGTACATAATCTTAGTTTAATTACTAATTGATTTAGTGAGAAATAAGAAGGGAGCCTCCCCTTTATGAGAGGAGATATTAATTTCTCATCATAGTTGTGGTTGAAACTATAATTTTCTAGTTGTTAAAGGAATTATAAAATTTCCACCCAACACAAAGGAAAGAAACAAGTTAAGTTGAAGAAACCTACCAAAATATAGCTTTGGAAGTCAAGGGAGTTTATGAAAAATTAAAGTAATTTGAATGAAAGGGGATAAGATATTAGAAGAGGTATTTGATGCCATGGAGAATGCAACTACTTGCCATGCCATTAAGATACTATGGCATCCCATTTCCCCATCCATGACTTCCTACTGGAAGCGATAGTAGATTGGCATGGAGGAAGGAGGTGATTTAAGGATTTTTATGACTTATTTCTTTTGGGAGGTGGATTTCACTAGAAGTGGAGAGGCCATTGTTAAGAAAGAACAATAGGAGGAGAAAGGGTATGGGTGTTGCAAATTGGAGAGGAGTTTTAGAGAATAATTGAGTTGTAACGAAGACACAAGAGATTGGTGGTGTGAGAATTGCTACAACATATGGAAAAAAGAGCTCCATAAATCAAGTACCCATCACCATAAATGACTAATAATTTATCTCAATATATGTTATTTTTGTTTGGAATAAATTGATTTTCGATGTATAACACTTTAAAACCACAACTATTCATTGACTTAGGCTTTTAATTTATTCCAATAAAAAAACAGATACCAAACACATTCCAATGAAGTGTTGGTTTTGTGATAACATCAAGGTATTAACACACACCAAACCACACAAGGACCATGTCCTTTTAACATCACATGTTATCACAATGATTGGATCAAGTATATATCATCTATACATAATGTGGCTAGATACCACTTGTTTCACACACACATAGGTGATTAGATTTTATATAGGTCTCATAGACACACATGGGCATTAGCTCAGACATACATCCAATATACTTAGGGTAAATAGATCAAGCACCCAATTTATACACAATGTGAATAACTTAACCATCTCACAATACACATAGTTACCAAATAGTAAAAGAAAGTAGTTGCACCTTATTACAAACATCATGTCCTCTTCACACATCCCATCCTTTCAAGAACCCCAATTATCTATATTAGTTGAGATGAGGAACAAGCATTCCATTCTAATTGAAATCATCACTAAATAATACATAAGCATAACAAAACACATCATATAAGGTTAGCAATAATATTTCCACAACTTAATCATATATGTCATCATACAACAATGTAAGTTGTGTATTTGGGATGTTTCGTGGTCTTATCATAGACCTCAAGCCTAGTGCTTATACTACCAATAACCTAGACTAAATTAATAATTAAAAATATGAAACCATACCTCAAGAAAATAAGACATTAGAAAAACACACAAATTCTTTAGATACATACCAATACTAAACTCTTGAGACAAGTAGATCCTCTCATCTTTCACTTGTTGTTGGTGAAATATAGTTTAAACCCTAAAAAATTGAGTAGATCATAGGACATATCACCTAAATTCTACTATTAAAAGCCATATAACCCTATTAAAATTCATATTAAAATTGATGTGGATGAATTTCAAGTATCCTGTTTTATGTTGAAAGTGTGAATTTGTTATCCAAAATTGAGTTCCAACCCTTTAAACTTGAAAATTGCACTAGTAGAAGAATTAAGATTTTGATAACTCACAAGGATAGTGAGTTTTATTTAGCAGATGCTAATAGATTTTGTAAGGAGTATGAAATCTCAAGATAAAAGATAACTCCACATACCACTTAGAAAAGTAGAGTTGTAGAAAAGATAAAATTATACTCAATGAAAATAGCTTGGAACATAATTGTAAAATGAAATTAGTTGTAAGAATTTATTCCCTAGTTAATATACCTCCTAAAACAACTCTTATTAAAATTACACATATGGAGGTGTGGGAGGAAAAAATTATCTCATCACAACATCTTAATTTTTTATTTATTTTTGAAGCATATTCACATATTCCTAGGGAGAAGAAATCAAAGCTAGAGAATGAGGTAGTGAAATGCATCTTCATTAGATATGGTGCTAGTGTGAAAGGGTGGAAGCTTTGGAACCCTATGGGATTTTTTTTTTGTATAGTAGAAGTGTTTTTTTAGAGAGATTAAGCCTTCTTCTTGATTAGGTGAAAAATAGGGTAGACCCAAATGCATGAACAAGAAGATCTACCACTTATTTTTCTAGGACCCTAAATACCTCAAATTATATAAAATAAGATGCCAATAACAATTAGAAATGCAATCTAACTATTATAGTAACTATGGGGGATGTTTTTAGAGCATAAAATGTTGTGTACCTGACCAAAAAGTTGATGTTTTTGAGTTGTGGAGGACTCATTCGCCTTCAGTGGTGATTGGCTCCTTATAGGGTTTCAAAAAACTGATTTTAGGAATTTTTTTCTTGATGTTTGCACTATTGAATTCCTTGTTATCAGCTTTTGGAAGCATATATGCAATTCTATAGAGCTATTTCCTTCATCTTGCACTTTGAATGAAAATTTTTACAACTTTACAACTTTGACAATCTTGCTCAATTTGATCTTCAAACTGTAAAATATGCAATCACACACTCAAGGGCAAAAAAACTTGTTGATTTGTTAGTGAATGGGGGTTTTCCTCAGTCAAACCCCTTGTAGGTAATCAAGCCAAATGATGAAATAAAGGAATGAGCATGAATGTGAAATAATGTAAATGATGTCACCTTGGATGTTGCCTTGTGAAACAAATCTACATACTAAAATTTAGTGGCCATGAAGAATGTAGATCTTGGATGTGGGGTGATCCCACAATACTGGTTTACAATTTTTGGCCAAATTGGACATTGAACTGATTTTTTCTAACTAAATATTCACTTTCAGACACTATAGTGGTTAACCAGTGAGGAATTTGAAGATGATGTAAACTAGTGATTTGTGAGATTTTGTCTGTAGATTCTAAATATAATTTTTTCAAAATTTTTGGAATCAGATTGCTCTTTCTGAAAACTAGTTTTTTTCAGTAAAGACCATTTTTAAGGAGTGACACTCAACGTATAACACATTTTTTTTTCCATGAAGGATGATTTTATTTTATTTTCTGAATTTAGATTTGTAACTTTGATATCTAGTGCTTCCAATTGGTTTCATAGTGTTTTATTGAAACATTTTTTCCTTAATCAAGTTTCGAAGTCAAACCAATTACAATTAAGACATAGGCAGACCGTCTAACACATAACTTTATTTGTATGTATCAATTTTTTTTTTTTTTGTTGGATCAAGGACTTCAATATCTAGTGCACTCATTTTGTTTTTGATAATCTGCTATATTTCAACATGTGTAGAATAGAGAGCTTGATTTTCGGTGAAAATCCTACATTCAAAATAAATAAAAAATAAATATAATAATAACATTAAATTTATTTAAAATTATAATTTTTGGGAAGGTATGGTTTAATACTAGCGGGGTTCTATCCAAGGGGGTTTGATCTAAGGTAGTTCAATCAAAATCTCTTCAATTGGAATCCTTAAAATAGAACTTTTAAAGGCTTAAATCATTATATTTTCTAAAAATATGTGATTTCAACAAAAATCAAAATCTCCCATAAATTATAAACCAACATTGTGGGATCACCCTATGAGATGATGCTTGTAAATAGATCCTAAATTCAACATTAGCTATCTTAGCTCAACCACATGCATGGATGCATTAAACCCTTGAAATGATGATATGATCTTGAATTGCTACAATAAACTCTTGAAATCTACCTTGAAATGCCTTATGAATGCTCTTGTAATGCTCTATAATGCTTTTGTAAAGTATTAGGATGTTCACTTGAAAATATTAGATGAAACTATGTGAATTAACCCCTTATTTATACTAAATTAGGAGATTATCACCAAAATTCAAAGAATTAAGGCCAACACCAAATCTGAGAAGAAACATTATTAAATTCTTACTAGAATGAAATTCAAAAAGGGGGGTCTCATTAAAGGAGGACCCATTTTCCACCTTGGGCGAATAGGTTCTGGCTAAGTTTACTAGGACCTAACCCTGGGGGATTGAAAGATGGACAAAAACCCATTCTAGATCAATTGAGAAAGGGGGTCCTATTAAGGGAGGACCCATTTTCTAGCAAGGGTGAATGGGTCTTGGCCCAACTTACCAGGACCAAACTTTTACCAATGACATAATTTTTTAATTAAACTATGATTGTCAGCATAGATCTTCAGGAGGTGTCAAACTTAAGGCTTAAATTTGAATTAAAAGGGGGTTAATAACTCCAATTAACCACAATTAATTAAGACCACCTAGATAAGTGTGAAAGTGTTTTTATAACACTGTACAACACTTAAAAAATTTACATATTATGTACATTTTATTAGAAAGGGGACCATAAGGCTTAATTAAGCAAATGCATCCTAGAAATGTGTGAAAGTGTGTTACAACACTTTACAAAACCATTGAAAAGGATCAGTTAAGGTATTTTTTCAGTTAAATAAAGGTCCTAAAATGTGTGAATTTGTATAAAACATTACAACACCAGTCCAAGACATCATTGGTTCAATTATCCAAATTAAGTGAAAAAGGATTACTTTTTTCAACACTACATTTTCCCCCCGCTTTAGTGAGAGGATGACCCCATGTGAAATTCACGCTAGAAAGTAGAAATTAAAGGTACACTTAAGTATGTAGCAATAACAAAGATACATGATCATACCCTGTCAAAGGGCATGAAAAATAAATAAAAAAAAAGGATAAAGAAAAACCGCTTCAACGCGATGTGGGATGGGGTTGTTTGTCCATAACACATGCTGCTCACTCTGGGGTAGTGGAACCTCAGTCTTTCCACTTGGTGAGTTGTCCCAAAATATGTATTCTCACTTTGGGGTAGTGGAACCTCAGTCTATCCACTAGGTGAGTTATCCCAACAAAGTGGTTTAGTGAGAAATTCATACCAGTGTGTCGACTTCTCATTGTATAATGAGAAAGTCATGCTAGTTTATCGTCTTCCCATCATACTAACCATACCAAATTTATCCTCTTGATGAGTTTAATAAGGGACCACAATTTTAAAAATGCTTTTTGTAAATGTTTTTGAATATCATGTAAAAAATTTGTTAAAGGGGATTTTGCTTTGTTTGTGTAACGATCTTCCTCTTAGGGAGCATTGTGCTTGATGTATCCAAGAGAGGGCAAGTCAAAAGTGTCAGATCATCACCCATGGGATGCCTTGTTCACATCATGAAATTTCAGTAGATCGTACACTCTTGGATGACATCAAACCTAATGACACCACCAAGAAGAGGACACATCACAAGAAAAAAGAAAACTCATGTCATGAAATTTTTCCAGAAGATGTCATCTATGTATGTCCCCACTTTAAAGCGGTTGCTGCACCGTTACTTTGAGAAATTTCTTTAAATTAGCCAAATATTTTTAGCCTAAGACATGCCATCCTTCCTTGGAAAACCCTATGCCAAGTCATGTTTTTGAAACGAGCTACATCATGAAATAGGAAGGAAGGCTTTCCCCCATAAATACATAAGGGATCTATGGATTTGGGGTCAGTATGTTTATGCTACAATGTTTTCATAGAGAATGGAACTATCATCATTCCCCAAATACTCATAAAACTGGAAGAATGACACAAAGAGAGAGAAAAAAAAGAAAAACCTTTCGGGTCAACATGGAAGAAACATGAATGTCTTGATGCCTTGCATCACCCCCAAAAGGAAAAAACTAGACAAATGAAAAAGATAAAGAAAAATATTTTGGGTCAACATGGAAGAGACATAAATGTCTCGACACCTTGTGTCATCCCCAAAAGGAAAACACAAGACAAATGAAAAATGATTACAAAATAGAGATGAATGAAGATACATATAGAGGAAAGCACAAAAGAGAGACACACATCAAATGAAACATCATGTGGGATCACATTAAACACATGAAATCATAAATAAAAATGAAAAATCAAAGGACTACTAAGGCACAAGCGAGTCAACCTAAAGAAGGTCGTACGCCTCCAAATATCAGTTGGTATAAATGGAAGGTGGGAAACTAGCCAAAGGGACAACATCAAGTTTTGAACTAGGACACACACCAAGTTCAACACTCTTGTTAGGATATTTTTCATTTAAGTTCATAGAAGAAGAAAACAATGTATTCAACTCATCATGCACTTGCTCATCAATCTTTACATTATCAATGTCATCATCTAAGTTAATCACAACAAGAGGTTGAATAACAATGTCCATGCAATTATGTTCTTGTTTATGTTGCGAAAAGGGTTGAGAGTCATCATGCATTGCCTCAGGTAGGTTTGGATTTTGATTTTCTATGTTATTATTTTTTTCTTCAGTTTGCAATCTACGAGCAATAACACGACATCTACGTGTACGCTCTCTAGCACTTTGATTTATTTTTAGTTTATTGTTAATATGTTTTTTTGTAAGAGCAGGTTTGTTAATCATAGGTTCCTTCTCTTCCTTGGGAGGACTAGAAGAAAAAACACGAGGTTTCTCAATCGCTTTCTCTTTGGCTTTGTAAACTTGTTTGACTCTAGGAGGGACAATGTGATTATTTGTATCATCTCGTGGTATCTTGTATGAAATTGTAGGAGGTTTTTCTATAGGTTGTTCTTGTATTTTCAGGAGTGTTTTTGGTTCAATCATTGTCTCATCAAGGATGGTTGGTTCAGTCATAGGTTGAGGCATGTTGCAAAGGGATAGTTTCACTATTTTCTTTTCCTTTAATTTTTGATATGATTTAAAAAATAAATCTTCACGAGGCCTAATAGGTTCCATAGGCTCGAGGCAAAAGTAATCTAGTGAAAATTTCATTTTTGCTGAGGTCAGATGAAATCCACTATGATGCACAATGAAGATGTCATTGCCACATGGAAAATTTAGACATTTATGCACAATTGAAGGGATGAAATTTGTGGAGTGAAGCCATGGATAGCGTAGCATCACACAAAATTGATCCGATTGTGGGATTATGGAGAATGAGATTGATAGTGTTTTTGATACCACTTTTAAAGGGAGATCTGTTGAGCCTATCATAGGGCATGAAAAACTATTATGTCTCTTGATCCATGCTTTTGGGTTATCATATGTATCTTGATATAGCTGATGCACATATAATAATCTTCTATGAACACATTTTCTCCACAAACAAGATCAATCAATATCCCATTAGTGGGCTTATTATTGATTCGACTAGCTATGTAAAGAGGACCATCAGGTGCACATTTAGGTATGTCATTTTGTGAGAAAGCAATGTCAAGAGGTTGTCTAGTCAAGCCCTTACGAGGTCTAGCTTTGATAAATGCTATCACATTCTCCATGTGGGAGGTAATTAAATATCATCATGATCCATGTTAACATTTTTCTTAGTTTCAGTAGGAGGATATATTGTGGCATGCATGTTCCTATAGTCTTGTTTGTTCAGGTATTCATGAATGAAGAAACTAAGGCTATAAATAATTTGTGTTTCATTTCAAATTTTAAGCACTTTCCTTAGATTTTGTATGATAGGAACCAAACTAATGTCTATGCATTCACTAAGGATGTGGGCTTGTAAGTTTTCTAGCTATTTATCTAGGTTTTCAATAACAGCATGCACATTGATCATATGAGGTGAAGTCATGGGAAATGAAGTATGCAAACTATGAGCCATGGAGGGTTGATTCTCAACACTATCAAAAAGAGAGTTAGAAAACCCAAGATCCATGGTGAGTGAGATATTGTAGGATGACATGAGCCTTGAAATAGGTCTTCTAATAGTATTGTGAATAGGACACCAAGTTGTAAAGCTCATGCAAGTTTTACAACCCTAGTGTGCGAACCCTATAATAGCAAAGGGACAATGCAATAACTTAGATTGAAATGCAATTTTCAGATTCTAAGCAAAGTAAATTATTGATTACACAATGCAATAAGATGAAATTGAAATGTTTTGATGTAATTTTGAACTTTTAACAATGCACTAAAATGAAGCAATTTAAGCTAAATGCAATGAAATTGATGAAACAACAAATCAAGAAACTAAAACAAAAAGATAACATCACGAAATAGAAGCTAAAAACTAAGATTTTAATGTCCTAAAAATGCAGAGCAATAGCTAACAAGGACTCATTCAATAGTAAGGGTGAATGGGTGTTGGTTAGGTTTGTTTGAGATTTTTTTGTGGAATTTAGAGTGAGTTTTGATGCCTTTTTCAGTTTCCAAAAGGTTTAGATCAAACCTAATCAAGGACTTATTCGCTAGTAAAGGTGAATGGGTCCATTGAAATATACTTTCTCATTTTTTTTAATTTTTAAACCAAACATTTACAATGTAACCAAGCACCCGTTAAGGTTAGCATAACCCAAAACGTGCATGAAAGAACTCTAACCAAGAATGCGCCCTAAAACCACTTAAGGAGGAGGAGCGGGCATATGGTTAGAGGATCCCTAGGATCTACTGAATCAATATTACAAGATTACATTGAAAGAGAGAGAATAAACTAGACACCAAAAATGTGCACTCAAGATCCTTTGACAGATGAGGTGCTAACATATGATGGAGTACTAATGCTGAAATTGAAATGACATAGGCGGATAACCAGCCATGAGAAACTTTCCACACTACCACCAAACAATGGGGGGGAAAATATTACAATTCAAAACTAATTCATTTGCTGCGGCGGGCATCCACTCAACAGTGGGAATTCTCCACTTGATAGTGGGTGGGAAGGAGAGATACAAATGTTTATTCTCCACACTGGCGGTAAACCAACCAGGGGTTAAAGTGTTTGCATTAAGAAATCACAAGTAAATGTAGTAAGAATAATGACTGGATTAGTACTACTAAATCTCAACCTTACAATAAAATAAATCTACAATTTCCATGTGTTACAATGATATAATCAATGCAAACTACTGAAGAATGTTTATTACAATATATGATCTTCTCAATCACCAAGATATAAGCCAAAAATTAGAACTAAAGCAAATCTGATATGACGAACAACAAACTGAAATTCTGAACCAGCAATCGATGATAATAACAAAATTCTCATAACACCTTTAAAAATACCTCCAAATGTTCTGAAATGAATTGCAAATGCATACTAGGAGGATGGCGCCCAAAATCAATCACCGAAACCGCATCAATGGGTCACCAATATTCAAGCATGAACTCCAAGACACCACCAGTAATGGTACGACCTTCTAGGGAGGTCGACCTTGCATTAAATATTCAAATCTGCAAAATAAAATCTATAACTTTGCCAAGAGGGTCGCCCTTAACCTAGTAATAGATTGCTTCAATGCCCAGAAGCAAATTAAATTCATACAAAAAGCTGTATATAAAAAAATCCTTCAGCCAAACAATAACCAACAACTTGAAAATTGGAAATATCTCACCAAAAATCCA
The DNA here is from genome assembly GCA_007115665.2 of Sequoiadendron giganteum. Classification (NCBI taxonomy): domain Eukaryota; kingdom Viridiplantae; phylum Streptophyta; class Pinopsida; order Cupressales; family Cupressaceae; genus Sequoiadendron; species Sequoiadendron giganteum. The sequence continues at coordinate 52,323,321 of CM021105.1, read as the reverse complement.
TAGTAGTGCTCAATATGTACTTCTAGATGAAGCACACTCTCAATCCATCATCTAGGGAACCATAGTTTCAGGCCTGAAGAGTGGAATAGAATTGCTAAGCTTTCCCTTAGTCGGATTCTGGATTTCAAACCAGTAGCATAACTTTTCTTTCCAAAACATAACATAAGCTAGAGCAAAACTTCTCTTTTATAGAAAAAGAGGTGACTTTACAAATTCCCAAAACTCCTCCAAGAATGGGACGCCAAAAGTTCCCTTTTTGAAATATTTTATAATTCACAAATATTTAAACCCTCTTAGAATGGCGTCCACTTCAAGGCATTAATAAACTTTATTAAATGTTTAATATTTCCTTCATGAAGGTGTCCCCCTTCATGGCCACCTTTTAAACACAACTTAAAGTTAATGAGCTAGGCCAAGGGGTCAACTTGAAATTAAAACATTAATGCCTTGAAATATATTATTTCACCAAAATGGCCTCAAAATGCTGAAGGCCAATTACGCTCCAAACTACACTACCCAAAATGGAAACGGAACTGACCGCTAATGCTATTGCCCAAGATGGCACTGCCAAAAATAAAACTTACTAAAAATAGTAAATTCTGAAAAGATGCCCAATGCCTTTGCAGGTCATATCACCGCAAATCTCTCTGAAAACCTAGAAAGAATCCACAATCCTTATTCATGCAAACCTTCTTTAGAACCCCTATAAAATATGAAACCCTAATTTGCACATCTGAGTAGCCTCTGAATTTCCAGAAATAGGCTAAATCCAAATGAAGAGCGTAGGGCGAAATTGGGCACATTACATCCATCTAGGTATTTTAAAACTATTTTTAATGATTTGCAAGTTCTTAGTTATATCTTTCAATTCCAGGTTTGATACAATGAATTGTAACTTCAAATTTTCTTAATGTAAAAATGCAATGAAAAGATGAAATGAAAGGCCTAGTTTTGTTTTAATTTTCAAATGCAATTGAATGAGATCTAAATGAGATGGAAAATGACTGTTTTGTTTTTGTATTTTTCAGATTTAAAAAGATGCAAAACAATGCACTAAACCCTATATGGCATGCGAGATTTCAATGCAAAACAAGAAAACCTAAATGAGATCTTAATTTAATGCAAGATCTAATTTAATATGCAATAAGAGACTCCAAAAATTAGAGAATTTTAATGTTGAATAAGCTAGGTTCACAAAATAATGATTAGGTGAAAAATAGGGTAGACCCAATTGCATGAACAAGAGGATCTACCACTTATTTTTCTAGGACCCTAAACACCTCAAATTATGTAAAATAAGATGCCAATAACAATAAACAATGCAACCTCACTTTGGGCAGATGAAATTTTTGGTTGTTCGTCGGGTGAGAATGCCAAAAGGTGGTGAGGGAGACATACACCTGGTTGGTATGCGCTCACACACACAAAGGTGGCTATGGGGAAAGTCATGCCGCTAGTTGGGCTTCTTGCTCAACCATACAAAATTTGTACTTGCTCACAACTTTGATAAGGCGCCACAAGGACAAGGGTGAGGTTCATGAGACAAGCAAAGCTTTGGATGATTATAAACCATGAACAAGTGCAAGCTGGCTCTATAGGCATGCAAGTTGTGTTATGCAGGGTGGTCATGAATGCACAAATGTAAAAAAAAAGGATGCAACATGCAAAAAGAGAAAGTGAATAGGTGCAAAAGAAGTGACAAATGAAAGTGTTTGAAGGAGTCTGGTTTGATTCATTTGAGGTCTTTAGACTTAGGGATAATTACGTGTAATGTTTCCAAAAGAGGACTGATCAAAGTAGAGAAGATTCAAAACTTAGGGGATGTAGCGTGTCGCATCAGGCCACTAAGAGGAATGTAATATGCTGAGATAAGTCACACTTATGAAAGAAATTATACCCAATGTCATTTAAAATGTGAGAAAACACATCAAGTGAAGTAAGAAGGCTGCACTAGGAAGCACATGCAAAGGGAAAAATAAATGCAAATACAAAAAAATAAAAGTAAAATAGAATAGTGCCAATGGATGCCCCCACTTTAAAGGGATTGCCACACACCATTTTGTGAAAAATTGCTTTAAAGTAGAGAAAGGCACAATGCAAAAGGAACATGAGAGCCTTGCAAGCAAAGAGTGTCCAAGAAAGGATACATCATGTGAAAAAGAATCAAGTGAAAGAGAAGGGGAAAGATGCCCCCAGAATGGAAAATACCAAACACACAAGGGATCTATGTATTTAAGGTTAGTATGTTTGTTGCTGCAAATTTTTAGAGAGCGCAAAACTATCATCATCTCCTCAAACACAAAGAATGAGAAGGACACATAGAGAGCGAAGACAAAAAATGAAAAAGAAGAGTCATTTTGGGTCAACATGGAGGAGACATAGGATGTCTTGACGCTTTGCATCATCCCCAAAAAGGACCAAAGAAATAAAAAGACAAAATACAAAATCAAAGGAGCCTTAGCATTTGAGTTAATATGAAGGAGACCATGTGGTCTCAATGCCTTGCATCATCCTCAAAAGATAGGGAAGAAGAGCACAAAAAGGAAAGAAAAAGAGGGTCATTTGAGTCAACATGAAGGAGGCATTGCGATCTCAATGCCTTGCATCATCCCCAAATGAAAGGAATGAAGGGCATGAAAAGGAAAGAAAAAGAGGGGCATTTGGGTCAACATGAAGGAGACATTGCAGTCTCAATGCCTTGCATCATCCCCAAATGAAAGACAAGAAGGGCATGAAAAGGAAAGAAAAAGAGGGTCATTTGGGTCAACATGAAGGAGACATTGCGGTCTCAATGCCTTGCATCATCCCCAAATGAAAGGAAAAAAAGGGCATGAAAAGGAAAGAAAAAGAGAGTCATTTGGGTCAACATGAAGGAGACATTGTGGTCTCAATGCCTTGCATCATCCCCAAATGAAAGGCAAGAAGGGCCAAGGAGAAACAAAAAGGGAAAATAAAAGGTTTCTTTTTGGGTCAACATGAAAGAGACCAGGTGGGCTCAATGCTTTGTTTCATCCCCCAAAAGCAAGGGAGAAACAAAAGGCATAAAGTGAAAAAAAAAGAAAATGCATGACATATAGAAGAAAGAAGATGCATATAGAAGAATGTCACAAAACATCAAATAAGACAGGGAACACATGATAGAAAAAACAAAAAACAAAAAGAAAAGGAAACACCACTAGCTAGGAAAGTGCACACCACTCTTCAAGCAAGTCATCGACCTCCCAATCTTGCTCAGTGTAAAAATCAGGAGGGTGACTAGTGAGAGGAATGACAATGATTACTGAACTAGTGTCAAAATCAACACTTGTCCGAGGAGAATTCTCATGAATGCTCATAGAAGAGGAAAAGAGTGATTTCAAAGTGATGAGACAAAGTAACATATTTTAGCCATGTAAAAATGTATATTTTTCCTAATTATGAAGTTATCAAGACTGAGCATGATGATGAAAGTAAGATATTTTTAGTTGCAACAGTCAAAGATTTCATCATATCTTGAAAATTACGATTTGGGTTCTAGAGATATTTGGTTTGAAATTCAAAGATAATATGGTGACAAAAACCATTAAATTTCACAAAAACCCAGTTTGTGGTTTGAGAGAAACATTCAACAGAATATGTTGCTTCAAAATTTGTGGATAGGTGCTCCAGAACTTGGGGGACAACACTTGAAGTTGTTCCAAAATTTGTGGTCTGCTCCAGAACCTTTCTAGAATTTGTAAAAGAAGCAATTGTGAGCATTAAAATAGATTGAGGTGACTTGGACAGAAGTTAAGAGCATCTAGGAGGCAGTTCCAAGAGTTAAGGCAAGTTGTTGGATTGTGCAAACAAATGGAGAATATCTAGGAGACAATTTTGGGTAGTTTGAACCATTTTGCAAGCATCTAGGAGTTGTTTTATGAACTTTAATGATACACAATGGGAAGGCATGACTTTTTCAGCAGTCAAATGCCTTTTTGGAGCTTGTTTAAGGGCTGCAAAATAGGCATATTTGTTTTGGACGACAGAAGAAGATTGACTCAACAAGATGAAGAAAGATCTATCTTTTTCTCTTAACACATGTTCCTATCTTCTAGCAAGTGGTTGCACTATCATAAAGCTTATCTTTCAGATCAGTTGAAGACAAGAATTCTATAAATTCATTGTAATCAAGAAATCAAATGGGGGAAGTGTTTATAAAATAACATAGTTCAGTATTTTAGCAACAATCTCTTTGTTTGTAGTCTCATTTCTTAGTAGTCATTTCATTTCTAGCTCCTTACATTTTCACTATTCTCTTTTACAATTTTCTTAGGATAGATTTGATTCAAGCATTTCATTTACAAGCTCTTAGATTAGATTTGATTCTAGCAATCTCTTTGTTTGTAGTTTCATTTCTAGCTCTTTACATTTTTAGTATTCCCTTTTACAAGTTTCTTTTGATAGATTTGATTCAAGAATTCTCTTTGTTTGTAGTTTCATTTCTAGCTCTTTTCATTTTCAGTATTCCCTTTTTACAAGTTTCTTAGGATAGATTTGATTCAAGAATTTCATTTACAAGTTCTTAGATTAGATTTGATTTTAACAATTTCTTTCATGCATTGCCTTTCAATTTTGTTTGTAGAAAAAACATGGCATTCAAATGATTTCTTCTCCCTATTGCCTATAGCCATGGACACCGCCTTAGGTTGACATTTATAGTTAAATGATGAGGATTTCAGTGAAACTCATCACAAGGTATGGTGTACCTCTTCATCAATATTGGCATTCTCCTCGTCATCATCATCTAATTTGATGACAATGGTGGGACAGATGAAAATGTTGGTAGTGCCTTGTAAGATGGGTGGTGATAGATGAGATATTGGATCTAGATATGGGGGTGGAGGAGGAGGATCAACATAGATGGCTTCAGACACAAGAGGGTTATGATCTTCAACTTGGTATTCCTCATGAGATTGATGGGTCAAGGCACGACGATGACACCTACGTGCCCGAGCTTCTTTATTCCATTTGGATTTGCAACCAAGTTTCATGGGTGAAGGAGCAGGCTGGTCCACTATGGGTTGCTTATCCTTCCTGAGAGAATGAATGGGAGGCACTAAGGGTGGCTCATCCACTTTCTAGTTGGATTTATAAACTTGTTTGGTGTGAGGTGGTAGGATGAAATTACTATGATCCCTAGGCCTCTTGGATGATGTGGAGGAGATTTCGGGAGTAGGTTGGCTAGGCACATCAGATTCAAGTGGAAACATGGCTTCATCAAGGATGGGTGAATCTGAGGTAGAAGGAGGTATGTTGTGCAAAGAAAGATTGGATATATTTTTGGCTTTGAATTTTTGATAGGCAATAAAGAAGAAGTATTTTCTAGGAGTGATGGGTTCCATAGGCTTAAGGAAAAAGACATCCAAGGAAAAGTTACCCTTAGAGGATAACGCGTTGAAACCACTATGATGGATAGTAAATATGTCGTTGTCGACAAGAAACTTCACACACTTCTGAATGATGGATGGGATCGCTTTCAAAGAACGAAGCCATGGAAGGCCAAGTCGTAAGCGAAATTTGTTCGACTGAGGTATAATTGAAAAGGTAAGATCCAATGTCTTGGGACCTATTTGCAAGGGGAGGACAATTGATCTGATCATTGGGCACACAAAACCATGGTGTGTTTTGATCCACGTAGTAGGTCGATTATAGACATCTTGATCAAGATTATGTAATACCAGAATCTCTTTGGTGATAAAATTCTCACCACATGCAAGATCTGAGTATCCCATTGGTGGTCTTATCATAGATGCAACCAACTATGTAGAGAGGGCCATTAGGAAGGTTTCATAGTATATCTTGTGTAGAGAAGGATATGTCAAGAGGTCCTTTGGTTGGGCCCTTTCGATGGATAACATCAATTGCACCTACGTTAATAGATGAGACATGGGTTACTAGTGGAAGAGAAGCAAAATGTAAATCTTGTGGATCGACATTCATTACATTGGGTGTGGAAGTTTCACTTGACTTGACAAATGACACATTATGATTAGGCATGGGGTTGATAAAAATTTGCAAGTTTTGATTAGGGGGTGCCACTGATGTATTGCTCTTAACATGAATGCTGGAAATAGATAGACGTCTTGAATCAATGAGGTCTTGCACTAGGTGCTTTAAATGCTTACACTGTTCAATGTCATAGCTATTTTGGCGAAGAAAATAGTAATAAGCAGTGGCATTGTAGGAAGCGGATAATGGTTTGTTAGGATCAGGTGTATGGACGAGTGGTAAAGAAATCATATGTTGCTGGAGAAGTTGGGTCATGGTATTGTGAAGGGTATCAGGCATGGGTGTGAAAGTATGCTTGGGATCCCTGTAATTAAAGGGAAAAATGGACTTAACACCGACCACTTGGTTATTAACAGGTGGGGGGTTGGAAGATGAAGGGTTGAATTGGAGGTATCCTTTGTTTGGTTTACGGAAAGGTTGGGGAGCAGATTGGGAAGAGCTATCGAACTTCTCATCATGACTGGTAGTGGACCGTGAGTCATGACTACCAGTAGAGTTATGGTAATCACAAAGTGCTTGACATAGGTGCATGCAGGAGGGGAACTTCATGAGGGTGAGTTTATCCTGAAGGGATGTCACAAGGTTCTCGATAAACATCTTCTGTAGATGGGTGTCTGGGATCTGGACATCAATCAAGGAACAAAGGGCTTGTTAGAAAGAGATAAAGTCAATGATCTTCTCAGTATTAGCCTATTTACATCTCATGAGGTTGGCTAGAGTTTTCTTTGGAGCCATGTGCACTTAAAAGTGGTTTATGAAATAATCCACTAACTCATTAAATGAACTAATGGAGTTATTAGGTAGAGAAGAGAACCAATCTAAGGCTGCATCTTTTAGAGTTCTTGGGAATAATTTGGTGAGCAACCTCTCATCAAGGGAAAACTCACTATAGAGAGCAGTGTAGGCATTGACATGGTTAGAAGGGTCACCCCTTCCGCCATACTTTTCAAATAGAGGCATCTCTATTCCTTGTGGAAAAGGAGTATGGAGAATGTCAAGGGACAATAGGTTACTACGAATGTAATGGGAGGGAGAGCCAAATTGGATTTGGTTAATGGAAGAAAGTTGTTGTTGCACATTGGTGATGGTGTGAAATAGTTGGGTGATGAAAGGGTCACTATAAGTGCTATGAGGTGGAAGTGGAAGAGGTGAGAGTGATGGAAGGAGAAGTGGTAGGAATAGTGATAGGAGGGACAAAGGAAGAAGTGAGAGGGTGGGATGGCATAAGAGAATTAGGGATGCTAGTGGTGATGGGGGGAAGAGGTACCACACTACTAACTGGTTGTATAGTAGTGGTTACACTAGGTGGGGTATAGGTCGGGATGGAAGCAACATTTGAAGAGGGAGGAGTGGAAGGTCCTCCATGGATAGACCTATTGGTAGGGGAAGGTAATGACCTGGGTGCATGCTTCTCGTAGATTTTGGAAATATTCTTCATCATACTTAAGCCATTATCACAATGAATGAGGTAGTGTAGCAGTTCAATGGTAGGGATGGCAGTCCCTAAAATGGGTTCAAAGCTGATTTCATGCTCATAATCAGTGATATCAACATGAATGTGGAAGGTTTTATCATGTGGGAGGGTATTATCAGTAGTAGTATCATCTAGGTGCAAGGAGTTATTAAGGATTGTGTCTAAGTCTAATGTACCATTGGCCACACCAGGAGTTGAAGTTGGAGGGATGCCAAGATCTACAATGAGGGTGTTGTTAGTAGATGCCACAGGTCCTTGAAATTCGTCTCGCAACTATGGTAGCAAGGGGATAGTGAATGCTTAGAGACAAACCCCAAAACACCAAGATTTAGGAACCAAACTCAGGAAGGCAAGACCAGGAAGCTGAAAGGTAGAAAATACTAGCAAATCTCTGAGAATTTGACAAAAAACAGAGCCAAAGGACTAGGTCGCCCAGTATGACGACTTAGTTCTAATAATGTTGTTTTTGTGAAATTCTGGAAGGTTTGGTTGATTTTGATTGTTTTTCTGATATTTAAGTACAACAAAAAATAAAAGTGCAATTTTTTTTGTGTTTTCTTATGAAAAATGCAATGCAATATGCAACATTACCATGAATTTTCACTAAAAACACTTTTATGACTAACCTTAGGATGTAAACAATGCAAGAATTTAATGCAATGCAAGCTATCTTAAGATGAAATGCAAAAAAACAAAAAGATAGATAGTGTCAATGGCCAAGTTCACCAATATGAACAACCAAAAACATAGATTTCTGAGCTAGGGTAAGAGGATTCCCTGACTAGGATATTTAGGGTTTTTCACCCTAAGAGCACTTAGTTGGGAGAATGACTCTCTTTCCTCTTGGTTGATTATGTTTAAGGCTAAGTTCATTCAAAAGGGGGGGCGAGGAATTTGATGATGGTTGTGAATGTGTGTGATGTGTGGCTAATGCTTAAAGTACAATGAAACTAATCTAAATGTATGCAAATGAAAATGAAATAAAACTAAACTAAACTAATGCAAACTAACTAGTACTATATGCCCTAAATGAGTGTTTTCTGGAAAATGACAGAGCAGGACAAAAAGTGTGTACATGGAGAAACGATGTGACAATTGAGTGTTCCCGGAAGCTCCTGGAAAGTGATGGAAAATTGCAGGACACTTACGCCAAGTGGGGTGACCTATTCCTCCAACTAGAAAACTTTCCCGAAATAGGTTTTGAGGAAATGGGTATCCAAAAATACAAAAACCCTTTTCTGGGCCTAGCACAGGGACAAGGTTGCCAATAGAGGCGACCTCGTCCTCTTGTGGCTTTCTGAGGAATCAAGTTTTGGTTTTTTGGGTCTTGGTTGATGTTCCCCTTTTCTACAGAAGTCCGTGACAGGAACCTCTGGAAGTGACCTGCAATCTATCTTTTTTTCCTTTCTAGGGCTTGAGATTTGGAGTTGACTTGTGGAGAATGTTTTGTACTTCTTGCAACACTTTTTCCTTCACCTAACTTGCATCAAAAGATCTACAAGCACATGCAAAGAACAAAAATTGTTGGGGTTAGATAATAGGGGTTTGCCTAAGTCAAACCCCTTTGTAGGTGATTAAACCCAAATGAGATAAACACAAAGGAAAGCAAGGTTGAATGCTACCACAATAGAGTAGCTTACCAAGACTTTGTTGATGGTTTTCAACTTGCATGAGAAGCTTCAATGGAGGAGTTCTAAAAACCCTAGTGCTTGTATGCTTGCTTGGTTTCTTGAGTACTTGATGATTGAGAGCAAGAGAGTGAAACTGAGCTTGCAGAGCAAAAAAGAACTAGGAAAGAGACAAAATGGAGGTGAAAATCCTTATTTGTACAAGTGAAACCCTAATTTTCCTGAAATACAACCTAATAGGCCGACCCTAGGGTTCAGGAGGCAAGATTCTCGTTGAATCTTATTTAAAATTTAAAATTTATGCTTAGAGGGACTAGGTCACCCAAAGTGGCGACCTAGTCCTCTTAGGCAAATTTTGATGATTGTCAGGAATTAATTTATGTTTAATAAAGTTAACTACATTTTCCTCTTGAAACACACTTAGGTTGAGACTAAAGGTGCATTAAATGGATGAATTAGCATATGAAAATGGTTGATTTAGGGGTGATAAGCCTAGATAAGTGTGAAAATGCAACACAAGACTTTACAACACTCTGTTTTAAGGCTTAGGAAGGTGTAAGAATGTATTATTTAGGTGAATAATGTTGGAAAGGGTCTTAGAAAAATGAGGAAATGTATTAGAACACTTCACAACACCTTAGTAAAACACCGTTAGGTTAGTGTTGAAATGCAAGCTTACCAGGCCGAATCAAGGTAATCAAGGCCAAAATCCACTGAAAAAGGCCAAAATGAGTGAAAAAGTGCCAAGGTATACACGTTTTGGCAACACAATTATATGAGGCATAAGAGAATGATTATATCAGAGTTATGTTGAAGTTTTAACCAATTTAATGTCAAGTTATAAGGTATCTTTGAATTTTTTTTAATATGTCAAAATGGGGGGCCCAAATTGAGGAGTCACATATGATTTGTTTTTATATCTTATGATCTAGGTGTAAAATCATATTCTAAAAATAGTTTTAAATACTTTGAACAACTTGATCATTAGAATTTGGACCAAATATGGTGCCAAATTTGAGGTTTGAATTTGGTGCAGGAGCACCTTGGGATTTCATACCTCTATGAGACAATTTTGTCAAAATTTTCTCTTTTGTTTATAATAAGGTCATTTGTGACCATGTATAATGTATTATAAGTCATTTCTGGTCATTAGGAGTGATAGGTAGTTAGTTTGTAAAATGTTGTCAATTCTTGCAAAAGTTGTTGAATGTTGCAAAAAGAGTGCAAAATTGGGAATATGAAGGGTCATCTTGTGTAAATGATGTAGGCGATAGTTGGAAAATGATTGGGCATGATGTGTAATGACTTAAAACAACTTTTAAAATGTTTTGGAAAGGTTGTCGAACAAGAATTTGAATTTGAATAGCAAAACACTCAATTTTCCTTTGTTTTTACACTAAAATATGCTGGAACAATGTTTGGCATGAATTTGTACGGTCTGAAATTTCCCTTTTATGCATTGTGATTTACGAAGGAGTGAACTATATATCATTTTCATTTTTTCTCATTTGATTTCATTTAGTTTTGAGTGATTTATTGCATTTTTACTCAAATCAGCCTTGAAACCCTAGTTTTGAGGGTTTGAGTGAGAAAAAATGAAGTTTTGAACCATTTCACTAGTAGAAAAGGCTATAACTTGGTGGAATGGCAGAATTAGGTATATTTTTTTGTTTTTGAGGTTTTAAGGTGTAGGGGAGGCAGATTCATGAATATTTTATGATGCCCTAGGTGGAAAATTACACGTTTTTGGCACGAAAGGTTGCATAGAGGCTAGGGTTTGATCAAGAACCATTGGGAAGGTGTGGAAAATGGTTTGGTGAGCATAGGTAGACCATATTTGATATTTTTGAAGTGTTGGAGAAGAATATTGAGGCCTGGAGCATATAGAACCAATAAATGCCTAGTTGTAGGAGCCTAATTAAGCCTTTGAGACAACGTAGCGGCAAGTTTTGAAGGGTTTGTTCCAAAGTAACTGTTAGAGTAATTGGGTATTTACTTTATTAATTAAACAATATTTGTTTAATTACTTAAAGTTCCCTTTTACCTCTTTTCACTTAAGCTAACATTAGGTGCATAATAATTAATTACTTTATTAATTATTATTATGCAAGCCTAGGGTTTTCCTTTTTTAGGGTTTTCATCTATATGTAGTTGAAAACTATCTTTTGTATCATTAATTCATTTTACATTTTGTGTGAATACATTGCTCCACATTCTTGAGCACTTCTTTTGTTGCTTCTCTTTGTTTCTCCTTTTAACAGGTTATTTGCTTGCAAAGATCTTTTGGGCTTCTGTGGTGTTGTATCTTCTCAACTCCAACATGGTATCAGAGCTCCAGATTTACAGCTGCTTGTTCTTGTTTTGAGATTTTGCATTGGAAGCAAATCTAGGGTTCTAAAGTTTTTTTGGGTGGATTCAGCATACTCCATTTTTTGGGTTCACTTTGGGCTCAAATGGACAGTTCCATTGGATTTGTAGCACCCAAAAACCCCTAAATCGACTGTCAAATCGTCGATTTTGGTTATAGTCAATTTGGAAGGCAAAATTTTTTTTGCCCTAGGGCCGTACGGAGCAAAAATCGCAAAAAAATAAAAAAAATAAATAAAAAACAAAGGTTTTGTTATTTTCTTTTTGCGCGGCCAGTTTAAAAGTTTTGCATTTTTCCATACCATGCTCCGGCCTGCACTCCGCCGAGCTCACCCCGCCGTTCGCCGAGCTCCCGGCTCGGCCCCTGCCGCTCGCCGAGTTCCCGCCGTGCTCCCTGAGCGCTCTCGCCTCGGCCGCCACACCGAGCTCCCTGTGTGCTCCGTTGAGCTCCCACTACGTCCGCCGAGCTCCAACAACTCCGCCGACACTGGACACCGATCAGCCGACTTCGGCCGAGCTCCCAGCTCGGCTCCAACGAGCCCATGAGCCGACCCGAGTCGGCTCCTCCAGCCCCCGCGGGCTCTAAACCCCTACCGCCGGTCATATGGGTGACTGAGGGTTTCGGCCCAGCCCCAACCGCTAGCCCCCTGGTCGTCCACGTGACCAGGGGCCGAAGACTTTAGCCCTTGAGGGCTCCAAACATTTTTTTTTGCACATTGGAGCACCTTGCACTAAATCGGGCATAGAATGGGCAATTTTTCTCGCTTTTTCGCAAATGAGATATCGTCGGAAAGCTGGTTCTGGCGCCGTTCCAGTGGTTCTAGTAATTTTTCCTGATTTTGCAGTTTTGCAGTATTTTTTACCAGTCAAAGTCAGTACTTGGTTTTCTCACTCCAAGGGGCGTATCTTTTGCGTCCGAACTCTGTTTTGCGCAAACGAATAGGCATTGGAAAGGTGTTGCAGTGCTCTTTCCAGATTTATAGTCTATTTTACTAGTTCGTTTACTAGGTACTTTTTATTCAGCTTTGTGTTTTTTTACACTTTGCTCAATTACTTGGTCATTCTGGCTCCTACATGAGTTTTGTTTGCGTGGGATGGGTTATATTAATTTGATCTAAATGCTGTAAGGTCAGATTTCTTAGTTTGTTTTTCATTTGAAGAGTTATCATGGGTTTCTCTACTCACCCTTCAGTTGTTCTTTTGGAACGGGGTAATTATGAGTCATGGGCAAAGGGTATACTTACACATTGTAGATGGCTTAATATTTTGCCTTATTTGTATGATCTCATACCTGAACTAGCAACTTTAGAGGGTAGATTAGCATGGGATATTATTAGAAATCACATTGCAGGAGTTATATTGTCTAGTGCTGATCATGACACTGTGTTGGCTATATCGGGCATTGATTGTCCTCACCCACTTTGGACAGGTCTTTGGGAGATCTATGGAGAGCCTATTCTATCTCCATTCCCAGAGGATCCAGCTTTAGATTGTCTCATACCCATTTCTTGGAGAGAGAATACACCATTTGATCATGATACTTTAGAGGAGCTTAAGTATTTAGACACCCTTACTTATTCCGATGGATCAGAGGTTTGTCTCACAGTTCCTACTCTTCAGACTGAGATTTCATCAGCATCTCTTGTTGTTCTTGATTCAGTGCAACAAGGAATCATACATCTTCCAGACATAGCTACTTTGGACTCTTATGTTGCAGACATATATTTCTTGTTTGTTGAGTCCTATATTGCAGATTTGGAGGATTATTTTGAGGACATTCATCTCGTCTACCTTGACAGTCAGATTATCACTGTTCGCCCACCATTATCTGCGCATTCAGAGGTTGCATTTTAGTATTCTCCACATCAGATTGGATTTGACATTATTTGTTTCCATTCAGACAGTGAGACTCTTTAGCATCCTATCATGGCACACATCTTGAGACAGATTTATTCTTCCTTCTTCATAGGGTTTCTTCGGTATAGGTCCATGGATCCGTTTCTTCCCAAGGGGAGGAATATCTTTTACCGCTTCAGGATCTCTTTTTGGATTCTACATCAGGCATCTACCATTGTGACAGGAGTTTCTTCATTGTGGGGGGGCCTTCTTCTCTCTTTCTATATCTCCTATGGAGATCATTGTACATGTACTTATATGATAGAAGCTGTCTATGGGGGGTATCATGTTATCCACCTCCTATCCTTCTTTCATTAGTGCATTGCATTCCTTCCTTGCATTCTATTTTGGGGAGGAGTTTTGTTCCCACTGGGTTTTCTCCTTTACCCCATTTTATTTAGTTTGCATTGATTTTGTACATGGGTACTTGATCTGGCCTTGTTGCCGGGACCCATTGCTTTTGCTTTCAGTAGCTTCTTCTAGGTTTTAGCTTCTCCCTATGTCTATCTTAAGGGGGGGTGTTAGAGTAATTGGGTATTTACTTTATTAATTAAACAATATTTGTTTAATTACTTAAAGTTCCCTTTTACCTCTTTTCACTTAAGCTAATATTAGGTGCATAATAATTAATTACTTTATTAATTATTATTGTGCAAGCCTAGGGTTTTCCTTTTTTAGGGTTTTCATCTTTATGTAGTTGAAAACTATCTTTTGTATCATTAATTCATTTTACATTTTGTGTGAATACATTGCTCCACATTCTTGAGCACTTATTTTGTTGCTTCTCTTTGTTTCTCCTTGTAACAGGTTATTTGCTTGCAAAGATCTTTTGGGCTTCTGTGGTGTTGTATCTTCTCAACTCCAACAGTAACCCTACCTAAACTCTTGATATGTTATCAAATGGACAAAAGGGTATCTAGAACAGTAATTGGTTTGTGGGTTTGAGACCAGGTCTTAAAATTATGGTAGAGAAGGCTTGTTTGGAGTACTACTAGGGAATGAGTGAATTTGTGAGAAACCCATCAAATGAGGGTCATAAACTTGAAGGTTTGATTTTTTTTGGTTAGTTTTAAGCCCACCACCTTACCTCTACATAAATTGGTATCAGATCCCAAAATATTTGGGAAAGTGAGTTTTTGGAGTTTATGTGTTGTCTTTTTGGAGGTTGAAGCAAGAACCTGGATGCTGAAAGACTAGATAGTGAAGAAGAGAGGAAACCTAGGTGAGGTATCATGAAGAAAATAAGAAACAAGGTGAAAGAGACTTGATTGAGGAAGAAGAATATATGTGTTGTGGAAAATGGTCCATGGAGACTTGCAGAATGAGGAGGTACCAAGTAAGATGAGAAAAGAGAAGAGTGAGATAAAGAAGAAGAATGAGAAGGTCAAGTAAATGGATGATGACAAAGAGAGAAGAATTGAAACAAGCCTTGGAAAAAATGAAAAAAGATATAGAAAGAATGGAACTAGAGCTCCAAATGGAGATGCAACTTCTTGAGAGAGAACAACAAGAAGGTGGTTGGTATTAACCCATAAGGGAAAAGGTGAAATGGCCTATCAAGAATACCATTAAGAGGATAAGGCATGAGGGGATGACAAAACTAGACACTGAAGAACCTTTGCTGATGAAGGAAGAGTAAAATATAATAAAAGAGGAAGATGCAGATAATACAATGGTGAATAAACATATGATTGTCATAACAAGTAGGATTGATCAATTTCCATTAGAAGTTCAAAACTTGTTGCAAGGGCATGTTCATTTAGTTAGTTCTCATGCAAAAATTCTAGAATGGGAAGACAAAACCTTCAAGGTGGTTGAAGACACTTCTCATTTGCAGTTGGATTATGAGGGTGCAACCCACCGCATTTTTGCATTGCTTGGGCAGATTGGTGAAGACCATCCCATTGAACAATGGGATTAGTTACATGTTGAGTGCAATCAAGGGGCAGATATGAAAAAACAATCCCTTGATTTCAAGGTTGTAGATTTAACTTTTGATGTATACTCTTTACAAGTATTTATGGTTGTATGTTATGGTGTAGATTCTCAAGTATTTATAGATTTTGAGAGTGTACAAGAGTTTCCATCAAGGTTGGAGTGTGTCTTAGACATGAAGGCGGTCAAAGACTCAAGGGAAAAAAACTACTTCTAGTACTTGAATGAATGGAATGGCCTGAATTATAAAGGAGTTAATTGGATGACTGAGTACATTGTTGTAGATCCTCACTCAAGGGGACTTGAGTTCATTTTTGTCTGGGAGTATGGTGCAGGAGCACCTTGGGATTTCATGCTTCCATGAGGCAATTTTGTCAAATTTTTCTCTTTTGTTTATAATAATGTCATTTGTGACCATGTCTAATGTATTAGAATTCATTTTTGGTCATTAGGAGTGATAGGTAGTTAGTTTGTAAAAAATTGTCAATTCTTGCAAAAGTTGCTGAATGTTGCAAAAAGAGTGCAAAAGTGGGAATATGAAGGGCCATCTTGTGTAAATGATCTAAGAGGTAGCTGGAAAATGATTGGTAATGATGTGTAATTCCTTAAAACACCTTTGAAAACATTTGGGCAAGGTTGGCCAACAATAATTTGAATTTGAATACTAAAACACTCATTTTTTTGTGTTTTTACACTAAAATCTGCGGGAACAACATTTGGTACAGCCTTGTACGGCTTGCACTTTCAATTTTATGAATTGTGATTTGTGATGGAGTGAACTACATATCATCTTCACTTTCTCTCATTTCATTTAGTTTTGAGTGATTTATTGCATTTTTACTCAAATCAGCCTTGAAACCCCAGTTTTGAGGGTTTGAGTGAGAAAAAATGAAGTTTTGAACCATTTCAGTGGTAGAAAAGGCTATAACTTTCTGGAATGGAATATTTAGGTGTATGTTTTTGTTTTTAAAGTTTTTGGGAGTAGGGGAGGCAGATTCATGAAGATTTGATGATGCCCTAGGTGGAAAATTGCATATTTTTGGCACAAAAGGTTGCATAGAGGCTAGGGTTTGATCAAGAACCATTGGGAAGGTGTGGAAAAAGGTTTGGTGAGAATATGAAGACCATATTTGACATGTTTGAAGTGTTGGAGAAGAAGATTGAGGCCTGAAGCATATAGAGCCAATAAGTGCCTAGTTGTAGGAGCCTAATTAGGATTTTGGGACATTGTTGTAGCAAGTTTTTAAAGGGTTTGTTCCAAAGTAACCCTACCTGCACTCTTGATATGTTATCAAATGTCCAGATGGGTATCTAGAATAGTAATTGGTTTTTGGGTTTGATACCAGTTTTGCAAATTATGGTAGAGAAGGATTGTTTGGAGTACTACTAGGGAAAGAGTGAATTTGTGAGAAACCCATACAATGAGGGTCCTAAACTTGAAGGTCTGATTTTTTTTGGTTAGTTTTAAGCCCACCACCTTATCTTTGCATCAAAATTTCTTATGGTTTTGATAAACCTTTTGGAGTTTATTGTTTTTCTATTTACCAATTATATGGTGCTTAGGGATAGAGTTTACTTGGTGGATTTGTAGGTATCATTGTGTTTCTTGTGTATCATTTCTTGTAACTTTAAGATTAAACTTATTTTTTACTTACTTCCTCTCAAATATTAATTTACAAAATTTGGCTCTAGGAAAATTCACCACCAACAGTTCATCGACGAAAAATCCACCGTCATGGAAAATTCACTGCCAAGTAAAATTCATTGCCAACAATTCACCATGGTGGAAAATTAACCACATTAATATTTTTTAATATATATTTTGAAAAAAATGATTTTATTAAAAATATTATTGCGGTTAATTTTTCGCAACGGTGAATTGCTAGCAGTGAATTTTCTATCGGTGAATTTTCCATGTCGGTGAATTGTTGGTAGTGAATTTTCTATTGGTGAATTGCTAGCGATGAATTTTCCATATGCCACAAAGTTTATTGCACATTTTTTCTTCCATTTTGGTATTAGAGCTTGATCACTTTGGTTTGTAGGTGTTAGGGACAAGTTTTTTTGTACAATGAGTGGGAGTTTGTGAAGAAAGGAAACTTATTTTATGAAAAATAGCAAGCATATCAAGGATAGAGATGGAGAAGTTTCCAAACACTAACTTTGAGTTGTGAAGGTTCAAGATAGAGGATATAATTATATAAAGAGATCTATGGGCTGCAATATTTAGATTTAAGCCCATTGCAATATCAAAATTCAATCAAGACACATTCAAAAAAGTGGAGGGCCTCATTAGGATTTATTTGATAGATTTAGTTGTATTAAATGTACATGAAGAGGCCATTGCATATGGACTGTAGAGGATGTTGGGAGAAATTTGTCAAGATAAAACCTTGATAAATAAGAACATCCCAAGAAAGAAGCCATACACCCTCAAAATAGAGGATGATGGTTTTGTAGCAAAGCATATGAATTCATTTAACGTAATTATGACCCATTTGCACTTGTTTGGAGTGAAAATGAAGATCATTATATGATACTTCTTTGTTCTCATCCAAATTCATGGGATCATTTTATACTAATTTACAATCATAAAAAATATTGTTATTAATTATAATATACTCACTATCTCAATGATCATCAACATTTATCATAATTATAAATTTAAATAAAATATTGTTTATGAAATCAATAATATTGTTAATTAAAACTAGCAATGTAGGTAAACCTACAATGCTAGCAAGCTACAAAGCATCATATATCTTTAGTGTCAAAAGTAATTCTCTAGTGGCAATAAGGTACAAGCTCATGTTATGCTTCTATACATACAATCTAAAACACAACAAAGCATAAATTTATAAAAAATAAAATTAAACTTTAAAAAAATTATATATATAAGTTTAATATAATTCTAATCTATAAATTTTAAGATTTTATATCTCAATAATATTGTAGTTGTAATATATCTCATTTCAACATTTCTTATGTCTAATTATTATTTTTGAGTAATTTTCTTTTATTTTTTAATAATTTGATTTGCAACAAATTGTTATTTAACTCTTACAAAATTTAAATCTATATTTTTTTTTAAATCATTAAAAAACTATTTACACAATCTTTTAGCAAAAATATTTAAATTCAAAATAAAAAATTTCACATATTTTGAATCTTTCTAAAGACTGTGTTGTGTTGATAATATATACGTGTGATGGAGTTATATATAGTTAATAATAAGTGTTTCTCAAAGAGATTGAATCTAGATGATCATGCCTTTGAGAGGATGAAAATCATATATATTACAGTCACCTACAAGGTTCGAGCAATCCTATACAATATGTGTACGTGAACTGTCTTTTAGCCATGGAGACACAAACTGTATTCCTGCCAAAGGCTTGTGTTGAAGTTCACGTGGATTCTGACAGAATAGTGGTACTTGTTGATAATGCGACATCTTAGGCAGTCTGTTGTGTATATGATGAATATTGAATAAGGTGAGAATTCAATTAGATCAAAACATAAGTGTTTATCATATTTAGGGACTGATATGTTCATCTTGTGCCCGGTTCAGATCATTATGATGGTTAACAAGGTATAAATCCATGTAAATGGATATAATCATCTAATGCTTTTCAGAAGGAAAAGTCCTTATCCATTGGAGATGACATTCTGTAGAAGCTTACAAGTACAAAGGACTGTAAGAATAGGAATTTATGCACTACAATTGTAAGAAGCTAAACATGTCCAATCCTGATTTTTTGGGCAACTGTCTGTTGCAAGTGGGCAATGTATTGTTGCACTAGTGAATGAAGCAGTGGAAGGCAGTGAATGTACAGATTGAAATTTGATTGTCAATGTGACAGAGAATTGTTTCTTGTGGAAGTGATGATTACCTATTGACAGACATGGCGTTACTCAGTATAGTATGAATTGTTTCTTGTGGAAATGATGGACTACCTAGTACTCAATATAGTATGAACTGTATCCCACATGATATGGCATTTCTGATTCCCCTACTCCTGTCAATGTCCCTCCATTGTTGTGGAGATCCTTTCTTTGATGGGCCACCAACCTCAATCAATGAGCAAGAAAGCAGGGTGCAACATTTCTGTACTATTTGAGTTGTATGTAGTTGTGGATAAACAGATGCCAACGAACACGGGTTCTTAATATCTCACCTCTCAATGAAATATTGATTGAAAAAAATTACACAATCAATCACTCATTTACATGTACTATGGAAACATCGTGTCTGCTAATCCTGAAAAGTCTATTATTCTCTTGTTGTGGAGAAAAACGCTTTTGAACTTCATTTGTTTTACATGTTAATCCCAATCTCTTGTGTCTGTACTATTGCAACTCGTTTGTGGTCTAAAACTCCTCTCCAATCTGCAACACCCATGCCATTTCTCCTCCTCTTGTTCCTTTCTAATTGTGGCCTCTCCTCTTCTACAAAAATCCACTCCCCACCAAAGAAAAGGTCGTTAAGAATCCATAAGTCACCTCCTTCCTCCATGCCAATCTACTAGCACTTCCAACACAGGGTCGTTGATGGGAAAGGGGATGCCATACTATCTTAATGGCATGATGTGTAGCCATCATCTCCATGGCATCCAAGACCTCTTTTAATAACTTTTTTCCTTTTATGAAAATAACTTTTATTTGGCATAAAATTCCCTTGGTTCCTAAGATATATTTTGGTAAGTTCATTCAACCTATTTCTTTTCACATATATATTATTTTTATTGTTTATCATATTGTTTCCAATGTACGAACCATGTTTCGCAAAAGATGCAACAAAAAAGAGCTACAATTATATATTACTTAATAAAAAATGCATCATAAAACTACACTTTTTCATTCTTTTTTGTTGGAATATTTTAATTTTTCGTGAACAATTTTTCATGTAGCCACCACGTATGTTTTCTTACAGTCTATTTGACCTGACAGAATTTAATGTGGTAGATAATTTTGAATTCAAATTGAAGCGCTCATTTTTGAGTTAGCTTATGCAAACAAAAGGAAAAAATGCAACTGTTGGTTTTAGCAAGTTAGTTTTATTTTTGTATTTTGAGGAATACCCTGCATCAATAGAAGGAATGTTCATCACAAAATAAGGAGACAACAACAGGCAAAAAAGAATGTGCGAACAACAACTACAACACTACATAGTTAGCATCAATTTAGGTATTTGAATAGTTTGAAGTATTGCATGACATCAATTTGAATAGTTTGAAGTATTGGACAGTAGTCCAAAGTCAAAGTAATGTATTTTGCATTCTAATGTATTTTTTCTCTTAAGTGTGGGGGTTTTTAAATAATTTTTTCTCCATTAAAATATCTTGTTATGGTATAATGTTTCTTGTGTATCATTTCTTGTAACTTTAAGATTAAACTTATTTTGCACTTATCTCCTCTCAAATATTAATGTACAAAGTTTATTCCATATTTTTGCTTCCTTTTTGGTATTAGAGCTTGATCACCTTGGGTTGTAGGTGTTAGGGACAAGGTTTTTTGATCAATGAGTAGTATTTTGTGAAGAAAGGAAACTTATTTTATGAAAAATATCAAGCATATCAAAGATAGAGATCCAAAGAAGTTTCCAAACACTAACTTTGAGTTGTGAAGGTTCAAGATAGATGATATAATTATATAAAGAGATCTATGGGCCACAATATTTAGATTTAAGCCCATTGCAATATCGAAATTCAATCAAGACACATTCAAAAAAGTGAAGGGCCTCATTACGATTTATTTGATAGATTTAGATGTATTAAATGTACATGAAGAGGCCATTGCATATGGACTCCAGAGGATGTTGGGAGAAATTTGTTAGGATAAAACTTTGATAAATAAGAATTTCCCAAGAAAGAAGTTGTACACTCTCAAAATAGAGGATGATGGTTTTGTAGCTAAGCACATGAATGCATTCAATGTAATTATGGCCCATTTGCACTTGATTGGAGTGGAAATGAAGGAGGATAATTATATGATACTTATTTGTTCTCATCCAAACTCATGTGATCACTTTATACTAATATACAATCATAAAAAATACTGTTATTAATTATAATATACTCACTATCTCAATGATCATCAACATTGATCATAATTACAAATTTAAATAAAATATTGTTTATGAAATCAATAATATTGTTAATTAAAACTAGTAATGTAGGTAGACGTACAATGCTAGCAAGCTACAAAGCATCATATATCTTTAGTGTCAAGAGTCATTCTCTAGTGGCAGTAAGGTATATGCTCATGTTATTCTTCTATACATACAATCTAAAACACAACAAAGAATGAATTTAAAAAAAATTAAAATTATAAATTAAACTTTAACAAAATTATATATATAAGTTTAATATAATTCTAATCTATAAATTTTAAGATTTTATATCTCAATAATATTGTAGTTGTAATATATCTCATTTCAACATTTTTTATGTCTAATTATTATTTTTGAATAATTTTCTTTTATTGTTTAATAATTTGATTTCCAATAAATTATTACTTAATTCTTACAAAATATAATTTTTTTTTTTTTAAATCATAACAAAAACTATTTACACAATCTTTAAACAAAAATATTTAAATTCAAAATAAAAATTTTCACATATTTTGAATCTTTATAAAGACTGTGCTGTGTTGATAAAATATACGTGTGATGGAGTTATATATAGTTAATAATAAGTGTTTCTTAAAGAGATTGAATCTAGATGATCATTCCTTTTAAAATATTGAGTGCACTTATTTTAAAATAAACATTTAGAGCTTTTTTGGTCGTGGCTGTGAGTGTGCTTTTATGTATGACAAACACCGCAGGTTAAGTGGTTTCAACAAGTCTACTCATCTTAAGGGTTTTTGGATGATAGTTTGTTTCATATACATAGGTGATGTTTTTTATGCTTATATATTATATTTTGATCATTACGCTATTCTTGATTATATGATTGATTTTGTTAGACAATTGTTAGTGGTAGTTATATTGTGTTATCAAATGATTAATTTATGTGAAATTATAAGTAGATGTTTTATGATAACATTTAATAAGTTAAACATTCTCTTGTTTAGATTAATTTTTTTATATGGTGTCTATAGGATTATTATAGATGAGAATCTTTTAGAAATGATAATTGTTTCAAAATATTATCTTGATATATGTTAAATACTTTGGCTATTACTATTACTCCATATTATATTCAACTCTTTTTTGAGCAAGAGAATATAATTTACCAATACTTTATTGAGGGGTCACGTAGCTATTTTATTTCATATTATTTTTCTCACGAATACTGATCTTAACATGTATGGAGTTATTAAGATATAGTGTTATAATTTTGTGCTATAATAAATCTATCATGCCTTGTTTTGATCCTTGATTAAGCATCATCCACCATTGTTCCCATCCTCCATCACTACCCACCCTTTCTCATTCTTTCCCCTATATGAGATACAAAAGTTACATCTACATTATGTCAAGGATTGGACCTTGCATATTCTTAGTTTCAAATGCATTAGACTTCTAGCCTCATGCCTTTGAATCCATCCTCATCCATCCCTTCATCCCATAATAAACACATATCTCAACCCATCCTATCTCTTATCATATCCATCCCATCTCATCCCAAATCCCATCCATAGTAAAAAATATTAATCTTGAGCTCCTTAGACTTGCATTTAAACAATAAAAAATCTCATCCAAAACATAAAATATTATCAAAATCATAGCATAAACCTAGCTTTTGAACATTAACCAATCATTATATCCATTTTCCTATCATTCATATTTCAACCACTTTTTGGTTATCCATGGTGTTTCCAAGTTGTATCTATCATTTCTTCTTGGTTATCCATAAGATTTATTGAGTCAAATCTTATCATCAATGCCCTTTGGACCCCTAAGTCTAGCATAATAAATCATCATCATTATCTTATCTTTGGCAAGATAAATTTTGGTTGCATGACATTTTTTGCAGTGAGTATTTTTTTAATCTTTTGATCTTAGATTTTGACCCATGACACACCTACTTATGACCACCTAGATCTATCTATATATCAATATTTCATAACTGGTTTATAAAGGGGCATCCTCTTTATCTTGTACATTGTGCTTCCCATTGTTTGAGTGTCAAGTCCATTCAAAGGTTTCCTTTTCACCCTAGTTCCTCATAACTCGGTGCATGATTATATTTTCTATATCAAATCTTAGGATTTCGCAATATACACTAGCATAACCAATCTATCATCATCAAATTCCCCTTCCTTTTCATCTTCTTCTATCCCCTTTCATCTTCCATTCCATCTGCTTCTTGATCCTTATCCCCCATCATCCCTTTCCATTTTGAGAGCACACTCATGCTCTCCTAATCCACATGTCCTCTCGAGGGGGCATCCCATCACCTAATCCTAATATTTCCTTATTTATCCTTTCTCATCCCCCCATTGACGAGGGCATCATGTCTTTGATCCTTATCCTCTCCCATCCACTGTGTCTTAATACTCTTTGATACAACAACACTTTGCAATGTTATATCAAAGAGGGGGAAAATGTAGGCACCTAAAATATGACCTTACCCAACCACACCTAATTTTAGCCTAGCCTAAGCCATTAATTAAATAAATATTTATTATTATTTTAATTAATTCTATCATTTCCCATCTTTATCCTAATGCTAAGTAATTTTTCCTTCACATGATCCCATTAATTAAATAAATATTTTATGTATTTAATTAATTTCCCTTTGTCCATTGTTGTTATCCATTTAATCCCAGCCTTCCATCTTGTTCACGTGGATCATAGTCTAAAATTTTCATCATGTGAAAAGTGTCCCCTTCACATGTCCAACTAACTCCTTGTTTAGATTCATTGAACCTAGATTCCTAACCAATGGTCAAACTAACTTTTCATCTTATCCAATCATCTCAATCCCATCTCTTAATCTTAACCATTCACATAAGGATTTTTGTCCTTATCCCAATCCTAAACATAAATCCTATCTTTCATGTGTCACTTGTCACATGATTACATCTTTGTGCCAAGATCTAATTCTTATTTGATCTGAGCTATCTATCACCAATCATTCCTAGCTCAATGTATATTTATGGTGTAAATGTGTTACAAATAGCAAACAAATTTTTCTCAAACACTAACAACATGTATTGACATAAATTACTATTCATTTGTGGTGATGGGTACTTGATTCATGGAGGTCTTTTGTTGATGGCTTTTTGTAGCAATTCCCACATGCCCAATCTCTTGTGTTTGCATTGCAACTCATTTGTGCTCTAAAACTCCTCTCCAATCTGCAACACCCATGCCATTTCTCCTCTTGTTCCTTCCTAATTGTGGTCTCTTTGCTTCTACAAAAAACCACTCCCCACCAAAGAAAAGGTCATTAAGAATCCTTAAGTCACCTTATTCCTCCACGCCAATCTACTAGAACTTCCAACATAGGGTCGTGGATGGGGAAAGGGGATGCCATACTATCTTAATGGCATGATGGGTAGCCATCACCTCCATGGCATCCAAGACCTCTTTTAATAACTTATCTCCTCTCATGAAAATGACTTTTATTTACCATAAATTCCCTTGCTTCCTAAGATATATTTTGGTGAGTTCATTCAACCTATTTCTTTCCTTTTATATATATATAAATTGTTTTTTATTTTTTATCGTGTTGTTTCTAATGTACAAACCATGTTTCACATAGACATGCAACATAAAAGAGCTACAATTATATATTACTTAATAAAAAATGTGTCATAAAACTACACATTTTCCATTTTTTTCTCTCTCTAAATTTATGCTTTTTCTTTCCACATTTAAATGAAAACATCAAGATTTAGTACACAATTATACTAAAACAATATATGTATAAACCATTGGAAAAAAAAACACTCCCAAAAGATTTCAACTGTTAGTAAAACTTTCTAACTAAGCTGCTGCATGGGAACCTGCTGTAAGAGTCAATGCTAAACTAGAGGTACTTAAATATCTCTAGGGCAACCATCACAAACATGTGATATCTTAATTTCAAGGTAATTTAATATATTTAAACCGGCTGCTGATAAGATTTTGATTTTGGTTTAGGATATCCAATATTCTAACAAGATTAGTATACTAAATTAAAGAGAAATATCTTGCCATTAAAAATGTTAAAATCCCTGTTACACATAGAATAGTAATGCAGTTTTTTTCAAAACATCAAATCAATTTTGGATTAAATGTGTGGCTTAGTCTGCTTGCTGTAACCCCAGAGAATTGAAAAAGTACAACTGCCATATATAATACGGTTGAGATAAGTAGACATGGTGAAACCACTTAACTTGCGAAGTCTTTGATACATAAAAGCACATTCATAACCACGACCATAAAACACTAATTGTTTATTTTAAAAGAACTGCACTCAATAGCTGTCATTAGCTTTCAGCATTTGTATTTCAAGTGAAGTTCTTCTCTGGACACTGCTTCGATTCAAGAGATCAGACACATTTAAACTGTATAAAAGATATGGTGGTCAAATGAGACTATACCAACTGCAAATCATGACTGATTCCCCAATAGTTTACCATAATACACATTAATCACTCCATTTTAACCTTGCATGAAATCCACAAGATAATGTGGGATTAACATGTAAAACAAATGAAGTTAAAAAGGAGCTTTTCTCCGCGAAGAGAATAATAGAACTCAGAAAACGAGAACAGTGCCAGCAGGGGGCGGAAGATTAGAAGACATGATGTTTCCACAGTACATGTGATTGTCTAAGTTTTCTGCATCAATGTTTCATTGACACCTAAGATATCAGGAATCCCTGAGCTCGTTGGCATCTGTTTATCCACATCTGCCTACAACTCAAACAGTAGAGAAATGTTGCACATTGCTTTCTTGGTGATTGATTGAGATTGTGGGCCCATCAAACTAGAATGTAGCTCCAGAAAGATGGAGGGATACTGACAGGAGGAGAGGAATCGGAATTTTCATATGTGGAATACAGTGCATACTATATTGACTATGCCATATCTCTAAATAGGTAATCCATCATTTCCACAAGAGACAATTCTCTGTCACATTGATAATCAAATTTGCAATTTGTACATTCAGTGCCTGCCACTGATTCATTTACTAGTGCAATTAATAGCATTACATGTGAAAGCAATGCATTGCCCATTTGCAATGGACAGTTACCCAAACAATCAAGATTGATTTTGAAGATGACAGTTCTTCCAGATGTTTAGCTTCTTACAATTGTCGTGCATAAATTCCTACTTTTACAGTCCTCTCAAATGGCTAAGGATCTTTCTATAAAATGTCATTTCAAATGGCTAAGGATCATTCTTTCTGAAAAGCATAGATGATCATATCTATTGATATGAACTGGGTACAAGATGCAACGCATCAGTTCCTAAATATGACAAAAACTCATGTTTTGATCTAATTGAAGTCTCACATTATGCAATATTTCATCATTTACACTACAGATTACCTAGATAACCCTATCAAAAAGTAACACTATTCTGTCAGAATCCATGTGAACTGCATGACAAACCTTTGGCAGCAACGTAGTTTTGTCTCTGCATTGCTAAAAGACAATTCATGTACAAATATTCGGATTATATAGGATTGCTCGAACCTTGTAGGTGATTGTAATATATATGATTCTCATCCTCTCAATGGAATGATCATCTAGACTCAAAATCTTGGAGAAATAATAATTATTAATTAGATAGAACTCCATAAAGTACAAGAATCAAGGCAACACAATCTTTATAAAGATTCCATTTATGAGAAAAATAATTAAATTTAAATGTTTTGATAAAAAATTATGCAATAGTTTTTATTATTATTTTAAAATATTTTAAATTATATTTGTAAGAGAAATAAGAATATATTGCAAATTATACTATAAAAAATAAAGAAAATATATTTAAAAATAATGAAAATAATAATTAGACAAAAGAAATGTTTTTGATTAGGGTGAGTTGGGATTTTGATGGGGTTCAAACTCTGTTATAACAAGTTATCCAAAAGAAAACCAAAGTCAAGACTAAATAACACTTGAAACAAACTTTTGTACTTTCACATCCTTATTCGATGAGTGTGAAAGTGAAACCATTTTGGGAAGACCTTTCTTCTACCATTGAACAATTTTCCATGCAGAGTTGTCTTCTATATGAGAAGATCTAGGAGAAGACGAAGGGGATACCCCCTTAGAGGCCTCAACTGAAGCTGCTACACAATCAAAATAATGTTGTTGGGATACTCGACCAACAACAAAATCATTGGTCAATCAAAAGGAAATTTGAAGCTGAAGACGAAATAGGGTTTAGAGAATCAACAATATTAGCAACTAGATTAGAATTTTCTTCACAAGACCTAGAGGGAACAATAACAAGAATGGAGGAGAGAGGCTTTGAATCCTGAAAATCAACTACCAAATCATTAGGATACATTGTAAGATGGTGGGGAAGAGCATTTGTCCACCAAGAAGAGGAAGACAACTTGTGAGAACCACGAGCACAAGCAAAAGCTATATTTTTTTTTGAAATGATATATATTATAATTAAAATATTCTCGAGAGATGAAATATTAATATTTATAAATTATTGATGTTGACTACACTAACCCTAGTATTCAAAGATCTCCTGAAATAGTTGGTAAATAGGCCCCTAATATAACTATGGATAAGATATCCAATGATGAGTCTAAACGGGTTAAGGAGGAAGATGATAGCAGCAATGACGATGATACCGAGGAAGGTGAGGATGATGACTCTAGCTTGTTTCCAAAGTTTAACTCCATGCTTCAAGACCTGGAGGACTCCACCCCTACTAAAGAGCACAATGAAGATAAATGCCCCAATTGTGAGAAGATATCCTAGGATTCATGGCTCTATCAACTAGGGTGGAAAACTTGGAGAGGAAACTTAATGGCCTCTCCTACTTTACCTTAAAATTCATGTATCACTCTGTTGTCACTCTTGGTTCCATCCTAGATGAGGAGATAAAAAAGGCACAAGAAGACTACTGAACTTAGTATTAGCTACCATAAGTAGGAATTTTTAAATTCCTTATGGAGGTCTGGGAAAATCTTCCTAAGTAGGATGTTCTTCTTTGTTGTTTGTTTTAATTTTCAAAAAGTTACTCTACTGAGACATTGATGTTAGTTTGTTGTCACTAGCATGTTATATGGCCTTTTACCCTAGGTAGTTTCTTTTTTGTTTATCTCTCTTCCCTTGGGGCCTTTTTTGTATGGATACAACATCCTGTAAATGTTTATTTTATAAAAAACAATTATAAACTACAATTATATTAAATTTCTATGTTACATTTTTATAGTATAGTCTTTTAGTTTTAGTTTTTTTAAAACATATATTAGTTGTGTTTTAGACTCTATGTATAGGAGCATGGCGTAAGCACATACCTTATGCCTCTTGACACTAAAGACATGATGTTTTGTACTTTGCTATCATTGTAGCAGGTCTCCCAATATTTTTAATTTTAGTTATAACCATTATTGATTTATAAAAATTATTTTGAAATTTGTAATTAATATTAATGTTGATGATTATCGAGATAATGAAAATAATATAATTAATAGCAATATTTTTATGATTATATATTAATACAAAGTTGGTGTAGATGACAAACTTTACTCTCGATGTCCAATCCAAATTATCACATAAATTTACAAATTCAATAAAAACCACTCTACCCAAAGGTTGCAATGAACATATTTTCTTTATTCAAATTCATAGAATACAAATTTCCATGACTTCAAAGCCAAGCGATAAATTGATTTGACAATTTTATTTGTCAATCAATTATTCATTTAAAAATCATACTAGATAATTTCTACATCAACAAATACCATTTGCGATCACATTTAAGTTTTAAATATCAAGGAGCAGTTCAAATGATTCTATTGATATCAACAATTACAATCCATAATTTAGCATTGTTAACAATTTCCCATTCTGTGTTTTTCTTCTATGAAATTTAGTCTCTTCTCACACTCTGCTTCTCCTTAGTTTTTCATTGTTGCACTTCCTCTCTATCCAATGTGAGGCACAACCTTCCTTTTGTTCACTTTGCAATTTTTCTTCTCTCTACAGCTGTTGCCCCTAAATCTCACGCAACCCCCTATCACTTTTAAGTAAACAGTTGTTACCTTTATCTTCTATGTTTTTTATCTTCTGATGGGCGACTTACCTCCATGCCTCTTCTCTCCCATATGCCCCCTTTTTCTCTTTCACTCTAGCTTCAAAGTTGTAGCCACCCCCTATACATTCCTCTTTGCATTTTAAGCTTCATTCCTATTTCTTCTAGCTGACTCCTCCCATTCCATTTCAACGCTAAACATTTAAAATTTTATTATTATTATTTAAAGTTGTCCTCAATATCTAGCGACCTCCCTTATATCATTGAATTAATATTTTTTTTATAACCTCTTGTGCATTCCTCTATGTTGTCATGGTTGTGCGACATTTATATCTTCATTTCCCATATGGTGCTAATTATTTGAATTCTCATTTTGCAACAATTTGGAGAAAACAAAAATATGCCAATTTGATGGAGTCAAGTGTTAGCAAGCAATTTTTTTTTGTCTCTGAATTAAACGAAAATTGGCGAGTAGGCTTTGAATGATATCCCTAGGTTCCTTGTAAAATGATTTTACTCAAAACCTCTAGAATCCCGAGATATTAAATTGAAAATATTTTTGGATGATGTTGATTACACGTTCACCCAAGATTCTCTCACATCAGACACATCTAGTAGGAAATTTGTGAGATAGGCTCACAAAGGTAGAGTTGAGTAGTCGAACTAATCTTCTAGGTTGCAACCAATTGATGAAAAGTATCTCTACTACACAATACAAACTTACAAAAATACACATTCATACATGAAAATTCCTCAATATTGATTACATATATAGAGGATTCTACATTGAATAAAATTCAAAAAAATTTACAAGCTTTTCTAGATGCATCTTGTCTACGAGTCTTCAAATCCTCATGTCTCCAAACCTTCTTGGATTCACTCATCTTCAAAAGTCTAATTTTTTTCTTCATTATGCAGCTCTCATGGCTGCCTTGAACACCTACAACACACCTAAAAAATCTCCTTTCTCTTCTTTTATTCCTCTTCTCTTCACAAGATGATTTTTTGCACTCCTTCTGGTGAATATCTCACAAGAAACCTACAAGTTATTTCTCCAACCTTTCTATTGTTGATTGATTCCTTTGCACCCTTGTATGTCTGCACTCTTTTACATTTACTAGAATTAATAAAAATAATCTCCCTCCATCGTCCTTTCCTGATGCCATCCATTTTCCACTCTTCTCTTTGCGCAACCACACCACTCTTCTAAACATCAATTTTGCTATCTACCAGTGTCAATGGTTGGACACTTGTGGTGCATCATTCTCAGACTCAAATTTTATGACTTCAATAATTTAACCAACCTCAATATGATCCATTGTACAATTTTTTTAATCCATGCTTGGTGTGGCTTGCATTACCTATTATTATTGGCAATTGACCTATCCATCATTCCTTCTTGTTGCATACCAATTTACCTTTTTTCCTCTCCTTTTCCAGTGTATGGACATGAATCGGGTTTGAGAATCAACCCATCTTGTGGGAAGCGCGAGGGTCTCCTCCATTCCATGTTGCCACAACCTTGAGCCCCTCCAATTTCTCCTTCACCTGTGCCCCTTTTCTTTTCTTTCTTGTTTTACCAGTACTTAAATGGTATTTTTGTATAGGGAGATATCCTTGTATGAAGATGAGGTGTTGCCTCTTCAACTTCAAGTATGATAATTTCCTTCAAAACACTTTGTGTCCTTTGATATTCCACATTTGATTAAATATTATATTTTGCAAAACAAAATATAGATATTGTTTTCCACAAAATACCAAAGGAGAAAATATGAAGACAACATCGAACAATATAATTTGTCCACCAATCAGTGAAGTCAAAAAAGATCTTTAAATATCCAAAACTATTGATTGCTTGGACTTCAAAAATTTCACCATCAAATCTGAAATACAATCTAAATTCCACTTATAAAATTGATTTTCATGATACCTTACCAAAACTTTGAGACAATTTATTTTTTGGGTAATGCACCCGATTGTGCATAGAACCGGATGCTCTTGCATCAGATAGGTAAGAAATTTGTGAGCATGGGCTAACAAAGGTGGAGCTGAGTGATAGAACCACTCTTCGAGACTGCAAACAACCTCCAACAAACTCCTTTACTGATAGCCCAACCTCCTCCAAATAGCTCGACCTCCTCTACAAAGTGCTCTTCCCCTTCTTTTCATGCCCTCCTCTAGCATGTATTCACTGCCAAATTTTCCATTGCAACTTCCACACTAAAATAATACCTTGATCTCATGAAGATTCACTTCGTCTACTATAATATGCCATTACCACAACACTTTCTTTTGCGCTTACTGCTCACAACTGTTTAGGACTTCACACACCTGCAATGGTACTTTTGAGATCCCCAACCACACTTCCACTATCCACAAGTTCTGTCACAAAATACCTCATGTTTGGTGATCTACTTGTGCCCCCAAAACCTCTTCTCACTTCTCTCTCCACCTGCAAGTCCTGGTGCAAACTGCCTCTCTCTTGATGCTCTATCCACATGCTTAGAACCTCTAGCTTTGATAGTACTTGATGAAACTTGTATCTTTACTACATAATACAAACTTACAAACATACATATTCATACATAAAAATTCCTCAATATTAATTACATATTTGGAGGATTCTACATTGAATAAAATTCAAAAAAAATTACAAGCTTTTTGAGACACATCTTGTCTACGAGTCTTCAAATCCTTGTGTCTCCAAAACTTATTTGCTTCAATAATCTTCAAAAAAATAATTTTTCTATTCATTATGCAGCTCTCATGGCTGCCTTGAATACCTAGAACACACCTACAAAATCACCTTTCTCTTCTTTTATTCAGGTCTTCTCTTCACAAGTTGGTTTTTTGCACTCCTTCTGGTGCAACTCTCACAAGCAACTTGCAAGTTATTTCTCCAACCTTGCTATTGTTGATTGTTGCTTTTGCACCCTTTTATCTGTACTCTTTTACATTCATTCTGGAATTAATAAAAATAATCTCCTACCATCAAAATTTCCTAATTCCATCCATTTTCCACTCTTATCTTTACGTGACCACACCACTCTTCTAAACATCAATTTTATTATCTTCCAATGCCAATGCTTTGACACTTGCGGTGCATCCTTCTCAGACTCAAATTTTATGACTTTAAGAATTTAACCAATTCTGATATGACCCATTTTAGAGTCATTTCAATCCATTCTTTCCCGCAACTTCCATTACCTATCAGTGCTGGCAATTGACCTATCCACGGTTCCTTCTTGTTGCATACCAATTTATCTTTCATCCTCTCCTTTTCCAATGTATGGGCATGAATCAAGTTTGAGAATCAGTCCAACTTGTGGGCAACATAGGGGTCTCCTCCATTCCATGTTGCCACAACCTAGAGCCCCTCCAATTTCTCCTTCACCTGTGCCCCTTTTCTTTTTCTTTCTTGTTTTACCAATACTTAAATGATATTTTTGTATAGGGAGATATCCTTGTATGAAAATGAGGTGTTGCCTCCTCAACTTCAAGTATGATAATTTCCTTCAAAACACTTTGTGTCCATTGATATTCCACATTTGATTAAATATCATATTTTGCAAAAGAAAATACATATATTGTTTTCCACAAAATACCAAAGGAGAAAATATGAGGACAACATTGAACAATATAATTTTTCCACCAATGAGTGAAGTAAAAAAATATCTTTAAATCTCCAAAACTATTAATTGCTTGGACTTCAAAACTTTCACCATCAAATCTGAAATATAATCTAAATTTCACTTATATAATTGATTTTCATGAAACCTTACCAAAACTTTGAGACAATTTTTTTTGTGGGTAATGCAGTCATTGTGCATGGAACCGGATGCTCTTGCATTAGACATGTCAGGTAAGAAATTTGTGAGCATGGGTTGACAAAGGTGGAGTTGAGTGATAGAACCACTCTTTGAGATTGCAAACAATCTCCAATGAACTCCTTCATTGATAGCCTAACCTCGTCCTTCAAATAGCTCTACCTCCTCTACCAAGTGCTCTTCCCCTTCTTTCCATGCCCTCCTCTTGCATGTCTTCACTGCCAACTCTACTATTGCAACTTCCATTCTGAAATTGTACCTTGATCTCATGAAGATTCACTTCGTCTGCTATAATATGCCATTACCGCAACACTTTATTTTGCACTTCCTGCTCACAATTGTTTAGGACTTTGCACACCTGCAATGGTACTTTTGAGATCCCCAACCACACTTCCACTATCCACAATTTTTGTCATAAAATTCCTCACGTTTGGCGATCTGCTTGTGCCCCCAAAACCTCTTCTCACTTCTCTCTCCACCCGTAGGTCTTGGTGCAAACCGCCTCTCTCTCGATGCTCTATCTGCATGCTTAGAACCTCCAGTTCTGATACCACTTGATCAAAAGTATCTCTACTACATAATACCAACTTACAAACGTACACATTCATACATAAAAATTCCTCAATATTAATTACATATATGGAGGATTCTACATTGAATAAAATTCAAAAAAAATTGCAAGCATTTTGAGACACATCTTGTCTATGAGTCTTCAAATCCTCGTGTCTCCAAAACTTCTTTGCTTCAATCATCTTAAAAAATATAATTTTTCTATTCATTATGCAGCTCTCATGGCTGCCTTGAACACCTACAAAATCACCTTTCTCTTCTTTTATTCCTCTTCTCTTCACAAGTTGATTTTTTGAACTCCTTCTGGTGCAACTCTCACAAGCAACTTGCAAGTTATTTCTCCAACCTTGCTATTGTTGATTTTTTATTTTGCACCCGTTTATGTCTGCACTCTTTTACATTTGTTCTAGAATTAATAAAAATAATATCCTGCCATCAAAATTTCCTAATTCCATCCATTTGCCACTCTTCTAAACATCAATTTTATTATCTTCCAATGACAACGGTTTGACACTTGCGGTGCATCCTTCTCAGACTCAAATTTTATGACTTTAAGAATTTAACCAACTCCGATATGACCCATTTTAGAGTCATTTCAATCCATTCTTTCCCGCAACTTCCATTACCTATCAGTGTTGGCAATTGACCTGTTCACTATTCCTTCTTGTTGCATACCAATTTATCTTTCATCCTCTCCTTTTCTAGTGTATGGACATGAATCAAGTTTGAGAATCAGCCCAACTTGTGGGGAGCATAGGGGTCTCCCCCATTCCACGTTACCACAACCTAGAGCCCCTCTAATTTCTCCTTCACCCACACTCCTTTTATTTTTCTTTCTTGTTATACCAATACTTAAATGATATTGTTGTATAGGGAGATATCGTTGTATGAAGATGAGGTGTTGCCTCTTTGACTTTAAGTATGATTTTCTTCAAAACACTTTGTGTCCTTTGATATTCCACATTTGATTAAATACCATATTTTGCGAAAAAAATACAAATATTGTTTTCCACAAAATACCAAAGGAGAAAATAATAAGACAACATCGAACAATATAATTTGTCCACCAATTAGTGAATTCAAAAAATATCTTTAAATCTCCAAAACTATTAATTGCTTGGACTTCAAAAATTTAGCCATCAAATCTGAAATACAATCTAAATTCCACTTATAAAATTGATTTTCATGAAACCTTACCAAAACTTTGAGACAATTTTTTTTTTGGGCAATGCAGTCCATTGTGTATAGAACCGGATGCTCCTACATCAGACACATCAGGTAAGAAATTTTTGAGCATGGGCTGAAAAAGGTGAAGTTGAGTGATAGAACCACTCTTCGAGACTGCAAACAATCTCCAACAAAATCCTTCATTGATAGCCTGACCTCCTCCTCTGCCAAGTGCTCTTCCCCTTCTTTCCATGCCCTCCTCTTGCATGTCTTCACTACCAACTCTGCCATTGCACCTTCCACATTGAAATAGTACCTTGATCTCATGAAGATTCACTTCATGTGCTATAAGATGCCATTACCATAACACTTTATTTCGTGCTTCCTACTCACAACTGTTTAGGACTTCACACATCTGTAACGGTACTTTTGAGATCCCCAACCACACTTCCACTATCCACAAGTTTTGTCACAAACTGTCTTATGTTTGGAAATCTGCTTGTGCCCCCAAAACCCCTTCTCATTTCTCTCTCCACTTGTAGGTCTTGGTGCAAACTGTCTCTGTCTCGACGCTCTATCCACATGCTTAGAACCTCTAGCTCTAATACCACTTGATGAAAAGTATCTCTACTACATAATACAAACCTACAAACATACACATTCATACATAAAAATTCCTCAATATTAATTACATATATGGAGGATTCTACATTGAATAAAGTTCAAAAAAAATTACAAGCTATTTGAGACACATCTTGTCTACGAGTCTTCAAATCCTCGTGTCTCCAAAACTTCTTTGCTTCAATCATCTTCAAAAATATGATTTTTCTATTCATTATGCAGCTCTCATGGCTGCCTTGAACACCTACAAAATCACCTTTCTCTTCTTTTATTCCTCTTCTCTTCAAAAGTTGATTTTTTGCACTCCTTCTGGTGCAACTCTCACAAGCAACTTGCAAGTTATTTCTCCAACCTTGTTGTTGTTGATTGCTGATTTTGCACCCTTTTATGTTTGCACTCTTTTACATTTGTTCTAGAATTAATAAAAATAATCTCCTGCCATTGAAATTTCCTAATTCCATCCATTTTCCACTCTTCTCTTTACCCGACAACACCACTCTTCTAAATATCAATTTCATAATCTTCTAGTGCCAATGGTTGGACACTTGTGGTGCATCCTTCTTAGACTCAAATTTTATGACTTTAAGAATTTAACCAACTCCGATATGACCCATTTTAGAGTCATTTTAATCCATTCTTTTCTGCAACTTTTGTTACTTGTCAGTGCTGGCAATTGACTTGTCCAATGTTCCTTCATGTTGCATACCAATTTATCTTTTATCCTCTCCTTTTCCAATGTATGGAAATGAATAAAGTTTGAGAATCATCCCAACTTGTGGGCAATGTAGGGGTCTCCTCCATTCCACATTACCTCAACCTAGAGCCCCTCTAATTTCTCCTTCACCCACGCTCCTTTTTTCTTTCTTTCTTGTTATACCAATACTTAAATGATATTGTTGTATACAGAGATGTCCTTGTATGAAGATGAGGCATTGCTACTTCGAATTCAAGTATGATTTCCTTCAAAATACTTTGTGTCCTTTGATATTCCACATTTGATTAAATATCATATTTTGCAAAAGAAAATACATATACTAATTTCCACAAAATACCAAAGGAGAAAATATGAAGACAACATTGAACAATATAATTTGTCCACCGATTAGTGAATTCAAAAAATATCTTTAAATCTCCAAAACTATTAATTTCTTGGACTTTGAAAATTTCACCATCAAATTTGAAATACAATCTAAATTTTGCCTATAAAATTGATTTTCATGAAACCTTATCGAAACTTTGAGACAACACTTTTTTTGGGTAACATAGGATTATGTGTAGACCCAGATGATCTTGCATCACCAACCTGCAATGAACTCTATCACTAAAGATTGCACACCAAAACTATTTATTCCTCTTCTTCTAGCACTATGTCAGAACATGCATCGTCGCCCTTCGACAACACTACATTCTCTTCCTTCTCCCTCTCGTGGACTCATGTCCACCATAGCCTAACCTCCTCTACCAAATACTCTCTATTCTCATCTTCTCCTTTGTTGGATCCAACCCATCGCAAACCAACCACCTCTACCAAAATGCACTTGCATCATCCTCCATAGTTCCTCTATATGCAAATACTGATCCCAACACCAATTTACAATTTCATAATCTCTCTTACTATCTACTTGTACTAGCTCCCCAAAAATATGAAATTTAAACTCAACTTCCTCATCAATAAATTCAAGAAAATTTAAATTTACCTCTTCTTTTTTTGTCCCATCATCCTTTTCTTGATCTTTCATTGCAACTTCCTAGCACCCCATCACTACAACTACATCCTCTAATACTGCAATCTTGATAATGGCTAAAATTTCTTCACGTTCTACCACTGCAACCATAATTATGTCTTCATCCTCGGTTTCTACACTTGCATCCTCTTTCCTTCTTCTTTCCACATATCTTCTTCATGGCATGCCTTCACAGTGACTTCTTCAATAGCGGCTACTCTCAGATATTTTCCTCTACTTTCCTCTCCACTATCCTTGTTTTTTTCTCATTTTTATTCACCAATGTCCTCTCATATTTTCTGACATTCTTGTCCAATTTATCTATCCTCACCTATATCTTCTCCACTTCCTCAAAGACCATCTTTCCCATTGCATCAAATTTTTTTTTTCTACTCTCCCAATATTGTTCCCAGAACAATATTCTTGTGGATCTCCTCATGACCAATCTCATCTTTGTTTGTTGTAATCTCAACTCAACTCACATTCTCTGCATCTCCATGGATTTTCCCTCTTGGCCCTCAAATCCTCAAGACTCATTGCACACCTACAAAAATTATTTTGAGCTTCTCGGACAACTTTGTCACTTCACACACTCTTTTAGGTGTGAGCTACCTCATGGCCGGTGATCTATTCACACAACTCCACCCATAGGTCCCGATGGATCCTCTCCACTCTCAAGATAACTTCCTCTTATACGAATTGGTGCAGATGAAAAACTTCACTCTCATTGTCCAAGCCAAATTAACACATAAATTTATAAATTCAATAGGCACCACTCTACCCAAAGGTTACAATGAACATCTTTTCTTTATTCAAATTCATAGAGTACAAATTTCCACAACTTTGCAGCCAAGCAATAAATTGATTTGACAATTTTACGTCAATCAATTCTCCATTTAAAAATCATACTAACTAATTTCTATATCAAAAAATACCATTTGTGATCACAATTAAGTTTTAAATATCAAGGAGCAATTCAAATGATTTTATTAATTTCAACATTTACAATCCACAATTTAGCATTGTTACCAATTTCACATTCTATTTTTTTCTTCTATGAAATTTGGCCTCTTCTCACCCTCTGGTTCTCCTTAGCTTTTCATTGTTATTAGATTCCTCTCTATCCAATGTGAGGCACAACCTTCCTTCTATTCACTCTGCAATTTTTCTTCTCTCTACAACTGCCACCCCTAAATCTCACCCAACCCCCTATCACTTTCAAGTAAATTTTTGCTACCTTTATCTTCTATGTTTTTTCATCTTTTGTTGGGTGCCTTACCTCCACGCCTCTTCTCTCCCATACGCCCCCTTTGTCTCTTTCACTCTAGCTTCAAGTTGAAACCACCCTCTATATATTCCTCTCTATATTTTAAGCTCCATTCCTATTTCTTCTACCTGACTCCTCCCCTTCCATTTCAACGGTAAACATTTAAAATTTTATTATTATTTTTTAAAGTTGTCCTCAATATTCAACGACCTCCCTTATGTCATTGAATTATTATCTTTATTTTTTTATTAAATCTCTTGTGCATTCATCTATGTTGTTATGGTTGTGAGGATTTTATATCTTCATTTCCCATATGATGCTAATTATTTGAATTCTCATTTTGCAACAATCTAGAGAAAACAAAAATATGTCAATTTGATAGAGTCAGGTGTTGGCAAGTGAAAAAACTCAGATATCTCTGAATTGAACAAAAATTGGTGAGTAGGCTTAGAATGATGTCCCCGGGTTCTCTACAAAATGATTTTACTCAAAACCTCTAGAATCTTGAGATATTAAACTAGAAATATTTTTGGATGATGTTGATTACACATTTGCTTGGGATGCTCCTGCATCAAAAGTTATCCCACAAGTTTGGATAAGAACAAAGAAGTATCATACAATGATCCTCATTTATTTTCACTCCATCCAAGTGAAAATTGGTCATATTTATATTGAAAAAATTCATATTCTCAACTACAAAACTATCATCCTCCATTTTGAGGGTATACTACTTTTCCAAGAAATATTTATTAACCAAAGATTTTTCCTATTTTTTTTCCCAATATCTTCCAAAGGTCATATCAATAAATTCTTCATGTACAATTAATATAACTAAATATATCAAATGGGAGCTAATGCTCGGCCTTTCACTTTTTTGAATGCGTCTTAGTTAACTTGTGATATTACAATAGGTTTAAATCCATAAATTGCAAACCATAGATCTCTATATATGATCATATCCTCTATCTTGGGCCTTCACAAGTCAAAGTGTTTACAAAGTTCTCCATCTCTATCCTTTATTTTCTTTCTATTTTTTTCTACAAAAACTCCCATTCATTGTACAAAAACCTTATCCTTGACACCTACAACCCAAGGTGATCAAGCTTTAATACTAACGGAAATGAAGAAAAGTTGTGGAATTTACTTCATACATTAATATTTTGAGAGAAAGTTTCTGCCAAAAAATATAATCTTAAAGTTACAAAAAAGGATTAAAAAGAAAATAACAAGCTGATTTATATGGAGAAAACCTTTCGAAAAAATCTCACACCTATGAGAAGAATAATCATATTATTCAAAAACTATGAGATTGCAATAAATGTCTTGGTATATGCCTTTACAAGAATATCACCAACTTTCAAGTTTTGTAGTAATTTTGACAATACAATGATACCTATAACTCAACCACAATTTTTTTTATCCCCAAACATTAATAAATAAATAAATTTCAAAACCATAAACCCCAAAAGATTTATCAAAACCAAAAGATTTAAAATACGTGTTATCCCTACAAGTTTTTATTTCCAATGAAACTTGTTGGAATAAGCATGCAAAGCATGGCTATAAAATTTCCGCTTTGTTTATTTGCAATACACATTTCTTGGTTTACAGAGTTCATTTGGGTTTCTGGAGAATACAGGCTTATGGAGTTATCAGAGCTTAGAATGCAAAATTACAGGGTGCTAGCTACGGTCAAGCCATGGGAGGAACCCTTCTCTGCTTGTATTGAAAAAGACGAGCTGCAAAAGTTATTTAAGGTTAAGTGCAAGTCTGTTTTAAACTGCACCAAAGTCATTATAGGGGAGGACATTCTACACACAGAGTTGCAAAGGTTAATTTTTCCTGCTAATTTACTCTCTAATTTCTTATCTAACATTCTGGATCAATTCCCTCATGTTATTATCATGATAAACAAAAGCATGTGGAAACTGAAGAAAGTTCAACGAATGGCTTTCAAAGAGCAGAAAGCAAATTGGCCTCCTTTTAAATTTGATTCTTCTCTTCACCAGTTTAGCAGATATATTTTGCAAAGGGATTGTATATGCATATCTTGTAAAGGGTTTGGTTTATGTAATAGGGCATAAAGGGATTTGTATGTAGTGTGTACATACATATAGGGTGTTTTTTGAGTATCTTGTAATTGGGCATGAAATGGGAAATGCATTTGTGTAATGTTTAATAGTCAATTTTTGGTTGTCATGGTCCAACAGTCGAATTGTAAAAGTCAGATAGTGGTCTTACTCAAACTATAACTGGGGGTTTTCTTCTTGGTTCTTTCCCGCCAGTATGCTCGCCTAAACCAGGATTTTGCAAAACTATATATTTAAATTAATATAATTATAGTGGCTTGCTACTTTTGCTATAAAAAAAATACCAAATTTAGCACCATATTTGGTCCAAATTTTAATGACCAAGTTGGTCACGATCTTCAAAAATATTTTTTATAATATACTCTTACACATATCATAAATTTTCATCAAATTTATCATATGTGACTCTTCAATTTTGGTGCCCCATTTTGACATATTAATTTAACATATTTAAAGATGCCCTATAACTTTTCATTATATTGATTAAGACTCTAACATAACTCTCCTATAATCATTCTCTAATGCCTCATATAATTTTTCATAAGTAACTCGTGTATCTTAATATTTCATAAGTTTCTCTTACTCATCCTAATGACATTCGGTTCTCTTACAAATTCGTACACACTTTCTGAAATATCCCACACATGACAAATAATTACAACATAAAGTGTGGTGCCCCATTTCTCATATTAAACCTAAAAAATAAATAATTAATAATTACAAACATTTAAATGCAATATTGAAATACCTTTCCCACCTTTGTTTTGTTTTGAGTCAATTGTCTTCTATTAATGTTAAGTTAGATGAGGAGGACAAGTGTGTTTTATTACTTTATTCTTATCTAAATATTAAGAGAATCTACTCATTTCTCTAAGTATTTATATGGTAGATCTAAAATTGACTTCCTTGTTGCTACCTTGTTTAGTGGAGAGATGAGATAATCTCATTGATCAAGACTCAAAATATGCATTACATATTTGGGGAAGGCCTAAGGACAAAGTTTGGTCTAAAGAGGAACAAAATAAATTGAAATGTAGGTCTAAATTTAAAAGTAAATTCTAAAACCTTATAAAGATCCAAGTCATTTATTGGAATTGTGGAAAGTAAAGCCACATAGAAAAGAAATTAAAAAGTAGGAATTTTTTTTTTGACTATCCATCCTTTGAGAAATTCTTTAATGATGGTGACAATATGATGTATATTTTATTTCTACTTATATTGTGAGTGATGATTATTGTATTACTGATTTCTTCTTTTCTACCATATGAATTCCTATATAATGAGTCATTATCATCATATTATTCTTATGATGGATGATAAGGTTTCCTTAGCGATATAAATTTGTATTAGATTAATAGTAAGGGAAAGGTATAGTTGTGTTAAAATGATTGAAGAGTGAAAATTTTCAATGGTGTGTTGAATATTCTAATAATTTTGCATGTACATATGATCATTGAGATGCAATTTTAAGACACTTTTCCTAACATGAACTATTTGATATCTCCTTCTCTTCAAGTCTTTCACAAGCTTCTAGTTCAACCTACTTAGTATTTGGGGTACACTCAAGACCCATATCTTTATTCCCATCCTCTTTTGGCTACAATACAATTGAAGAAGGATTAACATTTCTATTATGGGTGAGTGCAAGATCATGATGGGCCAAATAGTGGCAATAGGAAAAAACATGTTTTTACTTAGCTAAAATAAGGAAACTCAAAGTTGAATTTTTGTATGGGTGTGATAAAATTTGATTTAGGTTTGGTAATACCAAACCAAAACGGATATTTGTTAGTAATGTATATTTATTTTCCACAAGTATTTTTATCAATTTTATGTTTCCAGAATAGATATCCATTTCCTACAAGTATTTTTATCAATTTAATGTTTTCAAAACGAATATCCATTTTGAAAAGCTAAAAAATGTACACTTTAGTAAAATGGGCATAAATTTTGTGTTACTTATCATTTTTTAAAAATATTTACAAGCATTGGAAAGGTCATTTGAAGATATACACAATGAATAAGATAATTTTAATAGATTATACACCAAAAAATAATTATAATCATTTAAAATTTCCCCCATTTAAAATTTTTTAATTCTTATAAGTCTTGCATACAAAGTCTTTTTTTTGTGATTTTTTTACAATAATCATCCCAAAAGACTTGAAACATTAAATAAAAAATTAATAGTGAAACATTTGGATTTCTTGTACTAGGGAGAGTAAAAAATTGTATAAATATCATATAATGTCTCCTTGTTATCTTTGATCCTCTTTACACCTTTGCCCAAGTTGACCTAGGACAACATGTATCTCTCTCTCCCTCTCTCCCTCTATTTATTTAGCTATCTCTCCCTCTCTTCTCCTCTCCTTCTCTCCCCCTCTCTGCCTATCTCTCTCCCTTTCCCTTACTCTACCTATATCTATATTTCTCCTCTCTCTCTCCCTCTCTACCTAGCTCTCTCCCTTTCTATTCCCCTTTATCTTTCCCAAGTTATATTTATCTCTACATATCTATCCCTCTTTTTATCTCTATCTCTCCCTCTCTCCTTTAGTCCATATCAATCCCTCTTTTTATATCTCTCTACTTTTCTCTCCAATCTCTATTTCTCTCCCTCCCTCACCCTCCCTCACCCTCCCTCTATCTATTTCTATATTATCCCTCTCTATCAATTTATCTTCATATCTACCTCACTCTCACTCTCTCACACACACTCCTTATTTATCCATCCCTATCTTTACCTTTGTCTCTATGTCTCTCTATCTCTCTCCTTATCACTCTCTATCTCTCTATATATCCCTTTATCAATATCTCTCCCTCTCCCCCTCTCCCTTTATATATTGAGCTATCTCCACCCTCTTCTTCTCTCTCTACCTCTCTACCTATATCTCTCTCCCTTTCTCTACTTATATCACTCTATCTAACCCCTCTCTATTTATCCCCTACTCTCTCTCTCTCTCTCCTATATCTCCCCCCTTTCTATTTATCTATCTCTCCCTCTTTATCTCTATTTATCTCGCTATCACTTTATCTTTCCATTTATATCTCTCTCTCCATCTTCCTCTATAACTGCCTCTCTCCATATTCCTCTATATCTCTCTATCTCTTCCTCTTCCTATTTCTCTACCTTTCTATTTTGAACTCCCTATCTCTCTTTATATCCCTGACCTACCGTGAGAGAGAGAGTGGAGATAGAGAGAAGTAGAGATGGAAGGTGAGATAGATAGGGGAGAGAGATAAGAGAGGTATAGAGAGATATCTAAAGGGGGGAGAAGGGGAATGAGGGAGGGATGGAGTGGGAGGTTTGTAGAGAGAGATAGAGAGGGGAGGAAGATATAAGTAGAGAGGGAGGGAGTAAGGGAGATGTAGATATAGAGAGGTAGGGTGGGAGGGATATAGGGATAGGTAGGTATATAGAGAGGAAGATGGAGATGGGAGATAAAGATAAGTAGATACAAATAGCTCGATAGAGGTAAGTTGGTAGGGATA
The DNA here is from genome assembly GCA_007115665.2 of Sequoiadendron giganteum. NCBI lineage: Eukaryota > Viridiplantae > Streptophyta > Pinopsida > Cupressales > Cupressaceae > Sequoiadendron > Sequoiadendron giganteum. The sequence goes on along the minus strand of CM021105.1, from coordinate 52,279,076 downwards.
GAGGGAGATTTAGGTAGAGAGAGGGATCGGGTCAGGGATATAGAGAGAAGTAGAGATAGAAGAGGAGAGAGAGGTAAGGTGGGAGGGATAGAGTGAGGTAGGTAGAGAGAGATAAGTAGATATGGAAGGGGAGAGAGAGGTATAGAAAGGGATAGGGAGAGAGTAGAGTGGGAGGGATAGAGAGAGATATACTCTATCTACCTCTCCCTCTATCCCTCCCACCTTATGTCTCTCTATCTCTACTTTTGTTTATCTCCCATCTCCATCTTTCTCTATATCTACCTACATATCCCTATATCCTTCCCACCCTACCTCTCCCTCCCTCTCTCCCTCTTTACTTCTCTCTATCTCCCCTCTTTGTATCTCTCTCTACCTACCTATCACTCCATCCCTCCCTCATTCCCCCTCTCCCTTTATATATCTATCTATATCTCTCTTCTCTCTCCTCTCTTCCTTTATCTCCTCATCCCTATCTACATCTCTATATCTCTATTCACCCTCTCTCTATACCTACCTATCCCTCTATCCCTCCTTCCCTACATTGATCTCATTACTTCCCTCTCCCTCCCTCTTTCACTCCTCTCTCTCTCTCTCTCTCCTTATTACTCTCTATCTCCCTCTCCCTCTCCCTCTCTCTACACCTCTCTCTCCCCCTCCCTTATCTAATTATCTCTCTCCCCTAATCCTCTATCTCAACCTAACTCTCACTCTATCCTTCCCACTTACCTCTTTATCCCCTTCCCTCTCTACTTCTCTTTGTATTCCCTCACCTTCCCTCTTTGTACCTACCTCTCTCTCTATACCTCTCACCTTACTTCTATATTTTTGTCTCTAATCCTCTTTATCTCCCATCTCCATCTTCATCTTTGTCTACCTACCTCTCCCTATATCCCTCACCCTACCTCTCTATCTCTACCTCACCTTCCTCCCTCCCTCTCTACTTCTCTCTATTTCCCCTCTCCATCTCTTTCTGTAAGTACCTCTCACTCCATCCCTCCCTCATTCCCCCTCTCTCCCCCTTTAGATATCTCTCTTCTCCATCTCTCTCTCCTCTGTACCTCTCTCTCAAATTTCCTCTCTACTTCCCTCTATCTTCCTATCTCACCTTACTTCTCTCTTCAAGAGTGATAGGGAGAGAGAAAGAGAAAAGGAGAGAGGTGTAGAAAGAGGAAGAGATATCTAGAGATATATATGAATTGGGAAAGAAAAAGGGGGAAGAGAAAGGGAGAGAGAGAGGAAGAGGGATAGGGAGAGAGGAAGAGATGTAGAGAGAGGGGGGAGGGAGAAATAGTTCAATATATAAAGAGGGAGAGGTGGAGAGGGAGAGAGGAGAAATAAATATAAAAGGTACAATTTATATTGAAAAGGTGTAAATATGAATGATGTATCAAATGCTAAAATTCAATCCTAATGTAGTTTCCAAGGATGGGTAGGGTAAGTAAATTTGATTTCACAATCAAGATAATAGACAAATATGTAAAAATATAAAATAAACGAAGAATTTTTCTTATGAAATTAGTTTCAAATATAAAATTGAGATGTAAATATCATAAAAGTATAAATCTAATAAACCCTAATGTGAATAAGAAACCATAGAAGAAGATTGGGTTGTATAGGATTGATTGGGTTTACTAAAATACAAAGAGGTCTAAAGAGGGACACAGAGAGAAGAAATGGAGGGAGAGGTAGAGAGATAGGGAGGGAGAGAGGGAGAGGTAGGTATAGAAAAAGAGTTAGAAGGGAGAGGGAGAGATATAGAGAGATATCTAGAGGGATAGCGAGAGAGTTGAGATAGAGAGAAGTAGAGAGAGGAGGGAGAGAGGGAAAGGTTGACAGATAGGTATAGAGGGAAAGAGAGAGTTCTAAAGAGGGAAAAAGAGAGAGGGGGGGAGGGAGAGGTAGAGAGATAGGTTTAGACCTCAAGGAGAGAGAGAGTGAGAGAGAGAGGTCTAGAGAGATAAATCTAATGAGGGACACAAAGAGAGGGAAGGAGGGAGGGATGGAGAGGTAGAGAGATACGTATAGAGCTCAATAGATTGAGAGAGAGGTATAAAGAGGTAAAAGGAGAGAGGGAGGGAGGGAGAGAGGCGAGGAGATAGGTCTAGAGCTTGAGGGGAGAGAGAGATTATTCTACAGGTTGATACTCTTAGGTAATATTATTTGAATCTAAGAGTATAGGCTTTATAGGAGTACATGGTGACTAAATACCTCTTAAGTATAATAATAAATTTATTAGAACTATTAGGTGAATGAGAAAGTTACCAAGTTATTGCATGATTAAAACATAAGGAAACTATCATTTAATTTTATGGTGATGTTGAGATCAAGGGTTAAGAGAAAAACCATCCAAAATCATGTTGTATAACATCTCGTAATATCTTATTTCTTAGGTCATTAAGATCATAATAATTAGTTATAAGTAGTGAGTATGAATATTATATAGTTAATGCAGTAGACTAATATAAGAGTATTGAATTTTGCACCAAAATTTATGTGAGATTAGAGGGTTAAGAATATTATTGTTGATGAATATTATTGAATGTGCATCTTCATACAATGATCTAAAGGATATAATGTTGCTAATTTATCTCAAATATGAATTGAGCATTGATCATTCTTAAAGAAATTTTATAATTATTGCCATATGACTTTTTAGGTTCAAGAGGATTTTTTATGTGGCCTTGTTGATGCATGTTAGGTTCCATCTAGAAGGAAGTCCTATTTGATTATGATGAATTTATAGAGCCATGTTGAAGTGGGACATCACTTGAACCCATGTCAAGGATTTAATATAACTTATTAATAGTGACGAAATTTTGACTACTACTATCTAGAGATGCATACTCTTTATTGATGTCCTATTCTTAGATTGAGCTAGGATTGCCTAGCAAATTCGTACCCAAGTATGCTTGGATGTACATTCATAGAGAGATATATCTTGGATAATGACCTATTATTTATAAAAACCTAGTTGGCCATTATTCTCTCCCATAAGAGAACCTTAATGTGTATAAAACTTTAGTGTGTTTGGAAGGTAGAATGAAAATTAGTTTTAGTAAGGTAATTAAATTTCCTTGGGTGGAAAATTGTATTAACTTATTAATTGGAGGGGGTTTCTATGTAGGAATTCTAGGTGTATGTTCTTGGAGAGATTACTATGAGGAGAACTTTAAGTGAATTCAATCTAATTTATAAGAGGGTATGTAGGAAATCCTTAGGAAATGGATGCCCCTATGACCCAAGTCTATAAGAGAGATTTTAAGGGATAACTCTAGTGTTTAGGATTTTTCTTAAGCTTGATCATCTCTCCCTCTTTAATATGATTTAGATTGAGGCTAAATTTACATAGATGACAATGATCTCACATTCCAATTAATATATCCCCTAATACATAGGCATGACTTAGTGAAATTTATTTGATCTTTGTCAAGCTGATATACTCGAATGTTTAATATGGCTTTCCAAAATCTACTAAAATATTGGGTGAAATTTTAGAGTCACTAGTTTCATGTCTTATCTTAATGTGAATGTGTGAGAGTGCCTTTAGATTTATCTAAGATAGAATAATCAAATTTAATGTATCAAATACTATGGCCTTTTGTATTAGATCATTGAAAATTATAGGAGGCTATACGTTAGCTTCTAGTCTAAGTGAGGTTCATTCTTCCAAGAAATAAGGGCATGCTAATCCTGGCTAATGTGGGTTATTGAAATATACTAACTTTCATTTAATGATGATTCTAAATTAAACCATTATGATTTGATGTTGTGAACAAATCTTGAATATATGGATGATTTTATTTCTTTAATTAATGGTAAGTATTACTAATATGTTATACCATTTTGTCTTTATGTCTATTTGGTTGATAATTGTATGTTACACCTTATGATTAGAATATATAAAAAATGTATGTATTCATAAGTAGAATAATGTCTATTATTATATTTGTGGAATTAATCATGTTTCTTAAATAATGTGTTTCCAAATAACAAATTGAATGAAGTGATTATAATTTTATAATGTATGAGTTTGTAATGGTTTATATACATGTGTGAGAGAGTTAGATAGAGGCCAGTTTATGTGGGATTAATGTGTTACTCATGTGTTCTGGTAAACCAAACCCAAGACCTATTTAAAATAGTTGAATAGTTGAATAGTTCCCTTTGAGGTAATATAATTAGATTAACTAGCTAGGGTGTAAACCCTTTGAATCCTTTGTTTTAGCTCAATGTTTTGGTACAATTTTCAATGTCACCATGCTAAACTGAGATTTATACAAGAGATAACTTCTTGGAATCACAACTAGGGTTGAGCTAGAGAATCTAAGAGAGCATTTGTAGAGGATAATTATTCTATTAACATAGCTTATCCTAATCATCATGAGGTAAACATCAAAATTATTAAATTTATGACCCTGTTATAGATAAGCTCAGAATTGCTCTAACATGAAAAGAGTTAAGGAGTGTGCTCTACTAGAGAAGTATTTGGTTGTATCCCAGGTTAACTGGCTTTCAATAGTATAATTTAGTTGATAGATGATAGGATCTACTCAATTATATATATTTTAAACTATATTTCACCAAAAACAAGTGAAGGATGAAAGGATCTACTTGTCTCAAGAGTTTAGTATAATTGGCATTGTTGTATTGGAATAACTATGTGTTTTTCTAAGGTATGGTTTCATAGTTTTAATTATTGATTTAGTCTAGGTAATTGGTAGTATAAGAACTAGTCTTGAGGCCTATGGTAAGACCATAAGACATCCTAATTATGCAACTTATATTGTCGTATGATGACATAGATGATTAATAAGTTGTGGAAATATTATTACTAACCTTATATGATGTTTATTGTTATGCTTATGCATTATTTAGTGATAATTACAAGTAGAATGGAATGCTTGTTCCTAATTTCAACTAATATAGAGAATTGGGGAAAAGGATGGGATGTGTGAAGAGTACATGATGTTTTTAATAAGGTGCAACTACTTCCTTTTACTAGTTGGTCACTATGTGTATTGTGAGATGGTTAAGTTATTTGTATATTGTGTATGAATTGAGTGATTGAGCTAGTCACCTTATGTATGTGTGATGCATGCTTGAGCTAATTCCCATGTGTGTCTATAAGACCTATATAAAATATAATCACCTATGTGTGTGTGATACAAGTGGTAGCTAACCATGCATTATATATAGATGATGTATACTTGATCCAGTCATAATAAGAACATGTGATGTTGAAAGGACGTGGTCCGTGTGTGGTTTGGTGTGTGTAATTACCCTGATATTGGTATAAAACCAACAATTCATTGGAATATGTTTGGTATCCTTCTATTGTTATTGGAATAAATTAAAATCTTAAGTTCAATGAATAGTTGTGGTTTAAAAGTGTTATGCATGACAAATTGTTTTTTTCCAAACAACAACATGTATTGAGCTAAATTACTAGTCTTTTAAACTAATGGGTACTTGATTCATGAAGCTCCTTTTTTATATGTTTTTGTAGAAATTCTCACACCTCTAATCTCTTTTGCATTCATTACAACTCACTTATTCTCTAAAAATCCTCTCCAATTTGAAACACCAATACTATTTCTCCTCCTCTTGTTCCTTCCTAACAATCCAGAGTCTCCACTTCTAATGAAATCTACCCTCCAAAAAGAAATAGGTCATGAAAAATCCTTAAATCACCTCCTTCCTCCATGCCAATCTACTAGCATTTCCAATAGGAGGTTTTGGGTGGGGAAATGGGATGCCATAATATTTTAATGGCATGACATGTAGATGTCTTCTCCATGCCATCCAAGACAGGTCTTCTAATAACTTATCCCCTTTCATGAAAATAACTTAAATTTTCCATCAATTCCCTTTCCTTCTAATCTATATTTTGGTAGGTTCCTTCAATGTAATATATATATATAGTTCATCTATATATATATATATTATTATTTTTCTTTTTTTCTTTTTTCTATTTAGTGTCCAATATGTAGGCCACATTTTAGGAGAGATGTGATAGAGAAGAGCTACAATTATATATTAGTTAATAAAAAATATGACATATAAAACTGTGACATGGGAAAAAGGGATATAGGGTTTAAATCAAACTCTCTCCTACATCACATTAAGGAAGGAACCAAAATTGATCATATACATCCACTTGGATACTAACTTCAATGCAAGAGCTAGAATGGTGGATCAATTGGCCTTTTGGTCCCTTCCTTTAGGGGGAAATAGGGTGTTGAGTTGATTAAAAGTTTAACTTGATTTGATTATGTAAATATTTATCTAGGTCAAATGTGAAGCTACATAAAATCGATGCTAATACAAGAAATTGTAGAGCTGAAAGATAAAAAATGACAACATAACAACAAAGTGTAGAGATAGAGGAACTTGACATAGAAATTAGGGCTCAAATTTCTTGAAAAAGGGTGCTACCACCATAGTCTTGAGAGTGTAGATCTTAAGAATCTCTAAACATATCTTAGATTGTTGCAGTCTATAGGTTCTCCCTTCTTGGACTTAGTTTCAAAACTTCATTTGTTGATGATTAATTTTACTTGCCATAATTTGTTGAAATATGGAGCTTACATGTTTGATCTTACAATTAAGTCTTCAATCATCTCCCAAATCCACTTTAGATCTACCACCTACATGCAAGAGATGGTCTTGAGAAAGAATATCTTAAGAATTTGTTAACATATCTTAGATGGTTGTAGTCTGTAGGTTCTTACATCTCAAACTTAGCTTGAAAACTTCATTTGTTGATGATTAATTCCACTTGCCCTAATTTGTTGAAATATTGAGCTTACATATTTGATCTTAAAATTAAGTCTTCAATCTTCTACCAAATCCACTTTAGATCTACCACCTACACACAAGAGATGGAAGAAAGAGTTGTATCATATAGGGGATTGCCTAAGTCAAACCTTGTTTTAGTGTTTCCACTAGGACCTAATGACTATGATGATGTAAAGAGTATTTACCCTCGGTTGGATACAAAAAAAATGGATAAAATGAATGATAAATTGACAAGTGTTGCAACTTAGCACTCAGATTTTCTTTTCTTAATAGATTGAAGTCGTTGTACTCATCTCATCCAAGAAAAACTTGGTTGCTTGATTAAAAGTTCTGTAAATGTTAGTACTCATAAAACATGAATGAACTCACATATAAACTTGATGCATTGCAAACATGAATCTTGATTGATATTAAGTGATGTAAACTATGCTTATTTTGCTTTTGACTGCTTTTTAGGATGCTCAATTGCTCTAAAGATTTTGCTAGGATTTTAAATGGTAAAAAGACTTGTATTTATATGTATTTCTTGATTTTCGTAAAATTAATTATCAAAAGACGACAAATGAAATTGGATTTGTAAATGTTAAAATGTTGGTAATGAAATATTTAAATTAAGACAAAATAGTTTGGACGATGGTACCCACATTGTCTGGACCAATTTTGGGTCTTTTTTATTGTTTGATGAGCATTAAATATTATTTCCGTATTTTATTGTTTGATGAACATTAAATATTATTTCCGTATTTTATTTTGACTTCCAAAAAATGACCAGGAAAAAGATAATTTAAGAACATAATTAAGTCTAAACACATAAGAAAAGCTAAACCTACGGTAAAAATGTCATGATTGACAATTTGCAATGCTACAAAAACTGCACCTTTTTTTCCCTCTTCTAAATTTTCCTTTTAATTTTTTCCACATTTGAATCAAAAGATCAAAATATAATACACCATTATAATTATATATATATACGCGCTGCATGGGAACCTGCTGTAAGCGTTAATGCTAAACTAGAAAGAAAAGTGCTTAAATAACTCTACAGCAACCATCACAAAAATGTGATACCCCTATTTAAGGTAATTTAATCCATTTAAACCTGCTGCTGATAAGATTATGATTTTTGATATATCCCCAATCCTTTATAAGGATATCCAATATTCTTACTAATTAAAATAGAAATCTCCAGACATTAAAAATGATAAAATTCATGTTACACATAGAACAGCAGTGCAATTTTTTGCGAAAGCGTCAAATCTATTTTGCATTAAATGTTTGGCTTAATCTGCTTACTGTATACTCAAAGAATTTAAAAAGTACAACAGCCATATATAATACATAAAAACACATTCACAGCCACGACCATGAAACTCAAAACAGTATTTTAAAAGAAGTGCACTCAATAACTTTCAACAGAAAAACATTTGTATTTTAAGTGCAACTCTTCTCTGGAGACTGCTTCGATTCAGGATATCATAAGACACATTAAAACTGTATAAAAGATATGGTGGTCAAATGAGACTATACCAGCTGCAAAATTATGGCCAATTCCCCAACAGTTAACCATTGTACATATCAATCATTCCATTTTAACCTCGCATGAAACCCACAAGATAATGTGGGATTAACATGTAAAACAAATGAAGTTCAAAAGCGTTTTTCTCCACAAAAAGAGAACAATAAACTTTTCAGAATTAGCAGACACGATGTTTCCATAGTACATGCAAATGAGTGATTGATTGTGTAAGTTTTTTCAATCAATATTTCATTGAGAGGTGAGATATTAGGAACCCGCGTTTGTTGGCATCTGTTTATCCACAACTACACACAACTCAAATAGTAGAGAAATGTTGCACCCTGCTTTCTTGCTGATTGATTGAGGTTGTTGGCCCATCAAAGAATGGATCTCCACAACAATGGGGGGACATTGACAGGAGGAGAGGAATCAGAAATGCCATAGTGGGATACAATTCATACTATATTGACTAGGTAGTCTATCATTTCCACAAGAAACAATTCATACTATATTTTCAATGCCATGTCTCTAAATAGGTAATCATCACTTCCAGAAGAAACAATTCTCTGTCACATTGACAATCAAATTTCAATCTGTACATTCACTGCCTTCCACTGCTTCATTCACTAGTGCAACAATACATTGCCCACTTGCAACAGACAGTTGCCCAAAAAATCAGGATTGGACATGTTTAGCTTCTTACAATTGTAGTGCATAAATTCCTATTCTTACAGTCCTTTGTACTTGTAAGTTTCTACAAAATGTCATCTCCAATGGATAAGGACTTTTCCTTCTGAAAAGCATTAGATGATTATATCTATTAACATGGATTTATACCTTGTTAACCATCATAATGATCTGAACCGGGCACAAGATGAACATATCAGTCCCTAAATATGATAAACACTTATGTTTTGATCTAATTGAATTCTCACCTTATTCAATATTCATCATATACACAACAGATTGCCTAAGATATCGCATTATCAACAAGTATCACTATTCTGTCAGAATCCACGTGAACTTCAACACAAGCCTTTGGCAGGAATACAGTTTGTGTCTCCATGGCTGAAAGACAGTTCACGTACACATATTGTATGGGATTGCTCGAACCTTGTAGGTGATTGTAATATATATGATTCTCATCCTCTCAAAGGCATGATCATCTAGATTCAATCTCTTTGAGAAACACTTATTATTAACTATATATAACTCCGCACGCATACATTATCAACACAACACAGTCTTTATAAAGATTCAAAATATGTGAAATTTTTTATTTTGAATTTAATTTTTTGAATTTAAATATTTTTGGTAAAAGATTGTGTAAATAGTTTTTTTATGATTTAAAAAAAAAAATTAGATTACATTTTTAAGTCAAATAACAATTTGTTGCAAATCAAAATTAAAAGAAATAAAAGAAAATTATTCAAAAATAATAATTGAGAAATGTTGAAATGATATATATTATAACTAAAATATTATTGAGATATAAAAAAGTAAAATTTATAAATTATAATTATATTAAATTTATATGTGTAATTTTTTTGAAGTTTTATATATATATATATATATTTTAAATACATGTTTTGTTGTGTTTTAGATTGTATGTATAGGAGCATAACATGAGCTTGTACCTTATTGCCACTAGAGAATGTCTCTTGACATTATATGGGGCTTGCTAGATTGCTAGCATTGTAGGTCTCCCTACATTACTAGTTTTAATTAACAATATTATTGATTTCATAAACAATGTTTTAATTTTTTTAATTATGATAAATGTTGATGATTATTGAGATAGTGAATATATTATAAATAATAACAATATTTTTATGATTGTATACTAGTATAAAGTGATCCCATGAGTTTGGATGAGAACAAAGAAGTATCATATAATGATCCTCCTCCTTCACTTTCACTCCAACCAAGTGCAAATGGGTCATAATTATATTGAATGCATTCATGTGCTTAGCTACAAAACCATCATCCTCTATTTTGAGGGTGTATGGCTTCTTTCTTGGGAAACTCTTATTTATCAAGGTTTTATCCTAAAAGAATTCTTTGAACATCCTCCATAGTATATATGCAATGAATTCATGTACATTTAATACAACTGAATCTATCAAATAAAGCCTAATGAGGCCCTTCACTTTTTTGAATGTGTCTTAGTTGACTTTTGATATTGTGGTGTGCTTAAATCCAAATATTGCAGCCCATAGAGCTATTTATATCATTATATCCTCTATCTTGAACCTTCACAACTCAAAGTTAGTGTTTGGAAACTTCTCCATCTCTATCCTTGATATGATTTGCATTTTTCCTAAAATAAGTTTCCTTTCTTCACAAACTTCCACTCATTATTAAAAAAAAACATTATTCCTAACACCTACAAACCAAGGTGATCAAGCTCTAATACCAAAAATGAAGCAAAAATATGGAATAAACTTTGTGTAGAAGAGGTGATTTTCTACTCCCAAGTCTTTAGGACACAAAAGAGCCTAAAGGGAGTGAATTTCCCTCAACTACATCAAGACTACCTCAAGATTAATCAAAAGGGGATAGGTTGAAAAGGAAGGGTAAACTAAGCTTTGTTTTCTTTATATGTTACTATGAAGGTTTTCTAGAAACGAGTGAGAAGACCTCAAAGGTGCTAGATTGTAAACTCATTGGCTCCTAGCCAGAGGGTGCTAATGCATGAGTTAGATGATAGCATGTCACACTATCATCTTAGAGGTGCACTAGTGTCTCGTACAGACAACTTAGAACAAGACTTATAGGCTAAAAATCACATGACATACTAACAACTCGAGAGTTTTAGTTTGAAAATTTAACAGATATGAAGAAATGCATGAAATGAAAGAAAATAACAAAAAGAATACTATAACTTAAAGAGAAAAATTATCTAATGACGGAATGATGAGAGAGAAGGAAGAAGAAGAACAAATCACAAAAGTTCAAGTTCCTCAACAATCTCCTCACGAATAGATTGCACCTGCACACAAAGCAATGGAAAAATGTTGTGGTTTTGTTTTGGAGCTTGCCTAAGTCAAGCCCCCATTTTGGTATTTCTACCTGCATGGGCAACCAATAGACCACAAGATATAGAAATGATAAATAAATAGAAAAGTAGACACAAAATGTAGAGTGCAAAGACAATCTAAATGCTACTCTACAAACAAGACTATGCAAGTAAATAGATAGATACTACCCTCTTTTTTGTGCTTAGAGAAGCAAAGAGAGGAAGGAAGATTGAAAGACAACCATGCCAATGGAGTAGAGCATTGACAACCTACAATAGATGATGGTGTAGAAGAAAAAGAATGGTGTAGAGTGTGAAGCAAGAGTGAAGAAAGTTGAGAGAATGCAAGAATGGAGTGATGGAAGATCAAGAGAGTGAATGAAATGTAAGAGAGATATTCAAAATGTATTTTTGGATTGAAATAGACATTTTTAGGAGGTCAAGATTTGAGGAGGGATATTACATTCATAGGGTGGAAGAAAACATAACGTCTCAAATGTCTCCAAATGTAGGAATTCTGTTAGGATGGTAGTGCAATGTGTAGACACCAATGCGGCACGCGGGTGTCCCCAAAAAAATTCCATCACTAACAAAAAATGATAAGGACATGTGTGAAAGGCAAGGAAAAGGTGACAATTTTTTGCATTGTCAAGTTTATTATAAGGCTAAAGTGACGTAATATAATGGGAAATTACATCAAGTGCAATTTAACACCATTACAATTTTCCCCCACTTTAGCAAGCATATGTTTCTAAGCATGTGAAAGCTAAAGTAGAAATAGATTGAAGAGAATATACTAAAAAATGTAGAGGAAGCAGTCCTTTGCTCCAACATACCCTGACGTGAAAGAGGATGAACTCCACCAGGATGTGAAGAGGACATGCGTCTTCAATATTGCAAAGCCAAGTACAATCTCACCACAAACATGTCAATTGCAGAAAAACATGTTAGGCAAAAAAGTGGATCATAATAGACACAATTATAAGACACAATCTGATCAGATATAAGATAATTCTATGGTTGTTGCAAACTGCGTTGTAGGACAATCATAGAAAAGACAAGTCTAGTCAGGCTACCTCCAAGCTAGATGCTAAGATATAAGATATCAAACACCAAGACACAAGATATCAAATATCATATTTAAGACACCAAGACACCAAGACATAAGACAACAAGCATCAAGGAATCCTTTTGAAAGAAATTTTTAGAAAGGGGTTCTTTCATCAAGGAATTCTTTTCATGAGACATCAAGACACCAAGTAACCCTTTTGAAAGAATTTTTTTTTTTCACAAGTTATTCTTTCACCAAGGAATCCTTTTTGAAAGATCCTTCATCAAGGAATCCATTGGAAAGAATACTCCTTTCTTGAAAGGAAAATTTTCAAACTCTTTTTCCAAGGAATCTTTTGGAAATAAATATTTGCCAAGGAGTCCTTATTGAAAGAGTTATGTACCATTTGGGAAAATAAGGTTTAAATTCAAGA